>CM060870.1:5737649-6318251 GCA_030737845.1 Acorus calamus | reverse complement strand
ACACCATGACAACTTTGATCTCCCTGAACAACCTGTGAGCCATTCAATGAGCATTCTTCAAGAAAACCAGGCATATTCCGAATCCAAACAGGGTCATCCGAGTCAATTGATAGAACATTAGTGTTTTGAAGTACATCAGTATCCTGTTCTCTCATTGAAGCTACAGTCGCATGCATTTTTATAGAGGAGACATGGGTTCTCTGTGACTCCTCTAAAATCACATAACCATTATTGTGATTATCAGCAGGGTTGAACATTCGAGGTGATGACTGACCTGACTGAACCATAGTACTCTCCAAAAATGAATCACTGTCCATTGATCTCCATGCATCAAAAGGAAGAGAATTTGATGTTCCAAGATTGATTACATTATTAGATGACTCATTTTCACCAAGTAAAGATATAATGACAGAATCTTTGGCAGAGCTTGCAACAGTGCCTCTTAGATGTCCTGGTTGAGGAATCTCTATTAGAGTGGGTATGTTGTTAGCAGGGATCCCTGATCCAGTGGCAGAGAAGAGCTGTTGTTCCATGAGGGTCAAGTTGTCACAAGTTAAAACTGAACTGTACCATTGTCTGCCATCAGAGCTCATGCTAAATGGGGATCCTTGCTGCTTTAACTGCACATGAGGATGGCAAAGGACTGTTTTTGTTGCGGTGGGTCCACTTTCAACTTGGTCCCCATGAGATAATAGAGGCTTGACTATTGTAGAAGGCATGATCTGAATGAAATCTCCAATATCTTTAGATGTCATGATCCCTTTAGATGTAGATGAAGCTTCTGAAGAATTCGTTGAAGAGCTGGCATTAAACTGAGTAGAAGACCAGGAAGGTTTTATGGCAATGCTTGATGGTGGAGTTTTTAAAGTTTGTCGTTTAAATCTCTCTCCAATAGCCTGTTCACTGTGAGTATTTATGGATACTGGTGTTAAGGAGGGTACTCCATATGATGCATTTACTTGAACTTTCTGTCCTAAATCTTTCTTAATATTTTCAGAAAAAAAAGCTCCAGGCACAGACCCCAGTTGCATAAATAAAATTTTCACATGGTTCACAAATCTGACGCTTTCCATAACCTGCAAATAATATTGAACAATAGGTCCGTATGAAATATCGAACTAAAGGGGATTGTGCAAATACATTATATGGAATATAGCCAACTGTTGTAAATTCTATCCAAACAAAAGAGATTTTTTTTTTTTTTTTTTTTTTGCACTTGGCTGAAAGGAAAAGCAAATCAATATTCTGGCCGTTTCTATGCTAGTACGAGCATCGTACTTGGTACCAAAATGAACAAATCTTACTAGCATCTGCATAAAGATTATGTCTTTTTGAACATGAATCATCCACTCTAAATTGGTGTTCAAACATAAATGCTTAGATTTGGGCCCATAATATCCTCTCTTGTCATACTCTAATTCAACAAATATTTAATGCTGAAATTTTGATCTATTCTGTCCCCTTCTTATCAAACCTAATACAATTGTATGAAGATCCTGTAAAAGATAAATCATTTACAATCAGACAAGTCTCAGCAGATTACATAAGTTCGTGTCCAAACAAATATGCATGGATTTTATGTATTTCATTTTATTTGTCTTTGAGAAAAGGTGGTGTTCACTATATATTAGTAATACATTACAGAGACAAAGTTACAACAAAAAAGAAGGGGGGTGGTTATGAGACATCCACAGGACCACAATACCAACTAACAAAACTACAAAGTCATATACACATGAACCACAAGAATCCCTTATTCCACCAAAAACAGACCCTTCCTATCGGTGCTAACTTTTACCAGAAATGCATTTTATTTTTAAAAAAAAAAGGATCAGACATGCATAGATATTATTTAAAGAATTAATAATAAAATAATTTTGATCTCTGTATTGTAAATGACATTGCAATACATACTCATCATCAAGGTCTGTTCCATGAGAAGTTAAAGTTTCTTATTATACATGGTTTGCCAAAAGTATTATAAATGGAAAATATGATTGAATATCCAAGCCTTGTATCCATATCCCCCCAGTACGAATAAAGAATGGTCAGATATGATTTTTTTGTGACATATCACCGTATTCCGCCTCGTGTTGAAAAGTTCTTTTTCAATAAATCTTCAGCAAACTCAGCTTGGTAACCAATTGCTTTAAATCTCTTATTATCTATTCCAACAAGCCAGCATATCATCATGCATACAAATTTTTGGAATCCTGAAAATGTAAGTAACATCTTGAGATTAAGAGTTGCCAAAGCAAAAATATAGGATATTATTTAATATGCATTTCCTCACTTTAGCAATTTCAACCCACCTCATTAACAAAAATAAGGATTTTAGTCAGTGGTGTTTTCTCTCTACAACCGTATTCACTTTTCACATACCCAATCATGCCAATATATAGGACCTAATTGAAGAATAACCAGGTGCTAATGCAGCTTGTTGTCCATGTGTAGATCATGGAAACAACCTAACTGATAGCAAAACCGACAATGTGAAGGGAAAAAATAGCAGAAAAGAAACCAAAGGACCTGCATAAGTGGGACACATTACCATCTGAATAGAGCCAAGTTGTACAACACCATGAGGAAGCACAGGAATGAGTGCAATCGTCTGGAAAACAAACAAATCGTACATTGAAGATAGATCGAAATAACCATCTCAGATGATGACAACATGAGACAAGAATAACATGGAACTCACACCTGTATGCCAGTGGTAAATTGTTGGTTCATCTCAGCCAAGTCCTAAAGAAGAAAAGTTGAGTCAGTGAAACAATATATAAAAAAATCAGGGAATATTCTCGTGTTCAATCTAAGAATATTGACAAAATGTCATAGCTATATAATTTTTATAAGAAATAACTTTGCAAACCCTGCAGTGGAAGCGTGTTGAAAGTAGAAGGTTTATAGTTTCAATCATATTTATACTGTGTAAAACTTTGCCTTCAGATTTCAATCGACTCCACGAACATCCCTGACAGAAAGCTGACAACTACATTTGTTATATTCGCTCTCACTACACAAAGGAAGGCCAAACAAAGTGAATCTTCAATTCAATAACTTAACAACTGCCCCAAAAACTGCGAGTCGGTTAAAAATTCATTAATCTAATAATCTAACCTCCACAGAACAGACCACTACTGTGGGAAATTGTAAAGAGCTCCAATTGTAACCAAAATACTAGTGGAGCAATCAGATATATCATGTGTTGTAAAGGTATGATCTATGCTTTAGTTGCAGAAAGCACAAGAGGGGAGCAGGTGTGGGGAGAGATCAATTTTCAGATCTTGCAACAAAAATTTAATTGGAATAGGTAGCGAGAGAGAAGTTACGGAGTGCAGTTGGGAGCAAATCCAGATAACAAACCAGAAGTTTCCTGTAACTTAAGTCTGCCCAAGACTTGGGCTATTATCGAGTGATCCAAGTTGTAATGCATGTATCAAACTGATTTAAGAAAACTTCGGAAGGCTTTCTTTCCATGCAAACTTCTCATTTAAAAGAGACCACTCTGATATTGCAAGATGATTGCAGTGAGACAGGTCCTCATAGAAAGCCACCCTTGTAGCCTTGTAGGACAGAATTCTTACCCACATCCATAGAACATCTCAGCCAGTTAGCCAGAAAATCATAGGTGATAAACCCTTGGAGAAATGTGCTCCAACTGTCCTATACAGGAATCTTCTAAAACCTAAGAGTCATGTAATAGAAACTGATTCCTTCACAAAGCACCTCTTTCTCATATATTTTTCAGCCTCAATATTGAAAGGAAACATGAAGCTAATATCAGATGATAAATTATACCTTTGATATGGACCTACAATCAACAGACGCCATAGACGAGTACTCATCCCTGCCCAGTGTTTCTCGAAAAATCCATTGATGATTACCCGTTGAAGCAGCACATCCAACAATCCTGAAACACAATAATTCCCTCATTTGAGCAGGGTAGCAATTTTGTTATATGTTTTAAGCTAAGATAGAGACACCAACAAAGCAAAAAAAAAAAAAAAAAAGATAAGAGACATCCATGCCAGAAAATGATCAGCGGCGCGTATATATATTAGATTAGATCTTAAAAAACAAACTGAGCTTGAACAAAAGAATGGAACAGAAATGTTACACACCCACTTCCCACAACATGGATCTGAGGTAACATCATCTTATTAATCATCCTGCTCAATCCATCGTCAACCTGACATGCAAGTTGGCCGAAGCGATCATTGAGAGTATCCTGACCAGTTTCTTGTTCTTTGCAAAGAGGGTCTACTATTTCGACCCTCGACAAGTTCGACAGACCAGAAATGCCTGTTGTCTCGTAATGTCCTTCTCCCCAGACCAAATGGCTGTCAAAAACAATCCACACCACCCTATCAAGAACCCTTTTTAAAATGAAATGGAAGTCTAATGAATTTTTATAACAAAGACAATCAGTACCAACTTGGAAACTGTAACTTCAAAACATGAGATCAATGAATATGGTTTTGGACTTCAGAAGATTAAAATCCCAACTGAAATTTATTTTTGATGATGAAAAAATTACTCTTTTATGAAAATAATGCCAAAAAAATATCATAGGACAAAAATGACATTAAATCCAAAAAAAATGAATTTCAACAGTTGAATCTATAATATGGTTCTGATTATTAGAAGATTAGAACCCCAACTGAAATTTAATTTTGATGATAAATAAATTTAAAGCTTTCATGAAACTATGCAAAACAAAAAATTGGAAGATTTAAGAAAACAAGCTTGGAAAAAAATTTACTCAACATTAAATCCTAAAAAAATAAATGCATTTCAAAAGGTACACCTCTCACCAACCATTACAACCAAAAAAAAAAAAAAATTCATCCCCTCAGTACGCCCATTTTAAACAACTAAAATATAACCAACACATGAAAACAATCAAACAAATCAAAACACACTACAGACCCCAATTGAAACAGTAAAAAAATAAAAAAAATAAAAACCCAAAATATAAAAATAAAAAACAACCAATGCAGATCAAACTCACGCAGGGTTTCTCCGACCAATCTTCCAGAACACCCCGTAAGACCACCCGCCCTCGACGCAGAGTCTCCGGAGAACCTCCTTAAGCAGAACCCCCATTAAAGCAGACCCCTTTTAAAAAACCAGCACCAAAAAACACAGACCCACAAAACCCAATACATAAATCTTTTTAAAGAACCAACGAAGGTCATCACCGGCGATCGCCGGATCTCCACCTCCGACTAACTTCCCCTGCAGGACCCTCTCCCGGCCTGCTTCGTCCGGAGACCCCCTCTCCTCTTCCTCGCCGGTTCGGCCTTCTCCGCCAGGAATCGACGGCGACCCATCTCGTGTTTTTGGATCGTGAATGGGTTCCGACGCGAAAAGGAGGGGTTTTTCCTACACAAATCCGAACTCACGAGCTTCGAAGTCCGCCATGTGAGGGCAAAATCGAAATTTTTAAAAACCAACTCGAAAAGATTAAAAAAAAAAGGAAACTTTTTCGAAGTGGGAGTGAAAATCGCGGGGTTTTTATAAATTGGTGTGCGTATGCAAATGAAATGGGGAACCGTTTTGGAAAGAATTACGAGACTGCCATCGCCTTTGCGTGCGTTTTTTTTGTTGTCGGCGTCTGCTCTGTCGGTCCCCCATTTTTTCTGGCGCCCGGTGATGACGATGTCTACTGGGCTGCTGACCCTCAGTTCAATTCAAATTACGAGATTGCCACTGTAGTTTGATTTTTTTTTTTTTTTTTTTTTAAGCCAAACTATATGGTCTTTTTATATCTTTATCGAAGGGTTATAATTTAGGATTTTTTGCATATATACCCCTGTTAGGTTCCTTGATTGCAGAAATACCCCTGTTAGGTTCAGGTCTGCATTAATACCCCTGTTATAACAATAAATAGTGCTTAAGTACCCCTCCGTTACTCACCGTTAGCAAACAGGGGTTGACCATGGTTAATCTGCTAAACTCAAGTTGGTATTTTACTTATATACCCCCAACTAAACCCCACTACCCGACCCGATTAACCCCTCACCATCCCCACGAAATCCTTCTCTTTCTCACATTTTTTCAGCAAACCATAACCCTAGAAAACCATTTACCCAACCAAATCCACTCCAAATCATTCAAAATCAAAGAAAAAGCAATCTCATATCGAATACTTCATCTACAAATCAAAGCTTCCATGAGGAGAAGTTCTCGAAGAAGATCTGTGCGCTCTGTGGAAGGCGCTCTGGTTACTAGGACTGCTGCAAATGCTAATCTCGTGAGGGAGACCAGTGCATCAAATCGAATTCTTCAATCCTCATCATTTGAGGTATGTTTGACAAAAAAATCATTAATTGTATATGTTGTGGGGGAGACGGGCATTATTTAACTACACCCGACGGAGACTAATCACAGGGGTATGTAAGCACTATTTATTGTTATAACAGGGGTATTAATGTAAACCCGAACCTAACAGGGGTATTTCTACAATCAAAGAACCTAACAGGGGTATATATGCAAAAAAATCCTATAATATATTATTCACGCATCTAGAAATTTTTTTTACATCGTTAAAAAAAAATTTCAATAAGTTAAATCAATTTAAAATTGAATGATAAATAATTTTTTATCAAAACATATAAATTGTTAGATATTTAATATAATTTGTATTTTAGACTATAAAACTCAATTGATCTAACATTTTATTTAATTTTCTTAAATATTGAGATATAAAAAGTGTGGAGGAGGGATACAAGAAAGGACACAGTTATTATCACCCCTTAAGATATTCACCTCACCTCATTATCTGACACACACCTTTAGTTTTTTAAAAGCTGCACACCCACCCCCAATATAAAAGGATTGCTTGTCACCTTGAGAACCCACCCCTTTCATTTGGAGCCCCCTTCTCTCTCTCTCTCTCTCTCTCTCTCTCTCTCTCTCTCTCTCTCCTTGCTCTCTTCTTCTTCTTCTTCTTTTCTCCCCTCCGGTCCGGTCCAACGACCTCCCTCGGAGTCTGTCGGTGTCTCCCGCATGGAGGTCTCCTTAGCCCCTCACAAGGACGAGGTAAATCTTCATTCCACATGTATTTGATTTGTTAGAATCTATTTGATTTCTTATATTTGCTTGATTATATTTGTGGCTTAAGTTTCTTGTATTAGAATGTATTTGATCTCATAAATCATTCATGTTCTTAGTTCTCTTTGTTTGAATGTATTTGATCTCACACATTGATTAACACATGTTTATTGGGGGTGTAATGTAAATATAAAATAATGCAGGGAGGGTATGCTTATGATTTTTAAGTTGTTTTGTTCTAAATTGAGACCTTGAGTTAAGGTTTGTATTAGTTATTTTCAGTGAGAGTGTTGTACAAAGTTGAAGTGCATTTTAGTTATAGCAAAACTGTTGAAATTTTTTACATTAATTTTATGCAATTGGAGCAAAAAATTTAACTTTGTGAGTTTAATATGAAGTTTGTATTTAGAGGAATTAAGAAAGAGAGTTAATGAGAATTCCTTGAAAATGGAATAATTAGAAATTGTTGAAAAAATTGAAAACAAGTTTTTATTGAGTGAGAGCTCAGTCTTGCCACACTACCCACTAGGATGCTATATTAAATGGTACCTATCAAGGGTATTAGTTTTTTTTTCTAAATACAAAAGTAAGCTTAGTATTATTGAGCTAGATAATCTTACATATGTAGTATAAGGTCTGGAATATTTGTTTTCATTACTTGAACATTTGGTTACCGCTTTTTTATTCTAAGATCGTCCAATGCCATCATTCTTTGTACATGCGATGAGCCAATGATGATTGCATGAATATCAAGAGGTCAATGTGCATAAAAATGGTTTTCTTCTTGGCTCTACTCTTTTTTTTATTAAAAATATGATTGATAATATTTGTAGGATTTATATTTTAAATAATATTTTGTATCATTGGTTCATTAAAAATAGAGAGTTCTTTATTTAGAAATTCAGTCTTGTTTAGAAACATGTATTATAGATAGTGCTATGTATTGGGTGGCCTGTGAATAATGAGTCTAAACTTATCTCATGCATTATTTGACCATATATCTGCTAGATAATGAAAAATATTGAGTGATTGATAATGAAATATAGCATTGTTTTTTAATATATGATAATGTGATTGGTTCATTCAAAATTCATTGTATACTAATTATGGCAATCTTCTTATTTTTTGTACAGTATGGCTTCAAACTCACGCGTTCCACAAACAGCGTCGCATCAAAGACGCAAGTCTCAAAGATTAGCTAGTGATGTTCCTTCAAGTTCAATCATTGAATTTGTTGAACAAGAGGATGTGGAAGAGGAAGTAAATGAGTCTAAGGTTGTGTTTTTGTGACTGAGCAATGTTGTACGGGTGTAAATAATGGCTAAATAGTGTTTTGGGTTTGGTATTAGTTTTTGACATGTTTTACAACAAACGTGTTTTGTATGCATGAGTTTTGAAGATATTTTATAGATACGATGTGTCCACGTGTTATGGTGTTCTTAATGAAATGATATCATTAAACAATTGTGTTTTATTTAATATCATGTTGGATAGATCACAGATGTGGTTCCGTGGACATCATGTTGATGCTAGCCCAAATTTTTGTATACTACGACCCTATGAAGTCGACCTGAGATGTAAATAACGACTTCACAAAGTCAAACAGATTACAAAGAGGGTCTTAAGCATCTGTGACCCGTTCGACCCTGTGAAGTTGATCTGGGATATAGGTGATGATTTCACAACATTGAACGGGTTACAGAGAGGGCTTTAAGTCTTTATGACCCGTTCAACCTTGTAAAGTCGAGCTGGAATATAGGTGATAACTTCACAATGTCGTACGGGTTACGAAGAGGGCCTTAAGTCTCTATGACCCATTCGACCATATGAAGTTGAGCTGGGATAAAGTTGTCGATTGGATTATAGAGAGGGCCTTAAAACTCTATGACTCATTCGATCCTGTGAAGTTGATTTAGGATAAAAATAACGACTTCACAACGTCGAACGGGTTACAAAAAGGAGTAAGTGGGGTTTAAATGAGGGATATGAGGGGTAAATGATACAAGGGTGGGTTAAGTTTGATGGGGTAGGTTAGGTCGGGGTGGATTCACCCTTTAAAAAATCACATTTTTATTTTTTAAGTGGGGTGGGTGGGGTGAATAACTAGGTGGGTGAGAATCTCGGTGCCCTACAAAAAAAATGGAACGTGAAGAAAAAGAGAGACTGAGAAAACAAAAAACAAAAACAAAAAATTTATTTTAAAATGCATTATAGATATAATATTTTATGTCGTCTTTCATAAGTGCGCTAAGACGTCTTCAATCATTTTTATGTCTCAAAAAAAAGAAGGTTATTTTTTAACATTGTGATAACATTTATGACTACCCTTCCCCTCAAAAAAAAAAGAATGTGTTCCACCAAACAATATTAATACCTCGTTAATAAGAAGGGCAAATTCAGTATTTTTTAAAATAAATTAAAAATTATCTCATATTTAATCTAAATGCATTATTGAGGATAAAAACACAAAAAAATGAGGATAATAAAAAGCATTACCAAATGCAAATATGAATAAAAATAGTGATTTTTTATCCCCATAAATTAAGCTAATTTATCCCCAAAATTTATCCCTTTATCAAACTAGGCCTTAGGTTCTAGGGATGGCAATGGGACTGTCCCAATAGGGTACCCGACCCTATTGGGTCGGGTCGGGTTCGGGTTTGGGATATATAATATAAAACCCGGCGGGTTTGGGACAGGAAATGGGTTTATTTAGCAAAACCTGTCCCGAACCCGCCCCGGTTACTATTAATAATAGGATATTTATTATAATAATTACATAATTTATATTTGGTATTTCAAAAAAAATATCAAAAAAATATCAAAAAAATAAGAATGAATAAATTGAAACGCTAATTGAAATTTAAAATTATATAAACATACATGGGTTTTTGTTGGTATTCCAAAAAAATAATATATTTATAATTTGTTATGGAAATTAAAAGTTTATATATCTTATTTTATAGAATTTATTCTAATAAATATTTATTTTATTTAAAATTCTAACTTAAATTAAATATTATATAAACCCGACCTAAATGGGACGGGTCGTGGCGGGTTCGGGTTTTTTACATAATTGTTGAGACGGATTTGGGATGAAAAAACTAAACTCGTCACGGGTTTGGGATGGATTTGTGATAAGATTTTAGGAGCGGGTTTGGGATTGAAATCCATAAAGCATGTTCCAACACGCCCTGTTGTCATCCCTATTAGGTTTCTAGGTCATGTTAGGTCATGTCACAAACATAGGTGATGCTTTCAATGTGTCCATTTTGGAATCTCACTTCAAAATACTCAGTGCTCTTGATGACAATGTGTGTGATTATTTCATTTATTTGAATTTTGTGGTCATCACCTATAATTTCTTTGGAAAAATTAAACGGAATATTAATTCAATGTTTTTTTGTTATTTTCATATTCCTTTTTTTTTAATCCGACTTCTTGTGTTTTTGTCCCAATTTTCAAAGCAAAGATCATGAACTAGTTTCCAACCATTAAACAATATTTTTTTTGTTGAAATCGAATAAATAAATATAAATTCGTATTTCTATTTTTATTTGATTTTTTTTATTTCCAGTTATGAAAATTTTCGACAACCACAGGCCCACAGATCTTTCCCAAGCTGTCAATCATCATAAGGAAAAATATAAAACAACCAACATTAACAATCATAACATAATTCACTATATGCATATTTTAGGGAAAAAAATAGAAAGATTCAAGGGGAAATTAATTAGGGGTCCCTAGGGATACCCTTGTATTAACTATTAATCCCTGGAACATTTTACCTTATCAATAAGTCCCCAAGTACCAAATCTATTATCTTTGGGTCCCTCTGACAAACAGACCACCAAACGGACGTTTAAAATACCTATTCTACCCTCCCATTTAAAACTATTCTCTCCCCAAAAAGCATTTCCTTACCCCTCTCCCCCATCGTCTCTACCCATCTCGCCAACTTTCCCTCTCGCAAAACCCTATCTGTCGAAGCCCTCCTCTCCCATTCTCATCTTCGTCGAAGCCCTCCTCTCCCTATCCCATTCTCATCTCCATCGAAGAAGCCTTCCTCTCCCCTCTCCCCCATCGTCTCTACCCATCTCGCCAACTTTCCCTCTCGCAAAACCCTATCTGTCGAAGCCCTCCTCTCCCATTCTCATCTTCGTCGAAGCCCTCCTCTCCCTATCCCATTCTCATCTCCATCGAAGAAGCCTTCCTCTCCCCATCATCGAAGCCCTCCTCACCGTCGATGTCCTCGGAGATGTCGTTCAAATTTGTTCAGAGCTTATTGTTTATTAAAAGAGATGTTGCATAAAGACTGATTGTTATCAAGGTTTGCACTGCCTTCTGCTTTTGAAATTTATCATTCCCCTATCTGATTTTGTGTTTCATTCATTAGTTATGACAATGAAGAAAAAAATATGGTTGTAATCTTACTGTAGCAATTGAATTTGTATTTCGTACACAGATTCTTTGAATTATAATAAACTCATATTTTCTTTGGGCAACAAATTCTCTCAAATTTGGGAGTCTATGATGGAGAGAGAAAATATAGGGAAAGGAGGGGGGGGGGGAAGATGAGCGGGTGGTTTGAGAGAGGGGGGTCTGATTGGCAATAGAAAAATTAATATGAGTACACTGTTATGTTTCGTTTGTACACTCTTAACCTCTTGATTGTGTATCCTAACCTTAGGAGACTTAAATCTAAGTTACATATTAAATTGGTTGTGGAGGTTTTATTCGTAATGGAAAATGTGGGTTTTATTTGTTTACATTGTTATTAGTACACTATTATGTTTCATATGTACACCGTTAAATGTTTCTTTTGATTATGTAGTATATTGATATCATTTTAGTGCGTTTTCATTGGTCTGGGAGATATTGCTTTCATTCTAGAGTTTTCATTATATGTACATATAATGTGAACCTTGTCTACTATGTTGTGTAAGATATTACAAATATTGCATATATGGAAGTTATAGAGGATCAATAGCCATTAATGCTGTTGGGTAGGAGGTATTTTTTTATGGTTGATTTTTTGCATGTTTATCTAATGGTATATAAGATATATAAATCTTGAATGCAAATAAAAAATATATGGAATTTCTATTAACCATCTGTGTGTTCCTTCACCCTTCCCACCTGTGGATAAGTATGCTTACTAAAATTCTGAAATCATGATATAGGTGAAGCATATGACAAGATACTAAAGTTAGACAATAATTTATTAAAGATCCTGAAGTGCAATGTGTATATAAACATAATAGTTCTCATTTTTCCATTTTAGAACCTTCCAATGTTCATTGAGAGTATGCCCTCTCCATCAATAACCCAGTGCTTCTAGATGCTCAAATAATACATTACCTATGATTCGAATTTGACATATTGCCTATAATAATAGGCTATATGACATGAGAATCATAAAATGCTAAGACGAAGAGAGGATAACCAATATTTGCTTGAAAGAGTACATAGTTGACTAAAACGATAGTAGAATTCTAGAATCACTACATTGTTCGAATCACTAAAAAATTGTGCCCAATTACAGTTTGAATTTGGAACTCTCTCCATCAGCAACCCACTTGCTGTTGTCGTGTCTTAGTGGTGGATATGTATATATAATTGTGTGTGTATGTTTATTTTTATTCAAGTATATATAATTCTGTGTATATTTTGGAAGATAGAGAGCAGTCATATCTACAAACAGAACTTAATGTACACTATTATACTCCTCTTGTACACTATTATCCTTTTTTGTACATTATTATGCTATCTCTGTACACTGTTATGCTCTTAATATGATATAAAAGTTAGCTTAACATTGATCATTTTAATATTCAAGACTCTTAAATTGCTAGTTTTTTTTGTACTCTTTATAGTTATAAGGGTATCCACATGATAAAAAAAACTTTGAAATTCACTGTTATACTTTTACATTGTTATGCTTCTTCTGTACACTGTTATATTTTCTTAGTTATGCTCCTCTTATGCTTCACTTATACAGATTGTTCAGTATATTTTATATTTAATATGAAAATCCTATTATGATATAGAAACTTGGATTAGTGGACAACTTTTACTCTGGTTAGAGTTTATGTTTTGCAAATTTATTTTTCTGTAACATTGTTTGAGAAGTGATATGTAGATTTTTTTGCTTATTTTTTTCCCTTTTCCAGCATGAGGATAAAATAACTTAACATTTACTCTAACTTGCTAGTTTTGCTTGTACTTTTATAGTGATAGGGGTATTCACAAGACTAAAGAACTCCAAAATTCACTGCTATGCTCGTCTTGTACATTGTTTTACTCATCTTGTACACTGTTATATATTCTCTGTTATGCTCCTCTTATGCTCCACTCATACAGATTAGTCAGTATATTTTATATTTAATATGCAAAATCCTAATATGATATGGAAACTAGCTTAACATTGGTTTTTTTTTTTGCATTGTTTATTTTGACCTACATGCCCAATGAGTTACTTAGGCTTTTAGGCATAGGTACACATTATTCACCCATCCTACTTGATTTTTAAACAACAATGTAACTGTTTGAATATGTTATATGTTTATTGGTTATGGAGGTTTGATTGACTATGAAAAATCTGGGCATTATGTTAACACTATTTTATGTACATTGATATTCTTCAAATGTACACCCTTAAATCTTAAATTGGCCATGAATGTTTGATTGACTATGAAAAATCTGGGCATTATGTCAAATTTCTTATTCCATTTTTCATAGATGATGATTTACATAAATTGGCCATGGACACATGCAGTCTATTTCCAACTAAGGAATATATAAGTGAATTATTGGATGGAAAATCCTTGACAAAAATCACTTCAAAGGCAGTCATGCTCCTTTTGGTGCCTAGGGAGTGAGCAGGCATGCTCACAATGCTTGATCGTCCATTTACCTTCATGAATAGCTATTCATTTGTGAAGCCAAACCAAACTGATAATGAAACACTGATTCCTATTTTCCAAGTATTTAATGTATGCCCTTGTTGAGGATTCCTTTTTTTTATGTTGATTTAAAAGTCATTTTTAATATTGTACACCGTTATTCTCTTTCTGTACATTTTTATGCTTCTTTGATACACTGCTATGCTTTATATGTACACTGGTAAATCATTATTCTAATTATGTAGTATGAGGACTGCCCACCACTGTTTCCAACATTTTTTTTTCACGTTGTCAGGTTGAAACAGAATGGCTCGTCCGCAGAAAATCACACCACGACGAAGTCCTCGAAACCAAAAAGCAATAATTTCTGATGAGGATGATCCTTTTACCTCCACTAGAAAGACTAGGGCATCATCATCTAGAGATGGAGGAGGAAATCCCATGAACATGAAGACTCAAGAAAAGTCTAAACCCAAGTCATCCACTAATATGAAGTCTAAACCGAAGCCATCCACCACAAGGAAAAAAAAGAAACAAGGTAAACTCCTTTTACAGGCACTGTACATTATTAAAACACGTGTATATTGTTAAAATGTCCTCTGCACACCATTGAAATGGCTTTGTACACTCTTAACCATTTTCGTACACTATTAACCATTTTGGTACTATCTTATAACAGGGATGGTGAAACCCTTTCTACCCAAATCGATGTTGGTGCAGCATAGGTGCTTCCCAATCTATTACATAACTGCCATGGATGGGATGGCAGTCAGAGAATGCCATAGAAGATTAATGAAGAAGACACCATTTAATATTTTGGTTAATATTCCAAGGATACAGTTCCAATCAGAGTTACTTGATGTCATCGTTAGCAGCTACAAATCCGATGGAGATTTTTTTGAGATAGGTGGACAACCGATATCTTTGACTGCCGAAGATGTTGCCCTGATCATAGGGCTGCCAGCCTATGGGGAGACCCCTAACTTGAACTCATCATCTACAGAGTCCGAAATCAAGAAGCGGTTCTTCAGTGATACTTCCATCATCACTAGGTCAGCCTTGAAGAACAGTATGTCTTCCTTGATGAACTCCGACGACCCTAAAGACATTCAAGATTTTGTGAAGCTTTGGATAGCTTTCATATTTGCATCGTTTCTGTTTCCCATTGGACACTACAACTGTCCAATACCTCTTTTCGGATTGTTGGATGATCTGAAATCCACATGGAAGTATGCATGGTCTGTTGCCATCCGCGATCAATTGATGGAGGGCGTACGGAAACAACGGGCCTGCATAAAAATGAGGGATGAGGGCCGATATTCCAAATCGTCAATGGGATACGTTTTTGGTTGCACCGCGGTCCTCTGTGTAAGTATCTTATCACTAGAAAAAAAATTGTATGTTTTTAAAGTCTTATTACTTTGTGAAGAGTTAATGAAATCTTTTTAATAGGCTTGGTTCTACGAGCACACAAGGACAACTAGATGGACGCCTACAGCTCACCATGTCTCCCCACGATTATTCAAGTGGGCGATGAAACTGACAAGGAGAAGGGGGGAGAAAAATGCTGACCCCTTCAGGGTGACCGCAACTGAGGTAAATATATCTATGTCATTGAAGTATATATGTGAACTATTATGCATACAGAATGTAAACTCATTCAATTATTTGAAATAATGCACTGTTATTTAAAATGTGTACACTGTTAAGTTAAAATTGTACACTGTAATTTCAAATATGTACACTATTAAGTTAAAATTGTACACTGTTATTTCAAATATGTACACTGTTATTCAAAATGTGTACACTGATAAGTTAAAAATATCTACTCTATATAGTACTGACATCGATTTTCTTTTATGTTGTAGGTTACGATAGACCTCAAGGTTGACGATGGAGAAAGATGGCTCCTCTATGGGGGTAGGATGGATAAAATGAAGGAGTGGAACACCCCCTTGAATTATTGGAATGAGAAGGATGAACAACAACAACAAGAGCCAAAAAGATTGGCTAGTGTGGTTCCCTCTCTCTCATTGAAGAGGAAATTAGGGTCAATTCATCATTTCGGAGGAAATAAACTAAGGAAGAAACTAAAAAGGATGAAGGGAGAGATGGAGGTGCTCAAGTCAAAGGTGGAGTTGTTGAAGGTTCAAAATGCTCGGCTATCTAAAGAACTTCAGAGAAAGGAGGACGAGAAACTACAGGAAAAACTTGGGAAGGAGGGAGAAGAGGGGGGAGAAGAAGAAGGGGAGGAGGAGGCCTCTCAAAATGATGAATATTATATAATTAGGAGATACGACTTTGATGGTGGACATGAGTCAGGTGGGGATGACAAAGAACCCTATAGGATTGTTGATGTTAGCTCCCAAGAGACGGATTTATCCATTGTTCCATTCAGTCAGGATCCCGACGAAGGGTCATTAGAATTGGGGCCATTGTCTGTCATTCCTTTTAGTCAGGATCCTAATGAAGGGATCATTCAGGGGGTGCCAAAAAAGGCCTCCTATGTTGAGAGGTTGAAGAGGAGAAATAGGACGTCATCTTATTTACTGCGGTCACCATACTACCATGGATCTGTGAAGAAAGAGTTGCTCAAGGCAATGGGTAATGTAGCACAAGAAACAGAGGTGTTGTTGTTGACCCCCCCATCACCAAAGAGGAAAAAAAAGATGACCAATGTGCCATTCAGAATCCCAAAGAGAAAGGTAAACAAATGACAATCTTTGCTTAAAAAATTATAAATTAAGTGAAATAATATAATCATTCTTCATATATTATAATTTGCAGGTCCTCACAGAGAAACGAAGAAACTATCAAGGGAAGAGGTTCTTATCTGCCGAAGACGATGAGTTGATTAATCAGTTTTTGTCTTTACCAATCACAAGGTATATATGATAAAAACATTTAACAATCGTTTTAAATTTCATATACACAGTTAGCTATTACCATATACATGATGTACATTGTAGGGATCCGTACTTGTGCATTGGAGAGAAATGGATTAATGCCTGGCAAATACGAGATGTGCTTTTCAAATTAGAATTGGAGGATGACGTAAGTGAAAATATTTACAATATAGTAATGTGTATGTCCAATAATTTGTCTAATGGTTTGTACTTGTGATAGGCTTTGGATATATATTTTGGTATCCTTGAAGACGAGCAATCTCCCACAAAATGGTATTACGTGAGTTCTTGGGCCCAGGTAAATTCATAATTTATTGTCCTATCATAAGTTATTAGACAACACATGCGTCTTACAGTGACATCTATTTTTTATTTTGTCATGATGTGTAGAAAACACTCAAGGACAGTCATCCCCTGTTAGAGGACGCTGTGTCAGTAGAATCTTACATGAATACTTTGACTGGATTCTTTAGGGGATGCACCACAACAACATTGATGGACCTTGACATGGTTCTTATGCCCGTCCATTCCGATTTTAAAGGGTGCCAACATTGGCATCTATTGATGGTGGATTTGAAAGGCCATCGATTCGTAGAGTACAACTCTATGAGAAATGTTGCTGGATTTGAACAATCAACGGACAGATTAGTGAGTTTTAACATTAGTACACTATTAAATTTTATTTATACACTGTTAAAGTCTTAATGTACATTGTTAAAGTCTAAAATACATTGTTAAATTCTCATGTACACTATTATATTTATATGTACAGTGATATTGTTCAATTACAATGTGCAGGTTCAGTGGCTGAAGATGTATTTTAGACTTCATCATTTCATCTCGAATGTTGAAGACTGGCCAATCATAAGGGATGACCAATGTCCACAACAATCTAATGGGTTAGTAACCTTGAAATGTTTGTTCTTAAATGTTTGTTCTCATTATTAATTTCTACAAGAACGTGATAAGATAATATGTTTATTGTGTTTGTAGGGTTGATTGTGGCATGTTTGTTCTTAAATATGGCGAGCACCTCATAAAAGGAACGGACATGAATTTTGAACAAAAAGACATTCCAAGGTTCCGAGGGGAGTATGCAGTCAAAGTCATTCGAAAAGCTAAAGAGAGTGAGAGTCGGATAAAGAAAATACAAGAAGACAGTGAAACATATAAAAAGCAAATGTGTTTGTAATATAATTTTGTGATGGTGTAATGTGTTGTACTGTTTTACATTGGTGGTGGTGAAGTTTAATATGGTACTGATATTTTATATCTTTTAAACAAGGTTTTGCACATTGTTATTCAATTGTGTACACTGTTGTGGGTGTTACAGGTTTTATATGTTATAATATGTACTTTTATGCAATATATGTACCATGTTGTTGATGTTACAGATTTTTTATTTGACATTTTGGACACTGTTATGTAGCATATGTACACTATTATAGATTTTACAGGTTCTGGATGTTACAGTTACAAGTGTTACAGAATGTCTGTCATGCGGTGTACACTGTTATAATGCATATGTACACTGTTATATATGTTACAGGTTCTGACTATTACTGTTATAGAATGTGTTTTTTACATTGTGTACATTGTTGTGGATAATATGTACACTATTATAGACGTTACAGGTTCTGTCTGTCATTCGGTGTACACTGTTATGTGGCATATGTACACTGTTATAGATGTTACAGGTTCTGACTGTTACTGTTATAAATATTACAGAATGTGTCTGTTAAATTGTGTACACTGTTATGCAGAATATGTACACTGTTATATATGTTACAGATTTTGACTGTTACTGTTATAAATGTTACAGAATATTTTTTTTGCATTGTGTACATTACTATGTAGCATATGTACACTGTTGTGCAACATATGTACATTGTTAAGCAGCATATGTACATTGTTAAAAATATTAATAGATATTAAAGGTTTAAACCGTTTGTTGATAATGCGCTACAAGAAATAAGCAAACGTACAGATTCAAACATGCATGACTATATCATTTTTGTTTTACATCATTAAGTTCTGAAATATTAGATTGTGCAAGATACATCATTCATCAACTGCCACTGGATTCCTACATGTCTTCCTGTTGTGTCCAAATCCCTTACACCTCGAACACCGATTGTGAGTTATCGCATCTGGATCTGCCTGTGACTCTATTCTCTTTTTCTTCTTCCTCCCTGGCCTAATCTTCGTGAACGGTGGTTTGATCAATATGCTACCTTCCTCCTCTTCAGCCGGTCTTTGAACGCCCACCACAGGTAGTATTGCACCTGCATATGCTTGACGGAAAGTATCCGATAGAAAATATGGTGAACAATAATCATTGATGGAGCGGTTTATTTTCCACACTGCAGCACAAGCATGGACACAGGGTAACCCAAACACTTGCCAACCTCTACATGTGCACGTCCGATCATTGAGGTTGACTGCTTCACCTCGTCGCCCACAGATCTCGAAATGATTTCCATCTGAACACAACACCTGCAAGCCACGACACCCTGCTTGATGCTTCTCCATTTTTTCCATTATTGATGGGCACAAGTAAGTCTCCCACTCGCTAGCCTCATTGCGTCTTTTATACATCATCTCCATCATTTGAACCCTTATATGATCAACCATCTGAACTATTGGAAGATTGCGGGCTTCAAGTATCCATGAATTAAAAGACTCAGCACAGTTAGAGTACAATTCTCCATATCTTTCCCCTGGAAATAGGGCATTTGCCCAATGGTTTGGATCAGAATCTTCAACCCACTTTGCGGCTTGTTGAGAGAAACACCGCATTTCAGCTATGGCTTTTCTGTAATCTTCAATTTTCAATCCATAAGCTGCAGCATCTAGTAGTTGAAGTAATTTCCTTCTAACAGATATATTGAATTTCCCAGTGATCGTCTCTTTAAAATTCATTTTCAAATGTCGTAGACAATGAGAATGATATGAGTCTGGAAAGACTGAAGGAACAGCTGACATTAAACCCTTACCCCTATCAGAAATGAATGTGATTATTCGATCCGGAGATATGATCCCTCGTAAGCATGTTAATGTCCATGCCCAATTATCTTCTGTCTCTTGATCCACAACTGAAAATGCTAATGGAAAGAAACCGTCATTCCCATTCTTAGCAATGATCGCAAGCAAAATACCTTTATACTTAGATTTTAAGAATGTTCCATCTAAAAACAACATGGGCCTACACCCAGTCTCAAAGCCAGCAATTACAGCACCAAAACTTACAAATACTCTTCGAAATCTGTGATCTTCAGGAGTGCATTCCAACTCCACGTAGCTTCCAGGATTCGTATTCATCACCGCTGCAGCATACCATCGAAGATGATCAAATGAAAGTGCTTCATCTCCATGTAAATCCTTACAAGCTATTTCTTTTCCATGCCATGCCTTGTGGTAAGGCAAATTGATGCCATAATCTCTAAATACATCTTTCACTATATCGCGAGGTCGATATAATGGAGAATCTATAAATTTATTTCTTGTAATCTCACCCACCCATCTTCGTGATGCTCTCGGATGACCGTTTGTTGATATTCCTCCACCACATGAGTGAACATTGTTCATCGTCTTGATTTGAAAGTAAGGACCCAACCCCACTCTAGAGCAATGTACACGCCATCCACATGAAGGAATCTTACACTTAACTGTCACTCTTACTTTGTCATTCTTCACGTACTGAAAATCAAATGAATGTGCTATGGCATAATTAGTCAGCTGAATTCTAAAATCTTCGACATTTTCAAACTGTTGATTGATTGAATGAATACAGTTATCCCAAAAACTTGTGAGCATCCCATTTGATGTACTCCCGCAAATGGCTTCCCCTTGGGTGACCATGCTACAAGATGTAGGTGCAGTATTTGCCATGTTCACTTGGATTGTGTTGGACATCCTGCAATTTATTTCAATTATGAGATGCATTAGGTATAATAATATGTACAACACTTTTATCTATGTCTGTGTACACTATTAGTAATATGTGTACACTAATAAAATTCCTATATAAAATGACTATGAAGGAGCATAACATATTTTTACCTTATTCCTTCATCTCCATCACAAGTTTGTCCATCATTGAGGGTAACATAGATCTCGACAACCATAGCTCCACACATCTTATGGATGTCGTACATCTTCTCTACAGCCTTATCATTCCCAATAGTGGGTTTAATCATTGTTTTCCCTGGAATTTCATACTTCATAATAACTTTGGCCGCATCGAACCCCCATCTTTCCACTAATTCATTGACAATGTAAGCATACGTTGTTGTTTTACATATGCTAACTACCTCGGCATCTCCCATATATGTACAAGCTGCCATGATTGGTTCCATTCTTCAACAATGACAAATTAATCTGCAAATATTAAAAGGCAACTAACATGAATTTCATGTTTTCAACATATTATAACATGCATGTACATTTAATCACTTTTCACACATAAACTGACAATAACAGTGTACGCCATATAACAGACACATTCTGTAACATTTATAACTGTAACAGACAGAACCTGTAAAATCTATAACAGTGTACATATGCTACATAACAGTGTACACCATGTCAAAAAACTCATTGAGCATCTAGGTCAAAATAAACAATGCAAAAAAAAAATGAAATATAGATATTAAAAGCTTATAAACAATCCTAAAAGCCTAAGTTTCTATATCATATTAGGATTTTGTATATTAAATATAAAATATATTGATAAATATGTGTAAGTGGAACATAAGAGGAGTATAACAGAGAAAACATAATAGTTTTCAAGAGGAGCATAACAATGAATTTTGTGGTACTTTTGTAATGTGAATGCCTCTATAATTACAAAAAGTATAAATAAAACTAGCAAGTTAGAGTACTAGATCCTAAGATAAGCAATGTTAAGCTACTTTCTATATTATATTAGGATTTTGCATATTAAATATAAAAAAATGCTAACCAATCTGTACAAAAGTAGCATAATAGATCAAATATATTGATCAATCTATATAAGAGGAGTATAACAGTAAAAATATAACGGTGTACATAAGGAACATAATAGTGTATAAGATGAGTATAATGGTGAATTCACAAATGAACGGGAAAAAGATAAGGAATAATCACAAAATGTTCCAAGATACAAACAAATCAAAATAACCATCCATCTCATTCAATGAAATTCCACAAACCATCTCATTCAACGAAACCCACAAATCAAAATCAATACATATCATTCAAGGAAAATCAAGTCATCTCATTCAATGGAACAGGGCATGTGAGTGTAATAACAAAAGGAATTCCACCAAAACTTTCAAAGGAATTAATGGCATTCCAATATCTGAATCACCAGACAGCATTGAAAAACAACACATAAATCTGATCCAAGATAAACTTTAAACCAAACATGTCAGAAGTTTAAATTTATACCTTTGTGTAGATATGGTCGATGGCGCGGTCAATGTAGCCGGAGTTGTTGGCCTCCTTCGTAGCACGGATCGGCGGACCTCGTCAATCGGACGGTGGAGGGGGGTTTCTTTGATGGGGATGAGATTTTGGGGAGAAATGCCAAAGAAAACAGGGTTCTTCACCGTTGATTCGAGCTCCCGAAGCTCCGGGCTGTTAGGGGGAGAGAGAGGTCGAAAGGGGGTTAGGGTTTACACAGGGAGAGAGAGATCAACAGGGGAAGGGGGAGAGGGTTTTAAGTGAGGGGTATAAAGGGTATTTCCAACAGTTGTTAGTAACCCTGTTAGTTTGAGGGACCTAAAGAAAATAGATTTTGAATTTAGGGACTTATTATTATTGTCAAACAGTAAATGGACTTATTGTTATTATGAATATAGGGTCAGGGACCCCTAATTAATTTCCCCAAGATTCAACAACAAATTCTACATAAATGGTTTTTGTAGATATTTACATCATACAAATCAAAGAGTAAACATTTCATTTTTTTAATACAAATTAAAAGGTATTTAGCAATATATATGTTATACTCATTTATTCATGCATTTATTTTTACATTTTTAAAATGTGTTTTAATTTTGTTTTTTAAGAACACAGACTCTTATGTGTGCTAAAGACACACTTTTATATATATTCTCTTAATTGTCTAAAGTAAGCTTTTTTGTGTTGTTGAGATTCTCTATGGCGTTAATTATACATTCACATGAACATGATTTTCCAAGAATAATCTTTAATTGATCATAATGAGATTTTGATTTCAAAAGATATCATCTTTTGAAATAAGTGAAACCGAAAGCAGCTTTTCAAAATTGCAAAAAGGTTTCTAGTAGGTCACAATCTTTTCAAAGGACACATTAAGAAAAAATTTTCTTTTAGATTAAGAAAAATTTTAAACCCCCTTAGGTTTAATTATAAATATGTTTTTTTGTGTGATTATTTCATGGTTGATAAGAATAAAAACTACACTCTTTGCCTAGGTAATGTTCATAAATTTTGAAATAATGGTAATTGGATAAAAATTTGAGTCTCTATAAAAGTGAAATTATAAATATATATACAACCGACTATACTGAAATACAATATAGTGATACAACATTTCTTACCAAAAAGATTAATATGGAGTAGTTGATATGGTATATGTCATGTTAATTTTGTGACACATCAGTGTCCTGAGCCGGATACAAAGTATCTAACATACAAGTGATATGCAGTTCCATCAACACAAGTCTAGAATACACTGTGGCTGAGAACTAAAAGACGAGTTCAATTACCATCCAAAGGGGGTTGGAACATCAATGCTATTTTGATTTTATAACATCATCCAAAACGTCACATTTTTCATAAGATGAAACTTGATGGAAATGTGACAAAGGAGTAGTATAAAACCCCCTTAAAGCCATTATTATGCCATAACATTAAGCTAAGTAAAACCTAATCACTTCACTTAATTACATCTTCCTTTCATTTTTTTCCCCTCCCAGGAAGCAAAGCAAAGCAAAGCAAAATTTGAATCACTTTTGAAGCACACACAAAACGCTATATAAAAACAAATGAAAAGAGGACAAAAGGTGGGCTGAGAATCTTGACTCAGATGTTCTCACAAGATACAGGTACATAATCCTCTTTTTCTTTAATGGCATATATACACACATTTCCTTTTCATTTATTCTTAGCTATACAGAGCCGCCTCTCTTGTGATTGGAGAGAGTCCCCACAAATGGACAGTTGTAGGCCCCCTTTGTCTTTGTTGTCATTTAATGAGAGGTTATTGTGAATATTTAAAAATTCAGATCACAACAGACATAACAAATAGATTTAATTATGTTTGATTAAATCAAAGTACTTAAACTTAAGAGAATTTTTTTTCTTAATTTTTAGATTATAAAATCTGTGTCGAGGTTACAAATCAGACACAGGTTAATAAACTTCATTTATAAAGAAATATATAAAATCTAATATATGATAATAATGCTCATCACTCATAATACAAAATTACAACATTATTTACATCTAAAAAATAATTGTGATTTTTTGGGGCGATGCCCTCTTCATCCCCCAACGAGATAACTTGGCTCGTGTTCCCAATTATAAGGACAAACAATATTAGATTATAGAAAATATCGATGATCCATAGGGTTGGTAAACGAGCCGAGCAGCTCGGGCTCGACTCGGTTAAAACTCGTTCGGGCTCGTTCGATTAGATAAACGAGTCGAGCTTGAACAATTTTTAAAGCTCGGTTTGTAAGCGAGCCGAGCCCGAGCCGAGCCGAGCCGAGCCCGAGCCTGGACGAGCTCGATTACTTAATAGAAAAAAGGGAAACGAGCCGAGCCCGAACCGAGCCCGAATATATGTTATTTTCATATGTATAAGTTATTGTGATTGGTGAAATGTGACTTTTCAAATGTTAAACAAGGTTTTTTTTAGCTAGACGAGCCCGAGCAGAGCCTTGATTCGAGCTAATGAGCCGAGTCGAGCTTTAACCGAGCTTTTCACGAGCCTAACAAGCCGAGCTTGAATACGAAATGAAGCTCGTTCCCGAGCCTGCTGCTAAACGAGCCGAGCCTGAGCAGGTCAAAGCTCGACTCGTTTACCACCCCTAATGATCCACATACTAAAATGAAAGACATATACCTTATAAATTGATTTAATATAAACCAATCAATCTGTTTGAAAACGGATTTGCAGAAGTCAACAACAAACCCAAAATCAAACAAAAAAACGAATCACCACATCACGCGAAAACACAAAATCATATACGTGGTTATACCAACATAAGCCTGGTATACGTGGTTATACCAACATATGCGTGGTCATTTAACATAAGCCTACATCCACGAGGTGAGATATATTCCCAACACAAGACTGGTTATACCAATAGTTAATGAATTAATTAATGCATATAATTTGATCCATCTATCTTTAAACTAAGTTCTCTGCTTTGAATCCGCGAGGTTCGATCTTCCCATGATTTGGGGGCCACAAGGGTGGTCGTCTGTGCTGATGCACAACTAATTATCAGTGCAATTTTTGACCCAGATGATGGTCCTTCACCAATCAGAAATGTTCTGAAATGTAACGTATCATAATGTTGGCCCATATGTTCCACTATATTTGTTTTTTTAAGGTCCATCGAGAGTTTGTTCGGAGCCCAAAGGTCCTCGCACGCAGAGCACGTTTTACACAACCGGATTATTTGTCCTATCAGTTGGATACATAATTGTATTAGCCTGGTTTAGGAGGTTGTTAGTCAGGGTCTGTAAGTTTTTGTAGTATGAACTATGTTGTCTCCTTGAATGCTTTTTATAACAAAAAAAAATTCTCTGCTTTGAATCGGTATTTGAAAATTAAAAATTAATTAAAAATTATCTAATTATTTTGAATTATTGATCATAAATTTAAGCTCTTAAATGACTGTTATATTTTTTAATGATAATTGAAAGACTTGAAGCTCTTATGTTTTGATTAAAAAAATCATTTCTTTAACATGTCACTTATCACAATCAGTTGCAAACAAATAGATGATGGTCTGATGTGACAGGCTCTTTGAGCTTAGTGGGTTGGCTTGACTTATTGACTATCCAAATACCTACGTATTTTACTTTAATAATACACAACAAAATCCCTCTTTGTGTCTCTCATGATTACGTATCTTCATGAGTTGATAACATCAAATTTTCTTACTTGTTTTTATTGTATCATTTTTTTTGGGCAAGTTGTGGCCTTTTGTCTTCTTTTGGAGGTGACTTGCATATATCTTCAAAGAACATATGTTTTTTTGGATTTTTTTGGACCTACATCCACAATTGATGTCACATTAAATTTTGCGGCAGTACTGTTATTGAAAACTTTGGTTGTGTTTATCTTTAGCTTTACTTTGAGAATTAACTGTTGCAGAACATGTATGTTTGTTTTCATATTCCTTTTAACTTTCAAACTAGAGAATATCTGCCATGTGAGAAACATTGCATCTTCACACCCACCTTTGTTGCTTCTCCATACTAGCATTACATCCAAGATTACCATATAATATCCATTAAATACAAAAAAAGCTATTCTTATATTCGAACATTTTTTCAATTATTTCTGCAGATATGACATCATCTAATACAATATAAAAAATCATACACACACCTAATATAATTTATTATATAAAAAGTAAAAAAATATGATTCAATTCGTTGTAACATGTATTCAATTTTTTTAAACATATGTATTTCATTAAACAAATATACACTTTAAAAAATTTCCAATCATGGACAATATATAAAAAGACTAGTAAGTATAACTTTTATAATTTAAATTTATATTTTTTTCTTTATTCCCATGTTGATTAGTCATAAAATCAATCAAAAGCGATAATTTTATAACTATGGTTCAAGAATTAAATTTAAAACATATTTATCTAAATTAGAAAGAGATTGTGGTTGATGAAAACTTAATATGAGGGTGTACATGACTGAATTGATTTTTCATAGTACTATTGTATATCTATATTTGTGTGTTATTGTTATTATTTATTCCTATAGAATTTATGTGAATTTATTCATCATATTTCACATCTCTTTCCATGATTACATACACACATGCTTAAACTATTATCCTTTAATGCCAATCTTGATAGTTCAATTTATTGTGCTTGGGTCTTATTAAGAGCTCATATAAAACATTTAGGTTGATATTGTACTTGTGCAAGTATTTGAATTTAATGGATAAGTGCAGTCCTTCTTGTAAACTATATTTTTTTAAGATAATAGTATTGCCATAAAAGATAGTATGTATTTTTTTAAAAAATATGTACTTTTATAAAAATAAAATAAAATGCATAATCTAGTTAATTGTATATGCCACCTTATATAAATGAAATATCACATTTTTAAGTATATACATTGCTAGCATAACAAACTTTGATTAGTTGACTAGCATCTCTCATTTTCATATATAGAAAGTCAGGGTATCAAACCTCGGGAACATTTTAAAATATATATATATATATCTATACATGGTTAGGAAAATAGAACTACATGTGGGACTGCGTGCATAGAGCCCATAACTTAAATTTGGAGGGGGCCTACTGAGGAAGCCTGTTAATGGGCCAGTCTAGTGGCAATGGGCCGCCATCATAACCATTTTGGGCTTAATGGGCCTGTTACTGTCCAATCTCTTCTGGGTTTGTCAACAACACATAGCGTTGTTACACAGTCATTTCTCTAGCTTCAATTTTTATATCATATCAGTGTCACACACACACCATGACACCACAACTAATCAATCATAGTCAACCAAACATAAAAAAATTTAATAATTACGTTGAAAATAACTAAAAATACAATAAAACATAAAACAATTTATTCCATTGGTATAGTTATTTATCATGTAATAACTTATATCACTACCCAAACGAGGTTAGTGAATAAATAACACAAATGTTACACTTAATCCATTTTACAGTACAAAACGCAATCTGCATGTGTTTTCATTTTTTTAAATCATACACTTTATCTAATGATGTATGTATTTTTATAAAAGTTGAAGTATATAGTTCAATTAATTGAATGATATTATTTATAGAAAATGTAAAGATTTACTAAGAAGGTGTATATCTCATTATAATGAGTAGATGAGGTAACGAAGTATACAAAATTGCATTTGTAACTGTTAAAATGACTGAGTGTAATAGAGCTCCGTTATTTAACACACATGTCCATGAATAAGCATTACTATATAGAGTTTTGTTACACTCTGTCCCTTTTATAGTCTCAATTACAGTTTTATCTACCTCATTAGCCCTCTCCACTCATTAGAATGAAGTATATACATCATTAAAAAAATCCTTATTTTCAATAAATGATATCATTTAATTCATTCATTGGAATGTATATTGCACGCCTTTTATATATAAAAGTACATAATTCATTAGATGAGATATATGATTTAAAAAAAATAAAAACATGTATAGTCTACATTTTAAACGGTAAAATAGATTGTGTGTAACATTTTTCTAGCATATTATCAAAACATGGGCCGGGTTCTCAAAGAAATTAGACCAACTGAGAAAAAAGGGCTGGTATCCAGTTTTCACAATGGAATATGATATGTCCAGTTTCATATGTTCTTTTCCTAAATATATATTCGTCTCCGTTTCATATAAATTGAAGTATATAATGAGATACACTAATATAAAAAAATTATAATGTATGATAGAGTTCATCCACTGTGATAATATACATGACTGTGAATCGCACTATACATGTAAAATGGACTATTTGGTGGTCAGCTCTCAATAACAAACACTATAATGAAATGGCCTCCCATGCATGCACACACACAGATATATATAAAAAAATTAGGGCCCCCCACCACTACCAACCCTCTGATCAAAAGAATCAAAGAGAGAGTGTCATGATCTGTAACCCAATAGTCTTCTTCTTCCCCCTCTGTTAAAAGTTCGAACACCCAAAGATATATAAAATATCAGACTTCAAAGTCTTCAATTTACAGCACAAGTTGCATGTAATATTGTGTGGCAACTACTTGGGTGGACATCAAATCATTTATTTTTGTTGGAGCTGTTGTTGATGGATGGGGCTGTAACTGTCAGATATCGAGATGATGACACACATGCGCCGCCCCCATCTGTTGTGGATTGTTCATGGTGGTGCATGCATGGTGTTTAAGTAGTGTATATATATATATATATATGATATGTTGTTGGAGGTGGTAGTGAGTAGTGACAAATTCATGCATGTCATCTGTGCATGTCTAAGCAGTTTAATTTGTTCTTTTGTAACTATTAAACAAGAAAAATGATATTCTGCGGTTCTCAACGGTTTTGATTTTATAATTTAAAGTATATAATTGTCTTATTAATTAAAATACATATTATATATGTATAAACAAATCAATACATTTTTTATGAAAAAAATTTAAAAAAATTATTTCTCATATATTATGTTAGTGGATATATATTGCAATAGGATAATATACACATAGGTAGATGAGAGACTGCACATATGTGGACTGCAGGCGAGATTGCAAAATGGGTTAAGTGTATCAACGTCATATATTACATACAATCATATGTACTCATGTGCATCTCCAATGACGTATACGTTTTACTAGATGAAGTGGGTCCATGTAATATATTGAAGTATATATTTCATTTTAATAAAAGTATGATTCATAAATTACATGAAATTAATGTACATTTTATAAAAAATCAAAACATATAAAAATTGCAAATGAGACTACACATTCTATATATGGTTCCACATAAATTACATAAAGTGTTCATTTCTTTTAAGAAATGAACGATTGTGAGGAGAGAGCTAATAAAAATATTGTATCACGATCACTATTCACTATACACTTTAATAAGAGAAGCAAAGGAGATAACTAACTTATCAAAACCGAGAAAGACCAAGCCTAAAATCATCTATACTATCCGCGAGCCAAACAGGCTAATAAGATGTACAAGATCATTGGTATAAATGCAATTTCACCATGCACTCATCTTCTCTAAACCAAACAAATATGGTAGGATTTCCATTTCATGAATCTCAAGCTGTTATTAATTATCTGACACACATAGTTTAATTAGTTTGTGATATGTGCATGCAAATCTATTTACTTTTTTATTAAATAAGATGTGCATGTCCTGGTTTTTATTTTTGTTTTTATTTCTTAGCTTATAAATTTAGCAATTATAGGTATTTTATTTTTCAAAACTTAATTAAATATTTCAAATTAGATTTAGCTAGATAAATGATAAATATATTTTAAGATTTTAAAATCAGGTAAATCATATGATCAATATATTATTTATATGTATTGAATTGTATTATATATATTTATTTTATTAAGATTTCAAAATATATTATATGTTATATATATTTTATTCATTCAAAATTAAATATATTCACTAAATCTATGTTAATTGAATTGTATAAAGATTTGTTATGTTATTTTTATTATAATATAAAAATATATTACCTGTTATATAAATTTATATCCTATAAATTTAATTGTAATGAGATTTTTTGGATATGTCAATACTCTATAAACATATTTTGTTTGTATTGTGTTATTTATATCAATATTATAATTATATCTTGTACATTTAGATCCATATGCATATGATACATATAAAAAATTAATATATACATGCGTATGATGATAATGATGATGATGGAGCATATGGTTTCCTAAAAAAAACATGTCCTGAATCATGGATAGGTGATGCATGCCCCCCTTCAAGAACAGAAAAGGCAGCACTGCTAGAGTCCACCAAACCATCATATGTTTCTATTTATGTTTTTCAAACATTAGTGATATATATATAGCATATGTGTTTATTTTTTGCTTTTTTTTTGTGATAAAAAAAAATCTTCCTGGATTCTACGCGCATGTCAAGCAAGATCAGTGACAAGTTGTTGTCTGTCAAGCTGTACATTCGATTTATATGATCCACAGAGAGGACATCACTTTCTCCTTTGATGATGATGTCTGTGTGGGGACTCTGATCTTCTGAATGAGTGGAGGGAGAGCTCCAGTGATGTTTATGGACTCCCATCTCAAAATATTAGGGAGATTTTATTCTTATCTGATTTTTTTTATGTTCCAACTGTGTTATGTTCTTTGTGCTCATGTTTGTTTTTTTATGGATAACTTAAAATCTTGTTGCACTGTGGAAGAGGATTAAATGACTGTTTATTTGCTTGTCACTCCTGTAACCCTGTTTGTTTCAAGAATAAGAAATGAGAATATATATGTTTAATTATCCTAAAATAATGTTCTTTAGTATGGTTAAATTGTAATAATTATGTTTGGGTAAATTATGATAAACCTTGATTACTATACCTAAGATAGTAAATATAGTATTTCTACTTGTTCATTCAAATTTATATCTACAAATAAATAAGAGAAACACAAAAAAGACAAAAATTTATCAATACACTAAACATAAAACTATCTAATTCTTCTCTAACCCCATTTAACTATTTCATACGTTGATAAACTATTTGCAAATCAAACGGGTCGTTCTCTAAATGGGATACTTTTTTGTATTTTTGACAAGTTATAGTTTATGTTGTACTATTAGAATGCAGTTATATATAGTTTATGAATAAATTATATATATATAAATATGTTTTCATTGGTATACATGTGAAGGGTTATTCTACTTTTAATGTTACAAGTACAAAACTATTATATTTTTATTCACGCTAAATAGACATGTTTTTGTTTTTCAAAATTAAGTCTATTTTTCATGAATCAACAGCAGGTTGAATGAATTCACTAAGCCAAGCGAACTCACTTAAAGATTTGATTATTATCATAATTTCTATCATTTCATAGCATGGTAAAAAAAAATATCATTATATGCTACACTATGGTTGGTTGCATTTATTATTTCTTTGATAATTCAAAGACAAATTATTATACTAGTTCTGTGAAATCTATCTAAAACTAACCCAAAATTTTGATTCTAGCTATTCCCATTTAAGGACATATATAATTTAATTTTAGAGTACTTCAAATGCTGTTAATTAGGACCCTGTAAGCACTTTAAAATGTTTGAGAAAAATACATCAAAGTACTTTTCTCAGCTATCAAATATGAAGATTAAATGAAACATAAATAAACTGTATATTATTAATTACTTTAAACCATCATTACTAATTATATTTGCTTACAATAGTATTTATATATTTGTGGTAAGCAACCAAGTTTTTTTTTTTTGGCAGTTTCAACATTTTCTATTATTGTTTGAAATTCAAGGTTTCTTGTCAATTGAAAATTAACTTTTAAAAAATCTGCAGAGATGCATTGTCACATTGACATTAACCGTTGGCCTTTTCTGCTAATCTAGTACCAAACAATAAGAATTATTCATTCAACTTGTTTTTCCACAATTAATGGTCCTTAAAAATTGGTTTTGCAGTGAAGTGAAGTTAATTTTAAATTTGGAGGCATCAACCAGTCAATTCTATGTTTCTAAAATCATGATCAACTGATTTGTACAAGTTTATCAATTAGAGGCTTAAATTGATGTTTTAGTCATATCCAGAATAACAAAAATAAATAAATATACCCCTTTAAAATTAGTAGGATGTCACGCAGCCCCGCACTAGTCCCCCCACATGCTTTGATCACTTTTCTGAAGTGCATATATATGCAACCAAATCTACCTTTAAAATAAGAGTAACGTTATTTACAACCTTGCGTGCAGCCTCCCATTAGTTCTCACATGTTGTGATCACTTTTTTGAAGTACATGCATCATGTAACCAAGCATGCATATACCCACTTATGCATAAAATAAAATAAAAAAAGAAAAACTACATAACTTCATGTAATAAAGCATGTATCTCGCAAACAAAATAAGACTGTATGCGAATTGAAATAAAGATTGTGTAATAGCGCCCATAAACGAATGTTAAGGATTCTAACCATCTTGGCCACCTTGGAAACACCCAGCTCAATAGTCTTGGATTCCTGTGGATTTCCATTTGTAGCATGGGTATATCTTTTTATCATATTTTAACTAAATTTTGTCAAACATTTCTCACATCTATAGTTGAGAAATTTATATGATCCTATGAATTTTCTACATAATATTCTACTAAAAAGTTATATCGTTATTACACTTAGTTCCTTTTACCATTTTTAATGTACTCTCATATACCTCGTTAGCCACCTCCATTCACTATAACAAAGTATATATATATCTCGTTGAAAATTTTTATCATTTTAATTTCTGTAAATGATGTTATTCTATTCATTGAAGTTTATATTTCGTTTAATTTGTTTTATAAAAACAAAAATACACATAATTTTTAGAAAAATGAAAACACAGGCAGATTCTGTTTGGATTGTAAAAATTAAAGAACTGAGTGTAGTATTTTTCTGGAAATTAAAATTGGAATAATGTAATGGTGTGGTAGGCAAACTATTTTTCAACAAAGTTTGAGATGTAACTCTTTTAATTAATTTCATGTGATCTTATATAAAATGGACAACTTCAAGTGTGATAGTCTTAACATAAAGTTGCAGATGTTCTAATTGACATCATCAGCTGATATGATGCCTTTTGGATGTCTGTCTAAAACAAGAATAAAAGAATAATCAGCCAGTACCATGTGATGAATATATGCAAATGCAAATGCAAAATTTGCATCTATTCTTGCATAAATGTGATTGTGAATACGTGATATATAAGGACAATATGTGGCTTGTACCCTGGCTACCAGTCATTCAAGAAAAATATCATAAGCTTTAGTTTGAACCATTAAATGGCCTCAGATCCGTACATATGCGCACAAAGAGAGATTAATGAATTGAAATATACTGATGAAAGTATAATAGATAAGGTACAGATGGGAGGCAAGAATATTAAAAAAGAAATGCTTTAATTTGTTGTGTTTCTTCCCAAACAAAAAAGGGAGGGGGGGGGGGGGGAACTCTAATTAGTAACCGTCCACTTGGCGTGATGTGTGATGGAGTTATTCGTTCGTGATAGATATATTAAGATAGATAATAATCCATCCCAAAAAGTAAATTTTTATTTGATTTTTTTTGTTTTTCACATTGAGAAACGTTAGAATGACTTTTTTATTGTTTGGTTCACATTAGATAAAATAAAAATAAGTGGTGGATAATAGATAAATAAAAGTTTATGACTTTTAAATGACAATTATGCCCAGCATAAATTTTTATGTTTGAGAATAAGTAAAAAATGTGTGTAATATAATAGATGTAATATATTTTGAGATATATATGAAAGTGTCATGTGAGATATATTTTTTAAAAAAATTGACACAAAATAGTATTTTCATCAATTAGTAATATGGTATACATAAGTCATAATATGCAATTCCGACACTCCCTGGAATAGTTATCGAGTCTATTTCTAACTTATCCAAGTGTAGGTTTTTCCTCTTAAAACAAATAAAAAAATTTTGGTGATCAAAGGCTCATGAAGGATAGATACAATCCTTAGACCCAAGAACAGACACCCCATATAAGGGGTTAAGCGGAGATCAACCCCTGTCAACCGTATGAAGCGGTACACGTCAACCACCTGGCCAGTGAGGGGAGCATATTCCTGCTCTTGGTTTTGCCTGATTGACCGTAGCTAGAGGAAAGGAGAGGAATAACCTGCATACATGGTCAGTGGCGTCAGCAGGATTATTCTATTCCCTCTTATTCTCTAATTATGTCTCATCCCAAATAGGTTGTGAACTTCTGCATCTCATTTTTTCGTAGAGGAATATGCTTCAATCAATAAAAAAAATATTTTTTTCTTGATTGACATAATTTGTTGGAGGATATATCTTATATAGAGTATACACTTTAAAAAAAAAAACAAGTGAAATGGGAAGCAAATGCATTGTTGTTTCTTCATCGTAATTAAAAAAAAGGTGCTCTTACATTAGTCTTAAATCTGGCAAGGGATTAAGTTTTGAAGATAAGTTATTCTAAATTTGAAACAGGGATATGTTTTATTCTTGGATATACATTTATCCGAGCATAAATAAAGATAAAGTGATTTTGTATTTGATTGTGTTTTGAATTATTCTCATTGGTAAACGTAAGAATAAATGTTTTGTTATTTGGATAAAATGTGAATAAAATATTGATAAGGATTTATAAAAAGTAAAAAAACAATGATAGTTGATTTGACATGTGATTTATAAGAGGTGGTGACAGTTAATTTGACAGTTGACCCACGTATTCTTTGGGTGGAATAACTTAGGATAACTTTAATTCCAAGGGTTGATTGGAATCCATATACTACTTTATACCAGTTTATTCTGGCATACTTTATCAGGGGTTATCCGGGACAAACAAACACATCAAAATTCTTATCCGGGGTTATTTGGGGTTATCCGAGGGGCTTATACCCAAAACAAACAGGGGGCTAAGGGATAAAAAGTCCATCAATTTTATTCATACTTATATTTATCAAAATTAGAATAAAAAGTGGGGATAAATATTATCACAGCCTTTAGGTGAAACAAAATATTATCATTTTCATTTTAAAATTGGAACAATTGTCCATAATTTATCCCGATTATTTTTTATATCAAAAACAGGTTTAAACTGTCCTCTCACTCACTTATCTCCATAATTACCCTTTTATCACACCACTTATCTCTTTATCATACCAGTCATAAACATTTGCGTCTCATTTTGTGAAATACAAATATGTTTTATTAAATAAAACATATAAAATTTTGTTCTTGATTGATATATTATTTATTGGATTCTACTTTCATGGAATATACACTTAAAAAAACATGAAAATTACATGTGAAGACACTACACAGAGAACTCTACGTACATAATAATATTCGTACACGTGCACGAGGGGGGATTCATGAATTGAAAAGATATTGAAAGTAAAATGGATAAGATACTAATGGGAGGCAAGAATATAAAAAAGAAATGCTTAGATGTTTCTTTAGTTTTCTTAGGATGAAAGAAGATAATTTCTGTTAATTTTTTTTTCTTATTAAAAAAATAAAAAATAATTTTTTTATTAGTAAATTCATTTTAGATAAATTGAAGATAAGAGATGAATAAAAGACATATAAAAATTTATAAATTTTAATATGACAAGTATATTATGATGTTATTGTTTTAGATTTGTGTATATTGGGATGTGTAAAGTGTTATAGGTAAAATAATTTTTAAAATGATATAATAGAAATTCAATCCATTGAACATATAACATAGATAAGCAATTGTAGCTTCTCCATCAATTATTCTCAGAGCATTTACTAGTCAATCAGGACATGACCACCAAATTTTAGTATTTTTAATATTATGTCTTATTGAAATTTATCACAGGAAACAAAAACAAACAAAGTGATTACACAAATTTTTTATAGGAAAATGATAGTTCAATCTCATTTACAACCTCGTCTGTGGTCTCCAACTATTATGATTTTTTTAAAAGTATATATATTCACTGTTATAAAATGTAAAATGAAAATCTAGACAAATCAATACATATTTTTATTTTTATTTTTTAAAATAAAATTAATCGAGCATACATTGCACTGATGGAGTATAGATTGTATTAAGACTGTATATATATACTTCACTATAGAGTGTATAGTCGACTTGGGATCACTGTCATACTGTAGGCAGGACTACGAATGGGACTGTGCATGTATGAGCACTCTTTCTTTGTAATTTAAATTCAATGGAGCAAAAAAGCATGAGATGTAGGAGAGACACCTAACACACAACTTTACAGTGGTATCTCATTAGCAACCCATCACAATCCCAGTGCCCCCTCATCCTCTCCTTCCCAAATTCCCACCCCAACCCCACCAAAAGCCCCAAGTTGGCCTCAGAAACTTCTCTGAAACCAAATCATAAACAACCCCCCCCCCCCTCGATCTATGTATTTTTTATTATTAGAAACATTAACATAAACACAGAGAACCAGAATTGATACCATTTCAAAGCTTTGTCAACCCCACATTGCCTCTCTCTTCCTAGACAAAATCTTTGTCCCATCTCCGTACACAAGTCCCCCTTTTCAATCTTTCTTTTTAATTCAATTATCTAGTCACACTACATACACACTTCACACTCCACATTAAGCTTAGCTCCTATATATAAGAGAAAGCCTTTGAGACCTTCCATGCTCAAAGAACAACCAAAGTTGGTCTTCCCTCAAAATCCCTCCACCAAGTCATCCATGGAAGTTGAGCAGATGAGCCACCCAGAGAGAGTGTTCGATGCGACGAAGGCGCGCATCGTGCGCGTTTTGAAGAAAACCAAGAAACTCGGCGAAGACGATCCCCGGAGAGTGATCCACTCTCTCAAGGTTGGGCTGGCCCTCACATTGGTCTCCCTCTTGTACTACATCAGGCCCGTTTACGACGGTTTCGGTGTCTCAACCATGTGGGCCGTACTTACAGTGATAGTCGTCATGGAGTACAGTGTTGGTACGTACATACACAACAAGATATTGTTTGTTTTGTCGTGGAGTAGACCTGGATGTTACGTTGACATTGAATATTGAATGTGACATAGGTGCCACCATAGGTAAAGGTTTGAACAGGGCTTTCGCGACATTGTTGGGTGGCTCTCTAGGGCTCGGCGTGCACCAGTTAGCGGAGCTTTTGGGGGAGAAAGGAGAGCCGGTGTTCCTCGGCGTCTCAGTCTTCTTGTTAGGTGAGACTACACTCAAGTTGTTCGCTCGAGACTGGATTCTCTGTGTTAAAACCACATCACAAGATATGATCACCTTAGTGAAGGGATTAAAAAAACATTGTTCATGAGATTGTCTGTAGTTTAAGTGCTATGTCCAATCTATGTGACATCTTTTATTTGGATCACATAAAGATTTTATGTGAAAATCATATTACATGAGTACATTTTGATCAATGATACGTGTTGTAGCTAGCGGAGCGACATTTTCGAGATTCTTTCCTAGAATCAAGGCGAGGTATGACTATGGTGTGACGATATTCATATTGACATTCAGTCTCGTGTCGATGTCGAGCTATCGCATTGAGGATATTGTCGAACTGGGACACCAAAGGCTCTCGACGGTCGCGATTGGGGTGGCCATGTGTTTGTTTGTGTCCATGTTCATATGCCCGGTGTGGGCGGGTGGGGAACTACAAGAGCTCGTCGCGCTCAACATCGAGAAGCTCGCGGCCTTCTTAGAAGGTTAGCCTAGTTTGCATTGTCTATTCTACAAAACAATATCTCATGTAGAGACAACCAACACTAGTACTCTTTTTTTAAGAACTTTAGTCATTTTTATTTCATAGCGCAAAATAGGCAATGTCAAACTAGGGATGAGAGAATTAAAGTACAAAATACATGGTAAGCACCAAAAGTGAAAAAAATGAGAACCCAGTATAAAATGTTTTTGGGCAATGCCTTGGTGTGTGGTGGACGATTTCAACAACTAGTACTCTTTTAATGTGATCTCATTAAGATGTTTCCTTACGAAATAGATGAATTGCTTATGATATAATAATTTGTTTTTATATGTTAAAAATATGTATGATAACATCATATTTACAGGATTATCGACATCGTATTTCACGGAGAATGATGGAGGAGGAGATGTTTCAAAGGAGAAGAACCTCCTTTTTCAAGGTTATAAAAGCGTGTTGAACTCTAAGAGCACTGAAGATGCATTGGTAATCTTATATTATAGAGAGCTTTTGTACTTCAAACTCTCAACATAAGCATCTATCATCATCAAAAGCCATAATTTATGGACTGATACATGTTATTTAAATAGTTGAAGTTTACAAAGTAAGGTCTGCCCATTAGTTTCTATTAATGTATTGGGTCAAAACAAAAGTAAAACAACAATACTACATCTCACAATATACACAAACCACTAAGTCCTTGTTTTTCTTATTTTACTAGATTCTCAAGAGAATCCAATATTATAAACCAAAACAATGAATTTCCATTTATAGAAGTGTTTGTACTTTTTCCCTTTATTTAAAGAAAAAAGTGTTCCAAACATCTTAAAATATTATTAAAATGTAACTACAACTATTTAAGAAAAGCTAATCAAAGTGAACCAATGTGTTGAATGATCTTCTCTCATTTAAAGTGGAACATTTTTTCTGGCCTAGAAACTTTTCATAGCCCAAGCAAAAAAAAACCTTTTCATAGGAAAAGTTAACGTTGAATTTTCAAAACATCCATCTTAAAAAATCCTACGATATTTTATGCCATAATTGCATTTTTTCTTTAACAACACAATTACGTTACAGATATACCCTCATCACAGGTCACTAATAATATTATTTTAGGAAAAATCCATACAACCCCTGAAATTCATATAACTCCCTTACTTTTTTTAAAATGCATATAACCACTTAAAAACACCTAGTAAATCCAAATGACCCCCTGTATAAAATTTTCGTTAATAGATGAATAATATTTTGCTAATGTTTCATTTGGTTAACCTTGACGGAAAACACAATACACTACAAAACCACTGCAATGTGTTAAAAATATAAAAAAATTTATAAAAATAATAATTTTATCCTTTTGGATATATTATAAAACTTTATCTGGAGAGGTAAGATTGTCATTTATAAAAGATTTTTCGCATTTTTAAAACATTGTAGGTTTTTTCGGTATACTATATTTTATATCAGGGTTAACCAAACATAATATTCACAAAATATTCATCATCTGTAAATATTCATTTTATTCAGAGGATTATTTAGATTTACTAGGTGTTTTCAGAGTATTATATAGATTTTAAGAAAAAACAGAGGGTTATATGGATTACAACCAGTTTACAGGGGTTATATAGATTTTTCCCTATTATTTTTATCACTCAAAACATAATGCATTGTTTCAGGCCAATTTCGCGAGATGGGAACCGGGTCACGGCCGGTTCCAATTCAAGCACCCATGGAATCAGTACCTCAAAATCGGAACCCTAACTCGTCAATGCGCGTGCCACATCGAAGCCCTCCACTCGGTCCTCAACTCAGATAACCAGGTATAAGTTGCCCACCACCCAATATAGACTTATCCAGGATAGATTGACATTACAAAATTGATAACAATATATTGTCTTATGCTATACAAATAGACCATTCCAGACACATTTTAGAGTTATCAAGGGTCTAAGCTGTCATATTCAAACATAGCTATCGGATTTTATTCACAGGCACAACTAGACATAGATGACAACACCCGGTTAGTGTTGTACAATCTAAGCTCAGAGTCCGGCAAGGCCTTGTCAGAGCTAGCCTCCTCGATCCGGTCAATGACTGTCCCGAGCACTATGACATCATTCGCGTCCGATGTTCTAGGGGCCACGGTAGCCCCAGACAACCTTAAAGCAGCCACCGTCGAATCGTTGCTCATTGAGATCTCGGCGTGTGTGGAACGGGTCGCCGGGTCGGTCGAGGAGCTCGCGCAGAAGGCCAATTTTGGCACAGCAACCGCGCATGGGGCGATGCACGGGGCGTCTGTGAACCCGGACCCCGCGGAAACGGCGGAGGTGGTGGTGGTGGTTCAAACTGTGGTTGACTGACGCCCTTGCATCAGATGTGGGGTGTGACAGTTGATTCATCCTTTACTCAACTGTAACACATGCATGCAAGTTTGTGTGATAAAGACTTACAAGGCTAATAACACTCAAATATGATCATGTCATGAAGTTAACATTTGATGAAACAATTTAAACATCTAATTGGGGCAGTTGATAAAAATCTTTTATGAGAGGATTTCCAAGTCGGATTATAACAAATGGATGGGTGAATTACAATTCCGTTAACATGAGATGTTGTGTATAATGGATGATCCCTGATTGCTTACATTTTTTGTACTTCGTGGAAATTACAAGTAGATCCCCAATAAAAAGTAATCCTCACCAATATATATATATAATTTCCCTCACAACAAATCAATTATTAACTGATTGTGTTTATGCGCCCGAAATAAATAAGTAAATATAAATGTGTGTACTATGATGTATTGGCAGTGATGTATTAATTGAAATGGTCATGGTGAAAAGCTGAAATAATAGTGTTATGTTATCAGTGTGTATTCAATATGCAAGTGACTATTATCTGAATAGATATGGCTACACAAAGGCAAAGATATATCATTTTTCAAAATCTACCCAGCTGCCAAAGGAGCGCCAGGAGAATAACCTTTTTGCAATTAGGTCCTTCAAGAATATAGGCATATTTGCAAACCAGGTTCATTGGGGTGCCTCGTAGCATTTGCAAACCAGGTTCACTGCCTGCAATAATTGACTGGATATCACAATCTTATGTAAAAACCAATATTATATTGGAAAGTCAGAAAGATAACCGGCACGCATGAATGATGAACTAATAATAAATTATATAATGCATAAAGTCACTTTCTCACCTACATATGCATCTGTTGTATATATATCAAGAAATGCTTCAAGTTTCAATGCGTAGTGAAGCTCTACAGTCATACAGAGTCAAATATCCTGATTTGTGAGAGAAACTGATAAGATTTGATATCTCTTCACATTTCATTTCGGCTTCTCATAAAATTTTGCCCAGATGGAATTTAATTCAGGCCTTGTCTCCAAAAATTGTGCAGCATAAAAAGAAGCAAATGATCAATGAATGAATAGCAAGCATTGCATGAATGACAAATCTTCTCTACCATTTTGGCCTTCCTGTACATACCCACTAATGACCATTAGAAAAGAAAATCACAATTAGGGTTTACCAAATCAGCAATTTAACACAGAATCATGCAATTTAAAACATATTTTGCATTAAAAAAACAAAAAAAAAGAGTTAATGCATATAGTCTACATACTCTTATATTTTCTTAAATATATACTTCATATAAGAAAACATATACCTTCATAACAAATTAAGCATATTTGATTTTTTTTTTTAGAAATATGTACTTGGTTAATAAATTACATACTCACATGAATTGAATGCATATATTTGTATTTTTTTCATAATTGTGTATATAGTAATTAACATAGTAGAGTATATATTGTATTGGGCAATATTATGTCTTGTTAGTGATGTAACGACTACAACAAGGTTACAAAATGGATTGAGTGTATCAGTGCCATTTCAATGACTTATATAAGAAAAAATGTTAAAACAAGACAACATGTTTCATCTATTAAAGCATGTATCTCAAAACTGCATGTGAGGTTGCAAACAAGGGATACATGTAACCGCGCCCCAAAAAAAACTGTGAACAAGTTTCCCCTTTATCTCACACCAAATCACAACACAGTAAACACAGAGTATGCAGAGATTTTCATGGTATGCTCCAGGACAATAGGGACTGATCAAATTTCTAGCATGCAAGGCTATTATCATCCCTTTTGCAACAAAAGATTAGTGACTGATGATGCATCCAAAACATCATATCCATAATATAAGAACTTCAATGTTAAGCAACTACAGAAATGGTGTCATAGGGGAATAAACAGTACAGCCAACTATTACTAAACATGCAGCTCTCATACAAAAAGGGGAAAAAAAGAATAATGCTCTAACCAGCCCCATATATATCCTTGTTTCTCGCCCTCAACATGTAACAAAAGGTACCTGACTTTATTCAGAAGACATTGATCAATACACATTCCAATTGAATGCATACACATGTTAGGGCGAGAATTTAGATTAAAAGTAGGACTGGTACTACCAAAAGAAAGCACATCAGAAGAAAGAGAGTTGAAGTTTCCAACACCCCCCCCCCCCCCCCTACCACTCAGAAAAGCAAGTAATACAGAGGTGAAAATGAGGAGTGATTGGTGGATGTGGGTTTGAGTTGTTTCCCACTGTGCAAGTGGATAAAAGGGGGGAGATCTCCTCTAATAAAGGAAGGGATTGCAAAGCATAGTACCCAATTGAAAATTTTGTTACAACCCATCATTTTGAGTATACCACAAAACCCTATCCAGTGGTTTCAAACCATTTTTCCCACTTACATTTCTTTTGGACAAGATTTGCAACAAGTAGCATATATTCTTTATAAGCTTTCAAGAAATTGCAATATCAGATAGCCTAACCGAGAATCATGACCTATCACAGGAGGTTTTTATTTATCATATACATACATCTCTAGGGGTTGACTTATATAACATTATATGTTCAAGGTAGATGAAAATGACTAGTGGGCAAAATTTGACAAAGATGTAATCTAAAAGATTAGGCTGTTTTACCCTATTCAGATTTGCTGACATGGAGCCCTTCTTAGTTTATGCTATCCAAGCAGGTTCATTTTTTTCTCTGAATGGTTATCCAGGCCTCCTAAGATTAAGAGTTCAAAGTTGCAAAACATGCATGTTGTGGCACTTGATGATCGACCTAACAACAATAATATAAAGGTAGATGATATTTGTTAGTAGAATAGTATCCAATGCTCCAAAATGAGTCACATGTTTTGGGAACAATATAAGATGACCTGAACCTAAGCACCAGCCTAATATTCTTTACAACATGTTTCTTCAACATACACCACCCATGCACCCTTTTTCAGACTTCCAACAAGAGCAACAAAAAATATTCAAAAAGAGCCACACATAAAATATAATATTTTCATGGCATCAGACCAATATGAGGGTATAGCCCCACTGAAGGGCTTGGCTTTGGCTTGCTTCTTGAGTGTTGGAGAATATTCTCTAACTAAGATGAGAAAAAGGAAAGGTACTTTTGGGAGGGGGGGGGGTGTTGAAATCAATCAAAATTTGGATCTACTCTATGACCACTAACAGAAAGGGCCCACATATCATTGTTAGAAGCCTGTATGTGACTAGGATCCTTTCTGACACAAACAAGTGGAATAAAAGTTCAGCATATCATATTAAGTTGGGGTGCCTCCTGTGGCTGGAACTCTCTCACAGTCATCCCTGCTTAGACAATCAAAGAAATTGAGAGCCAGGAGAACCACCAAGTGGATAATGTTAGAAATTAAAGAGTGAGTTAAAACAGATGACATTAGATATTTTCTTCAAGTTAGAAACCTGTGCAATGGTCACAAGACTCACAACTTATCTCAATAATTAATCACATTATACAAAGGATAATGTCATCGTACAACCTTTTTTTCAGCCTCAATTTCAATCCACACATATTTTGATTTTGATTTTGATTTTTTAAATAGTATATTCATCTAATGAGATACATGTATTTATAATAAAAAAATAAAGTATATACAATACTATAAAAATTGTATATTATGCTAGTTCTACATGCCAGTGTTTTATTATACCTAAATATAAGTCCTTAATAACCCCACTACTGTCTCATAAAATTAAAGGTAGCGTGTTCCAATTTTCAAGAAAAAGGAAAGGAAAAAACAAGGAAAAAAAAGTCCTTGCACTAATAAATCACATCCCTAATCGGAAGTTTTTGATGTTATAATCACAAAAAGTGAATTCCAAAGGTTAGCTTTTGAAAAAGAACCCAGTACTTAAAAGGCAGCATTATCTGGGAGGTTTAGAACGCCGTATTTTAATGAATAAAACGCAAAAAATCTTGTAACGTATGATGTTTTCATGGTAGAATCCACAGGTTGATCTTTTTAGATGCTCTACATGATAGTTCTTCGACCTATGCCAAAATCTCATGTCATGACCTTGTTTCCACATTACATCTATATTATATTACTATATAAAAATCTCTTAACCCCTCCAAAAAAACTGTCATTTGATCATTTTATCCCTATTATTCTATTAAATCCCATGACAATCCATTCACATCACTTTAATCTCACTCATTTAACCATTTTACCCCTACTAATTTATTAAATTCCAAGACAATCCATTCACATCATTTTAATCTCATTCATAATTTATGCTAATGCATACATTTCATCAAAAAATTTATATATATCATAAAATTATATTAGTAATTTACATAAATTATATATATTTGAATATTTTTATATATACCGACTGAAATTATATTAATATATTTACTATATTGATTTGATCATGTTGCATCCAGTCAAGACATCTGTTTTTTCATCTCTTAGATGGCACTGACATTGCCTCCCATGATGCAGTACTTTTAATTTGAGAGGTAACACCTCTAGGAGCATATTTCAGCTTTACATAATTGCTTCCTAAATATATTCAATCATTATCACTTATTCTTCTCCCCGTGTTCAGATGTTTTCCAATGTGGCACCTAAAGTTATTGAATGCATAAGCTCAATAAAGATTGCCCAGGTATTGCTTGTTTTTCTCCACACTTCCGTTCATAAATAATTTTTTGTTTATTATAATACAATAATTTAAGAGGTGATGCAATTATTCAACTCCACAAATTGCACCCTAATTTCCGTGCTTAATTTGTTTAAATAGTCTTTTTTTTATAAGTGTTTAAATATTCTCTTACTCATTTGAATGGAAAACTTGATGTGTTACCTTAGATACCTCTTCTACAGCTGGACTATGTCAAGATGCAATTTTTTGTATGTAATGAACAGAATAAGGGTATAGTTAGAAATTTCAAATATGGGTGAACTTGTTGGGAGAAAATCTAAAACAAAATATATCAAGGATGAATGGATTTTGTTGGGGGTGGGCATTTGTATAAGATGATTTCTCCAATTTGAATGACATAGCCATCACATCCTGCTGGATCCCACTCTGATATATTAGTTACTTTCAGTTACTTTCTATGACCATCTGAGTAGTACGTGTGTCATTTCCAAATGGTAGTCATTTCCAAATGGTAGAACCTACCGAATTTCATTGAGAAATTAATAGGGGCTCGAAGCAAAAAAAAATTGGGTAAGAACGGTTGGAAATTTAATACATTTTAATAAATAAAAATGTATTAATTAGTTTTCAAATAAAGATTAAAAACTTAATGGAATAAATGTTTTAGTTTTTTGTAACGGCTTGTAACGTTTGAATTTTAAACGTTTGAAATAAATATGGTAATAAATAATGTTTACCATAATTGGCATTTGTAATAATTGTGAACGTTACACATCCAACGGTCGAATCTCTGTGCCTATAAAAAAGGTCACATTCACAGAGATTCATATGATGCGAAAAAACTAAGTGTTCCATTAAAAAAATCATCCACAAACAGACTTCTTATTTTTCCTTTTTCTTTTGAGTGATCAAGTTTGGGATCGGTTCGACTTCTCTTTTTGTTTGCACCAAGAAGAGAACAGCGAGGCTGGGTGGTTTTATCTTGGGAACAGATCGTCGAGAACCCTGTGCGATTGAGGGGGCGTATTCTATTCTGAAGACAGCGTTACCACGTGACTCCATACTAGACTCTTCTAATCCATGTCTTCATATTCTCATTGTTTTTTATCTGATAATAGCTAATTTATCCAACAATTTCATAACAGAATACTCTATTATCAGTCTTTATTTTTTTCCATGGCTTTTAACGATTTATCTTAAATATGATAATTAATCATATTTTATTATCAAATGCAATATGGAAGATATTGTGATGTGTGATTTGCACATATGCTTCTATGATTGCTTTGAGGCTTATTATAGATGTTATGAATACATAGTTTCATACGTTTAATCTCTGATTTTTCAAATGCCCATGCTCTATTGAAATTATATATGGTTCACAAATCTATTCATTGCTATTTGTAAACATATCTAATCAAATATTGATATATTAGATTATGTTCAACCCGTGTGAAATATGAATAATAAATTCTTGGTGATTAATCTGTTACCACATTCGACATTTCATATTTGAAAATTATTGTAGGGTGACTAATTTTAATTGTTTAAATAATAATGGTTCCATTATGTGCTCTAAATAGGAGTAAATAAAATAAAATATTTTTTTTGGTTGTACATGTTATTACCAAATCAGATATTAATTAATCGTATGATTTTATTTTAGGAGTATATTGATTTTTAAATGACTAATAATGCATACGTTTGCATTAGTTCCATTTTTCCTTGAATGCATGCATGCACATTGCATGTGTTAAAAAATTAAAAATGCACCATTATATATTGTATTATATATGCTGGTTATTAATGCAACATCGGGTTTTAACTTTTACCATTAACCCCGCATTCAAAACGCATGAAATGTGTTTTTAATTACATATTGTGTTACAATTTAGACTGATGATTGTATTAGAAATTTTTTAATAAAAAGTCTGGGTGTGTGTAAATGCAATATTAAAAACATTTTAAGAGATGTTTTTGTAGTTAGACAATGCTCATATTAACTGTTTGAGTGTTATTTGAAATTTAATATTGAGTGTGCATTGAAAATATTGATTTGAGACTTGATATTTTTAGGGTGTTAGTGTTGATATTTGTGCATGACACATTTATGTATCATATTGGAGTATGGTTTATTTCAATAAACATCCAAAAACAGAATGGGCTCCCATTATGTCAAGTTCAAGCACTCTAAACGTCAGTTTCTTCCAAACGTCGGTTTCAAACTCTCAAAATTCAGGCAATAATAGCTCAGATGTTTTGCAAGGCAGAAATGATTATATATAGTTATTTCATTTCATCATTGCTCATGTGTGTGTGTGTATACATAATTTTTGTCCATGAAAGATGTAATGGAACATGCATGATATATTTTCCACTAGTCGGCAAAATCATGAAATTGATTTTCTATGTCATTTCAGATTCTGTTTTAATCAGTACAATAAATTTATGGTATGTTTTTTCATGCTATTGATTTTTAAAATCATAGAATTGAAACTTTGGATCTATTTTCTGTTACTGGGTAATAGATCCCTTTTGTTCAAATTAAATATATAATCTAAATTTGTTTGATCTATTGAATATATATTTTTACCTTAAATATTCTAGTTGCTGATATTCCTGGATCGGATAGTTATTCTGATTATATTATAATGATACATTAAAATTATGTTGGATACTCATCCAATATTTTTGATACCGGTGTAACTTGATGTCGATTTATCTTTAATATGGTAACTGATCTGCTTTAATAAGTTACCATATTTGGCATCACATATATTTGAATTATTTTATTTAAATATATTATAATGGGTCATTAATTTTGATTGTTCAAATAATAATTAGTGCATTATGTGTGCTTCCATATGACCATTATTATTTTTGTTCTTTCCATTTTTAACAGTTATATAATAAAGTCTATATTTGAATTTGAATATGATAATAATTATCTTGTTTAATGACTTGCCGTTTATGTGGATTACAATTGTAGATATCATATCTATTTTGTATAATTTTCAAATTCAAATTAATTATGAATGAAACAGAGATTCCTTTTCATTTATGTTAATGTTTATTGGCATGAAAAAAATACTGATTTGAAATATTTCATTTATATTATTCCATAGTGTGAATAGCATACTTTGTTGTAGGCAAGCCCAGGGAATGTTCACATTTATTGGGTTATATTATATGAATGATATCATATATTTGATCATTAAGACTACTGGAATTATTATTATTCTGGACTTATTGGTATTCTTGATTCTTTCATATATGAAACAAGCCGTTTACATATTCTTCTACAAATATCATATATGCTGGTTATCATTTCAAGGGAGAATATTATCTTATACTGGGTCTTCTGCTTTTCTGATGCATATGGCATATATATTATTTGGATTTCATATTTTTGAATATTCTGTATGAAGCAGCAATGACAAATTGTGTGTCTATTGAAGTGTTGTGAATAAATACCATTTTATTTTAATAGTACATGCTTACATGTATATATATTGATAAAAATGACCAAGTTTGGGTAATTAAAAGCATGTGATGTGTAGAGAAAATTGAAATAGAATGTAAGTGGATTTTATTTATGTTTTATATGAAATATAAATGATCATTTATTAGTAGAGATTTATTTCACAACTACCTCCTAATTAGAAATTTTATGCATTTATTCATGAAATAATTTGTGAGCTCATATTAATGTGGGGGTTATAAATATGGCTAAGTTATGAGAATTTAAATTTTGTAATTTGTGGAGTAAGCTTAGCATATAAAATTATTGCTATATATATGCTCATTTTTTATTAGAGATATTTGTTTCATTATTATTTCAAATTGAGAATTTGATGAATATATTCATTCATTAAATAATATGTTGGGGACATACTTGAATATATGAAATAAATGAGCATGATGTTTACATTTTATAGCATGTTAATCAAGTTGAGAAATTATGAGTGTTAAAAAGGAGTTTAATATATTATACTTGGTGAATATTACACTTCATAAAGCATGCTATATTGCGAGTTGTGGGGTTGTGAATAAATTCACATATAACTTTTAAAAAAAAATTTACTAGCGAGTAGGCTGGTTTAATTATTCATCGAGAGGGATAGGATACCCTGAGTTTATGCTCTTAATGGGATCTCATACAATATGGTGTAATCTCACTTCATTTTAGTCTATTCTGCATCGAGGGGGATGGGTCTAAAGCCCATAATATAGTACCACAGTGGATACCCTACCTATCCAAATGGAGATCCCATGAAGAAAGGCTTAAAAGGAAAAACGAACTGATGTGTATCTATGTTAAGTACTGAAATAAAAATAAACTTCAATGTTTTATTTAAAAAACATCGCTATGGTGCCAGTACTTATAACTGTGTCGGTATAGGAAGAGCAATCACTCTGAATGAATTCAATGCCTTTAAGATAGGGTGTAGCACCGCACAGTGCACCCTTTGAGAATTCTACTGTGTGAGTGTGATCGTGGGACCGCGATTTATGAAAACAGGGGTTGATCTCTCAAACACTCATGAAAACAAGATAAGTGTAACGGTCGTAATGCGTACACCGATAAAGAACCTGGTCTAGTGCTTATACTGTGCTGTGTGACTTACTAAAGTTTGATCAAAATGGTCTAGTTCAAGACCTAATTCACTACGTCCCTTCAAATGAAAGTTAGTTAACACTAAGTGAGGTTCAAAGCCCTAAACTACTTCACAGAACGCACAGTATTGTATCGCCCAAATTTTTTTTTTATATAATAAAATTATTTAATCTTGTGGGGGATTGTTGAAAAATTAATACATTTCAATAAAAAAATGTATTAATTAGTTTTCAAATAAAGATTAAAAATTTAATGGGATAAATGTTTTAGTTTTTTGTAACGGCTAGTAACATTTGAATTTTAAACGTTTAAAATAAATATGGTAATAAATAACGTTTATCATAATTAACATGTATAATAATTGTGAACGTTACACATCTAACGGTCGAATCTTTGTGCCAGGCAACCTTCACATATATATTCATATGATGCATGTATACATGATATTTAATTTGTGCCTTGAATCTCCTTGACTCTGTTTCCCCTTCCGCCAGTGAGTGACTGTCTACCATTCGTCCACCTTCTCCTTGCCCTTAGCCTTGTCGAAGCCGCTCCCACGCCCATTCCCATCGCCGGCGCACCCTCTCCCACTATCATCGCTTGTGCTTCCATTCCCGTCGCCTCCGCCCGCGCTCCCGTTCCTGAACTCCATTTTATGATGAAAAATATTGTATTATTATTATTATTAGGACGTAAAATAGGGATTTTGGTTAGAGGATGAAAAAAGAAATCACTTTGCTTAGAAGAATAGATGGGGAGGGAGGAAAGCATGTGTTTCTTATATCAACACGTTGGATAGCTGTAAGCTGTTAAGATAACTTTTAAGATTTATTAAAAATAATTCAGGAATCAATCAGCAAAATTGGAATTTGATTAGGATATTAAAAAAAAAAAAAAGAACCGGCTACTGATGAGATTAACTGTCCATCTAATCAAATCCAATCACATCCATCCAAACAAAAATCTTTTAGGTAATTAAATGCATATTAGAGCGTTTGGACGTTTGTATGAGATTTTGGTTTTTTCTTATCAAACGGACTGATTGAAACACAGATTGAAAAGTAGATTTTGGAATAAAGCTACTTTTTAAGATGATTTTAGACCTTGACTTTTTGGGGATGTTTTTTTAATTCAGGAATCAATATTTGGAAGGAGTTTAATGTTTGGTAAAAAAGTTGTTTTTCAATTCAAAAAATCGATTCCGACCAAAAATCGTTCTTTTTGAGATTTTAAAAACACGGATTTCGAGAAAGAAATTAAAAAGAATCCAGCTTTTGATTCCGCCAAAATCCGACCCGTTTGGTTGCGCGTTTGGGGATTTTCAGTTTTTTAAAAAGCAGAATCCGCCCAAATGCGCTACCAAATGGATCCTAAGTTTAAAACTGAGTTTACAAGAAACTGTCAATCCACATATTATAAAAAAGCTAACTTTTAGACACTTATTTGTAAAAATATGTCTACAGCTTTTAATTAAGCTGCAATTTTTATTTTTATTTTTTTGGAATTACAAACCCATGATCTTTTTAAACCCACATCCAAATGCCCCCTTAAGTATTATTAAATACAACATAAATTTAATCTTGAATTGCAACATAAAATGTAAATCATACTATATACTCAATGTAAATTTAATCTCTAATCATTAAATAAATATTAATAGTAAAACAAACATTATCCATAAAATTCTGAAGAAAAAAATAAATTGTGAGGATTTTTTTAATATTTAAACGTAAAATGGAAAATGTGATTTTAATGTTTAATCATTAAATTTAATCCGAAAATTCAAAAAGAAAAATCTAAATAAGAAAAATCTAAATGTAATCTCTATATGCATATCCCTGTAAATCGGACGGATAATGATCGGATAGACCCTTATATATATCCGATGGATTCAAATATGAATAATTATTCAAAATATCCAAAAATTCAAAATTATAAATAAAGAATTATTAAAATATCCAAATGTCCAATATCCAAATATATTTTTTTTAGTGTTGTTACACTCAATTTTTTCTCAATTCAAAACACGATCCTATATACCACGTTAGAAATCCAGTAAATTATATATACCGTTAGATATTATATATATTGCATTAAATATTTTCTAACATCTACTAAAAATGAGTTCATTCAATTCAAAATGGAATGATATTCATTTTTTATTTAAACATATATTACAGTAAATGATGTTTACTATTTTAAAAAAAATGAAAACACTTAGATATTTAAATTTTGATCGGTGATTGTGACCGAGTCTAATATTTTCTAATATTTTAAGATAGTCATATCCAAAAATTTCCAAAGGTCCAACATCCAAAGTTCATTCCAATTTGAACATTGAATACGCTTTTTATCTTTTAGACACAATTCTTTTCAAATAATTAATAGGCTTACGATACAAACAGCTAACAGTCTCTCACTAGGAAACATCATGTCAAGAATACCACACATTGAACAAAGCAGTGATCCTATTTTGACATACATTGTCACACACAATTCACTGTTGATCAACCTCTTCTGAAGTTGGACAATCTCTGTAAAATTCCATGATTCCACTAGAATACAAGCTCTTGTTCCCAAGTTCAGTAGTAGTATTATATTATATACAATGAAAGGCGATGTAATATGATATGTCATACTAAACAGAAAGGCTTGTCCTCTTTTAACCATCCTAAGATTGCAACAAAACTCATTTACATAAGACATCCGACCGGCATTAAGTAGACACAATTACCAGGTCAATTTTCTCACACAAGGGCTCAGAAGTTTCTTCAAGGGTTATATAGTTACACTAAACAACACATATGCCTAACAATTGCCTGGTCAATTTATCACACATGGGCTCAGAAGTTTCTTCAAGGGTTATGGAGTTACACTTAACAACATATATGCCTGATGCATGCATGGTTCATTACGCTCCTTTCCATCAATGATGATGTCACTGAGCTTGTATGTATATTACCTACGATACCGGTAGCGTTTGAAATTAAAGTACACAAGCAAAATACCACGTTCAAATGTGCACTTGAAACCCTTCTTGGGTGAATAATCCCATTCTTTGTTAACAATGCGGAATGCCTGCAAAAAAACCATGTAAGCATTGACAAAATTCAAATAAATAAAATATGTAGAGAAACAAAGCAAAAGAAGAGAACTCACTATGTCCTCGTAAGGAGGCCCTGCATGAAATCTAATAAAACACGTCTCGCCACTGCTGCCATCCTTCTCTATAGTATATACAGGAGCCTTTGTTTTATCAACCAGGTCTGGATAAAATATGTTAAATTTGTAACCTTGCACAATCTTTGGTGGTGGATTGTCATGATCATAATGAGTCTGATTGTATTTGTTCCATTCATATCCCGTGTGAACACGATTGAAGTACTTTGGCTTCCGAGGACGATATTTGTCATGCCACCAATACACCTGCAATGCACATCATCAATAAGTTATTTTATCACCTGGTAATATAATCTGAAACCTCATAACCAATAGAAAAATAACAATTTTTTTTAAAATCGAACAGTAACCTGTGAATCCAGATTGACTTCTGCACCAGAGCCAAAGACAGCATCCCCTTCCTCCATGACTCCCATTGCTTTCATGGCTTTCATCTCCAGGCTATCTTCAGATGGGATTGACTTTCTGGCCATGGATTCTCTAATCCTTTTCTGTTGCTCTTCTAAAACAGCCATACGTTTTCGCTCCTGCATTGCATTCAACTCGAGCATTAGGGGTCCATTAGACGCCATAAAGAACAATTTCTGGACAGACTTGCAATCCTAATTCTCTTCTTAACAAGCATTTTGACACCCAAATAAAACTACAGCAACACTTGCCAGTAACTCCGCCACATTCTAAACCAACAAGTACATTTTTAAACCATTTGCTGCTCCCATCCAATTCTATTAAATCCTCATAATTAGAGCGCGAACCTCCAGAACCAGTCACAAATTGGTGCATCCCTTGATGTATAGGAACCTAATTTTGAACCTCTTGAACAGTTAAATGTATAAGATCAACCGAAAAAAGCTTCTATGCATTATGTTCAAAAACATCTTATGAGCAGTCTTTTTAAGATTTCACATGAACATGATGATTGAACTTGTATTATGTGATTCAACATATAGAAAATTGAAGTGCAAAATGGAAGAGCATTACTTATTTACTAACTTCATTTTCCTCAAGATGCTCTATCGGTGTTTATCCTAGACCTTTTGGTCGCATATACACCAACCACTAGATGATCAATTGAAACCGCTGTTTTTTCTGTATATTGCGACACAGATCTCCAAAAAGCAATGTAATTCTTCTCTTACAATACTAAAATCCTGAAATTATATTAATGTTGGCTTCACTAGTGGTCTTAATTATATGATATGCCAATTTAGAATTTTGAGACTGTTGAGAGACAATCCCATTTAAGGCAATCATCATACTCTAAATATCCGGAATGAAAACTGAAAAACATTAACCGAATGATATGCCTGCATTAGACACCCTGAAATGTAAAAAGTATATTGCATCCTGAAAAAAAATTCCTGATATCATCTTTTACTTTTCTGTAAGTTATGTCAAAATTTTGTTCAGCATATCAGGTCATGGTGGAATTCCTAAAAAAACTAAAAAAGAAAGGTTTCCTGGTTAATCTGAAAAAGTCGGGAATTTTATTCTATATAAGTAATATAAATTTCATATCCCCTGATCTTAATATTGAAAAGAATTGATTACCAGCTCAATTTTATCCTCCTCCGGATCAATGGCTTCTCCATCTTCATCGCCATGAAACGGTTCTGGTGAAAATGAACCTGGTTCCTCTTCCAGCTGATCTTGCTCTTCGACAGTCACTGGTGCAGGAGAATATGGCCAGGCAGCTATTTATAAATGGGTCACCGTTAGAATTTCGAAAGCAATGTAAATAAAAAAATGGCATGTCAAATTCATTCGGTATGACAATACCTTCCACATCAAGAAAAGTGCCATCCTCATTCAACATAGGAATGTAATCGGATAAAATATTGTCTGTATTTTGCACAGGCTGCTCCAAACGTTTCAAGTGTCTTCTTAAAAGATCAGCGTGAATTTCTCTCAGACGTGCCTGCCATGACATAAATTTAATGGCCTTGAATATCATCTAATATGGCCATAGGCCATTACCTAGAATGCCACATACAGCATTTTAAAAATGAAATGAATATCAAGGAAGAGAAACAGAAAAAGGATAGCACAAAACAAAGCAAGACATATACATTACATCGTAGATAAAGTTGACCGCTGTTCGTTTGTTAGATGTAATAAACTTAGAATAGTTAATGGTGAGTGTCGCCTACGGGGTATCCCTTAGACTAGTTTATTAGATGGATATAACATGGATCACAATCATATGCTACTATACATACAAAATTACATTATATGTGCTTTTTTTATTTGTTTCTCAATTTTTATTGGCGCAGAGCGTGCCGGGATGGGTTTTTTTTTCCCCTCCCTGCACACGTCGACATGGTTTGGCAATGGTTTGCTCATTGCCAAACCATGTCGCTTTATTTGTTTTTTTCTATTCATTCAATATATAATAAAACAAGACAATAACTAAAAATTAAATTCATAGAAGCAAAGGGGTCTAGTTTGTGCTAAGCATTCATACCTTAGCCTTGTGAATTTGAAGGTGTTTTAAAACAGCCTCCCAATACTCTATCACTTTAGCGTTGCCAGAACGCATCTGTGATTCGATTTGGTGCTGAAACATCTCCAACTCACTGGATGTTTTCCCTTGCAAGAGGTCCCTGACATCTGCCTCAATGCTAGAATGCAAACCCCTATCTTCAGCAAGAACCTCAGCAGGTGGTTCCTCACCACGTAATCTGGCCCGATCACATGCATCCCTTTTTCGAGCCTCAGATAACTCCCAATCACAGATCACAATTAATGCCTGATCAGGAACATACTGCCTCATTCAGATATAATTCAACATTAAAGAGAAGTACTATCAGAAAATGATCTAAAGAGTGAAAAGAAAACATAGGCTCAATACGTCTCGCTCAAGCTCACTTGGCATTATATTCAGCAGACAGAATAATTATTGTAAATACTGGATAGTAAAAGAATCAGCAACCACAATCATGTCAACACAAATATAATACTGTAAAATATCTACACAATAAAACCTAATAAAATATTACAAATCAACTTGTTAATACTGGCAAGGGGTTGAACATTATTCCAGACCAAACAACAATCATGAATAGCACAACTTAATCTAGATAAGGAACATATAATAGAGTTTATGGATGTGAGCATAGTTGTCTAGGCGGCCAGATGAGCCCTAACCGTCTAGGCGCGTATAAGCGTGCCGAGGTGGTGCTTAATTAAATATGTATTTTTTAAGATTGTGGTTATACTAATGTTAATTCTCTTATAATTTATGCTTCATTTTTTCTACAAGTGAATAAGAAATGAGAATATTAAGGTTAGAAAGAAAAATGTGTTTGGGAGGAGGGTAACAGAGACATGGGTGAAACTGTAATGTTTAATGGTTCTGGTTCTGTGAAACAGGGAAATGGGTCTTCTATGATTTGCAGAGAAAACAGCTTTTAAATTATAATTTGCATCTCTATAAAAAAAAGGTGGCTGACTACAGTGTACAAAGCTAAGTATGCCAGTGAAGAGTCTGTTGTGTCTGCTGTGTGATCAGGAAAATGAATCAGTCACCACTTATTTTGCCTATGCTCTCCCTCAAGGCAGGTTCAATGAAGCAAGTGGTTCACGTGAATATATTTCGCTTCTCTGGATCAGATGTTGGCGATTGGCAAAGGACTCAAGAAGTGAGGGGATAGGAGAGTACAAGCGAAGATATCTACCAGTTCTTTCAATATATATATATACACACACACACACAAATAAAGTGGAATCCCTACCGATTTTTCCAAGAAATTATTAATTTGCATAATGCTACCTTACATAAGAACAATGAGTCCTTTAGCGAACTGAATATGTTGGAAGGCCAGTAGAATGCTTTGGATGAAGTGCTGCAAATTCATTTGATTATTTTTGCCTAATGCAATACTATAAGGCACCATACAACAGAAAATATACTGAAAATTATGAAACTAATATATGACAACAAAAAAGACTAAAAGATTATTGAAAATCAAAGGACAATATCTATTTGATATTAAATATGAGAAAAGGGGAAGGTATTGGACCTCCCAAAATTCTATATGCGTCGGTGTGGCTCTATCCAAGTCCAAATGCATTTTAATATCATCACGAAGCTCTTCCAGCTCCTTGACTGTCAAACCCTGTGAATTCATTTCAATGTCAAGGAAAAATAGTGAGCATATCACAGGATAAAAGAATATAAAGATAACATTAGTTTTAGTTAAAAATATAACTTTAAAATACAAACAATGTTCCATTCAAATATTATCACAAACAAATCTTCAGTTCTCAAACCACTAAATTGACAACTACAAAAAAACAGAGAATTTGTTTTATACACCTAAAAACCAGCTGTCATGAATCATGCACATCATGAATCATGCACATCAGATGTCATCTACCACGGAGATTACTATATGGTGGTGGTAAGGAATCCCAACATTAATCTCATATACCATGGAGATTATTTACATGGGTCATCTGCATGCCTGTTATTAACAAAATGATGTACTCTCTCTAACATGCAAGAGTTTCAGATTAATATGTCTGACATCTGACTGTGTGTAGCACCAGGACAAGTGTTCCTGTTTATCACCGCGTCCCTACTCTATTACAGTGTGGTGTGGCATGTCCAGTGCTCAGAGTTTGGCAACAACATGCATACTTGTTAGATATAGGATTTAAAACATACTATGTTACCACCTCTTATATATATATAATAATTAAAGGCAGAAGACTGTATACATGAATGTACTAGTTATAAGAGGTTGAAGTATTTACAATTTTTTATGCATATATCTTGATTCCTTCTGCAACTTTAAGTCAGTCATAAATAGGAGAATTTTTTTTTGGATAAAAGATGATGCAATATTCAATTGATGCAAAGAAAATACTCTCATCGTACAAATATATTGAAGATTTGATAACTTCCATTCCCAAAGTGTCCTCAACCAATTTTCTGTAATTTACAAGACCATATATTCTGTAGTACAGCCCCAATATATATAATAATAAAAACCTCAGTATTACTGAGGTATAAAAGTATTTTGAAATTACATGATATCATCCCAATATATTGAAGATTTGAAAAGAACTCTTAGATTACAAAGTATAATATCAAAGAAGTTAAAGAACAGGATACAATTCAAAAAACAAGAGGCACACTAACCTTGAAGACATTGTATGGTTCATCTATTTCAATGTCAAACTCTTCTGAACTGGTAAGGTTCTTCGAAAGAACATCAATAGGTTTTGTTCGCCCTTCCCGCAATCTGATTTCTGATCTGATCTTGCTTTGATCAAAGTGAAACTGTTCAAAGAGATCATTAATGATTATTCCCCAAAGGAAAGGTGATAAAGGAGAACTATAAAGCAGACAAGAGACCAGATATGTATGCTATAGATTCATATGCAGTTCATGAAATTAAGGACTGAATAAAAATACCATGTAAAATTATTTACCTCTTCTTCCTTTTTCTCCCAGTCCTGGAACTCGGCCCTAGCACGCTCCCTAGCCATCATTGCCTACAGTCAAATGAAGTTAACAAGTAAATTTCCATTTTGAATAAAACATCTCCAAGTTAATATCCCATAAATGATTCAATACTATCCTTTTTCTACATATTAGCAAATTAGTCAAAAACTATAACTTCCATGACTTTTTTTCTTTGTCTTTTTTGCAATCAAAGGTACAAACCCTCCAAGGCAAGGACAACTTCCATGACAAATTGATGTTATATAAGCGATTATTTTAAGCAAAAAATTTCATGACTAACCTGTTCTTCCTCCCGTTGAGCCTTCTTGATTGCTCTTTCCTCTCTTCGTTTTTTAACTTTCTCAATCTCCACCTACCAAAAAAAATCCCGCATGAATAATGGACATGTCAGCATAAAAACATATACCAAAAAAGAAAGGAAACACAGTGTTAGAAGAAGTCAATCACCAAAACACCAGTCATCATTGTATTTTTTTGTAAAATGGAAGGAACCCTACCAACAACTTTGATTATGAAAAGGGGGGTACAACTACATGAAGAAGATACAAAAAAAAAGCAAAATAAAAGAACGTTACACATAAATTAAGAAAAACACGGATAGTGAACAACAAGACTACTAACACAAGATCCTGGGATAACCACAAAGACACAACACAAAACCCGAACTATTATCATGTCATTTTAGAGCATAATAAGAGTAAGGAGCATCACACGTAGCAAATATGCATATGATACATTTTATTTTCACAATGGGGACAGAACATCATTCAAAGCTTTCAATTTTTTCAGTAATATTCTTCATGATGCTCTCAGATTTGAAAGTGAAACTCCATAACATGAGAGATGATGGAAATTGACATGTCAATAATGGAGGTAGCGATAAAGCCCTGGCCCTATAGATTTACCTTGAATTTTTCCAAACATTTTGGAATGTAGTGAAAGCGGATGTAGTGGAGATGATAGAATGAAATATTGCGAATGTCATCAAGGGTGCGCATGTCTCAATGCCACATTCAAATGACTCATACCAATCAAAAATCTTGTCCAACCGTCTCTGGAAAGTAATCAAACCAATCAACTTTCATCAAAGGAAGATCTCTTCTCGACGGTTTTCTTATTGCTTAAGAGTGTGTGGATGGGGCAAAAAAGGGATTCATTTGTAAGCTTGATTTCGAGAATGATTACATACCATTCTTTCCATGTGTCTCTTTTTCTCAGCCTTAGTTGACATGTCTGGCACTTGTCCTTGTGAAATATCGCGCTCCAGCTTTTTGCGCCAAAGAAATCTACAAGCGAACAAAAATTAAGATCTCCCAAATAACAAATTAAGAATTGTGCTTGGTAGAAATATATGGGTTACTATGAACTCACTGCTCGCTTTTCTTCTGGACCTTTTTCGCTAAATACTGGATAATATCCTCCTCATTGATCTCTCTCTTTCGCCGCTTTGATGTGTGGTTCAATCTGATTCCTTTGGGTTTCAATCTGATAAGCGGGCCCTGGTTGGTTCGGGTTAAGGACCTAAAGATTCATCAATGTAGAGATTCAAATATGTTACGAACTCTTTAAAAATCCTTAAAAATCCAAAACCATGAATAAATAAATAAACAATCGTTACGGCCTGTGTGTACCTGCTGGAGGTCGTGCCAGCGGAGGACGCGCCATCGGTGAGGGAGGGATCCGGCGGTGGAGTAGAAAGGGAGGCTGTGTACCTTCTGGAGGTCATACTGGAGGAGACCACGCCGGCGGTGAGGGAGGATCTGGAGGCGGTCTGGACTGGAAAGGGAGGATCCGATCGGACTAATTTAGGGTTACAGTCTAATTGCACAAAATCATATGAAAAGTAATCTAATTAAAATTAACTTAGGTTCTAGGGTTACGGCTAGATGAATGGTCTTGATCTAATTACACAAAATCAATGGTTAGATCTAATTACACAAAATCAATTGTTAGATCTAATTGCGCAAAATCAAAAGAAAGGAAACTAAATGGGTTTTTTTGCGTGTATGCTATCCAAAAACATGCTATTTAATTTTAGGGTTTTGTTAACAAGTGCTCTTAAGACACTTGTTAACCCACATTTATTACTAATTTTTTAAGCAACACAACAAATCTAATCATCATATGAATCAATAAATTAAAAGACTTTAAAATACCAACAATACCCCTAATAAATTTAGTACTTTTTTTTTCTTTTCCCTCCTATACCCAATCTTTTCCTCCCATACCCAATTTTTTCCTCATAAAGTTGCATCCGAAAATATAAAAATATATATTTTATTTCACTTTTGTTCTTATCTCATATTTCGTATGATTGTGATACTTGTTTTAATGTTGCTTATGCGAAGATATTTTTTTTATAGTACATAATATAATTTATTTTTATTCTTTGTTTGATTTAGCCCATGTTTGGATCGGGTATAAGACCCCGAATAAACCCGGATAAAAACTTTCACCCGTTTGTTTATCTCGGATAACCCCGGATAAAGTATGTCAGAATAAACTCAGATAAAGTATGCCAGAATAAACTCAGATAAAGTATGCCAGAATAAACTCAGATAAAGTGGTATATTGATTCCAATCAACCCCTGAAATTAAAGTTATCCAAGGTTATTCCACCCAAAGAATATGTGGGTACACTGTCAAATCAACTGTCATCACCTCTTATAAATCACATGTCACAACTATCATTACTTTTTTACCTTTTATAAATCCTTATCCATATTTTATTCACATTTTACCCAAACAACAAAACATTTATTCTTACGTTTACCAAAGAGAATAATTCAAAACACAATCAAACACAAAATCATTTTATCATTATTTATACTCACTTATGCTTGGATAAATCTATACCCTAGAATAAAATCTATCCCCGTTCCAAACGAGGGCTTAATCTTTTATTTTAAATATTTTATATACACATCCATTCTTTATTAGTTTTTTTATCATTCGAATTTATTTAAATGATCTTGCATACTTCCAGCTCCAACCGGTGCTTCACATCAAATAGATATAGGCTGATTTGTGATAAATGAAAAAATAAGGTGCTTTGTAATTTTGTTTATAGAGCAAATGTTAAAATTTAATTTCGCTCCATTTGATAAAAAAATGTATATCGCTCCATTTCAAATTGAATGAAACCATTTTTAGTAAGTGTAAGAAAAGCAATTAACGAGGTATATACATTGTCTAACGAGGTATATATTTTACTGGATTCCTAACAAGGTATATAGGACTGTATTTTGAATTGTATAAAAAAAATGTGTAACAACGCCAATTTAGCTTTCATGTTCACACCTAACCACGCCGATTAAAAATCATAAACCCTATTGATGACCTATAACTGCTTTTATCTACATGCCATGACACAAGTATCTAAATATTTAAAAAAAAACTTGTAAAAAGTAAAAAACTAAACAATTATCCACTTACAGCTCACCCACAACCTCCTATTAGCATATGCCACTATGCATAACAAGATGAATTTACCAACAATTGAATTTATACCATGCATTTAAGCTCTCCTGTTTGTCTTTGAATGATAGTATGTTTTTTACACAGGCTTTTTTTTTTATTAAGAAACAATTTAAAGGTTAAGTCAAAAGTCAACCCAGAGTGAATTCCTGACTCCGCCACTGTATGTGTATATATATATATATATAGTGTTTGTCTTTGAATTGATAGTATGTTTTTTACACAGGCTTTTTTTTTTATTAAGAAACAATTTAAAGGTTAAGTCAAAAGTCACCCAAGAGTGAATTCCTAACTCCGCCACTGTATGTGTGTATATATATATAGCCATATAGGGGGGATCTCCGACGGACGCCCGCAAAATTAGTTATCATCGGACGCTCCAAATCAAAATAATAAAAATAAAATAATCGTCAATGTCATATTGCCACGCCCACGAAATGCATAATCCACGCCCCTCTCTCTCCTCTCCGCAAACACTTAAACCCCATATAAAAATATAAAAATAACTGCAACCAAGACCCTCTGCGACCCCAACCGTCTGGGACCCCGTCTCTCCATGTGACCCCCGATGACCCTCTCTGTCTCTCGGTCCTAAATGAAGAACCTCCAATCATCACAAACCCTAGATGAAAAACCTCCAATCATCACAAACCCTAAATGAAAAACCCCTAATCATCACAAACCCTAAATGAAAAACCTCCAATCATCATAAACCCTAAAGGAAAAACCCCTAATCATCACAAACCCTAGATCATAAAACCCTAATCATCACAAACCCTAAATTAAAAACCCCCAATCATCACAAACCCTAGATGATAAAACCCTAATCATGACAAACCCTATATAAAAACCCAAATCATAAAGAAAGCGAGAGAGTGGAACCTGAATCGGGGTCACCGTTGGTCGCTGATGGTCGCCGTGGGTTGAGGGTGGTCGCTGGAGTCGATTGTGGTCGACGGGCCTCGCTGGGGATCGCAGAGGGTCTCGGAGGGGGTGGTTTTCGTTTTAGAGAAGAGAGAGGCCAGGAGAGAGAGTCGAGAGAAATTTGGGTTTAAATAGAGGTGGCTGAATTTTTTTTTTTATTTGACCGTCCGATCAGATCTGATCGGACGGATAAGATCAAAAACTGCAGATTAAGTGGTGGACCTTTTCTTTCAAAGTTTTTTTTGTTTTGTTTTTTGGGACCGTCCGATTGTGCGTGATCGTACGGCCCGGACGGACGCCCGCAAATTCAAGAACCGGACTGTATATATCTTACATATGTAACATACATTTTAACGTACCACTGGCCGGATGGAGGATGGAGACCGAGAAATTTTATCGAGACGTACGCTTTAACGTCAAAGATTAGTGAATGTACCACGGGCCAGATGTACACTTTAACGCCAAAGAATAGAGCAAAACATTTTTATCTGGAAAATTGCAGAGAGATCCCTGAATCTCTCATATTTATAAATAGATCCATTCGAACATATTGATAATTTCACAAAATAAAGAGGTTATTTCTGTAATTCAGGGACAAGGGACTCATGTCATATATATTGTTATTTTAATTAGATGTGAAAATAAGTATTTTTTTAATTTTGTTAAGAGCCGTGTTTTTTTTTATATTAATAATATATGATGGATGCCATATATGTAGATAAATTTTTTTTTGTCAAATCATGTAAATTTTCATCTTATATAATTATAATTTTGCTTTCATTTTCTCTACTTTTGATTCGTGACATACAAAATAATCTTCAATGTATTACACATGTAAAAGGGTCAATAACCTCATATCTAACATACACTTTAATGCACCAAGATATTGTTAAATTTTCACCCAGTCGGACATATTGGTAATGTTAGGAAATGAAAATGTTACTTCTGTCATTTCTGTAATCCCTTTTTTCTGCTGCTCTTCACGATGTTTGATGTACATTGTTTGGTATGCAATAATTTTTCTTCACCGTTAACAAACATAAATAATATATAATAAATCCACATAAAAAAATATAAATATATTTTATTTTATGATATTTAAATATTAAAGTTAAAAAGTCTGTACATCTTATTTTTCAAACTTGAAGAAATTGATCATATAAGAAACTCACTCCCTAATTATTTTTTAAACTTTAAGTGTTATTTATCTAAAATCTGTTTGCAATAAACTATTACAATAAAACTGTTTAGTTGCAGTATTACAGAAACAGCTTCATGCAGAATGTAGATTGGAATTCTAAAACTACAAAAACAATTTCACGCACTATGTAGATTGGGAGTACTTTAGTTTTATACATATTACCAAATGTAGATTTGAAATTCTAAAAATAATATATCACTTTAATATTGTGTTTAATGTGAAAAATGAGTATTTACACATAATTGTAAAAAAATTAGCAATACCGTAAATATTTATATTAAAAATATACTTTTATATACAAAATATAATCTGTTAAAATGCACGTTAGCGCGTACGAATTGACTAGTACACTTTAATGTACCACCCATCGGATGGAGACAAAAGAATTTCGCCCAGACACACACGTAAATGCCAAAAATAGGCTCCTAAATCCATCGTATTTATAAGTAGATACCTGAAAAAATCGGCTGCCATTACAAGTGCCCATTTTTTTTGCAGATAGACCCATTCGAACATATTAATAATTTCACAAAATGAAAATGTTACTTCTGTAATTTCCAGGGCAGGGGACTCATGTCATCGCCTGCCATTACACGTGCCCTTTTTTTTTAACTATTCCGCTGTTCTTGACGATTAGTGTCGTCGTTCTTCACTATTCATCTCACCGGTTTTCCTCTTCAGTTCGTGTTGATTGAAGGTAAGTTTGACGATTTAATTTTTAATTTCCTTCAAGTTTTTAGGTGGGTTTGGAATCCCTGAAGAGATGGTTAATTTTTAAAAAGTTTTGAAATGGTTTTGTTGGGGTCAAATTTTCTTATGTTTTTTTTTTATTGTCTGAGAATCATAAATAGGGTTTTTTATTCTTCTTTTCATGATGCAGAAGACGAGAAGGTTATTTTTTTGGGGGGGGGGGGGGGGGGGGGTGGAGATTTCTGCTTTGAAGGTCAGCAAGAGGTGGTTTTGTACATGCATTTTCAATGTTTGTTGAAATGTTCAAATAATGTTTTTGTTGAACAAGTATTGTTATTTAATAATTTCTTCACCTTTTTTTCTTGTCTTAGGGTTCAATTTGTATATAATATAGTATATATTTATTGTTTTGGTTTCTTAGATTCATATTTGAACTAGGATTTCATTAGCTATTTTTTTATGGTTTTTGTGTTTGCTGGAAATATGAGGTTCTTGCAAGGAAGGTTTCAAAAGCAAAATGATCGATCTAGAGAAATATAGAAAAATATATTAATAAAGCATTATACTTTGGTTTCAATAATATCTTAATTTTAACAAAATTCTTGAACAAATTAGAACAAATAAATTTGATTAGAGCCTTGACAATATTGGGTTGTTGAAGATCATGGCACAATTATTTATGACGGAACTGGAATTCCATATTAGCCAACTAATTGAGGATATATAGAGCCTAATAGGCATTAATCACCGCCATGAAATTGTGTGCGCTACGTCAGTTGATAGTTTGTTTTATTTATTTCTATAAATTTATTTTTGTTAGTCACTTAAATTTATTTCCGACGATGCATGCATTTATTACACCTTAGACTCGTTTGAGATATTTCATAACACTTGTTATGATGAAATTTCTTGAATTATCCATGCCTTGAAAAGTTAAAAGGGATTTCATCTAGCATTGTATTTTGCTCCCATTTTTTATCTTCATGTTTTTGAGCTTTAACTTGATCATTGTAGGACTTTCTGAAGAACAGGTAACTGTTGGGTGCATTTTGGGATAAGGTTCTCTTCTATTTTTTTGTTTGGCTAAAAGTTCTTGTATATTTTTGTGCCAACTAGTTGTTGTGTATGTGCAAATGCACATATACAAAATGTAATATGTATAATGTCAAAAAAATTATTCACAATAATATTTTCATAATATTAACTTTAAATATAAGAAATTTAATGTTTATAGTTTACCCAATCAAATGATGAAAATAATGGTGTCAAACACGAAAAAAAACAATCATAGATTCATAGTAAACAATGTTTTATACTTATTTTTCCTAAAAAGAATGTAGGAAAATATTAAAAGTTGACAAAAAATACAATTACCAAGAAAGCAAACCACCCTTAACTGCATTGGTCCCATAAAAACTGATCTAAGCAGATGAAGCTAATGTTTATACATAATTAATCAATTCAAAATAATCAAATAAATATGAGACGATAGTTAGATATCATTTGAGAAAAACTCAACACAAAAAAAAAAATTATATATTGATGAAACACAGTGCAATGGCTGATATTATCCTCTACATTTTTTAATATATATATAACAACATATATAGATAATCTACGGTTTGAATTACAATGACACACACGAAATTTTATATATCAATATTTCATAATTATAATTGATTTTTATAGATTTCACATTCTTATTAATATTTTAAGATTATTTAATTTGTGGTGTTGGTTGATGTATATGCAAATGCATATGAATAAAGTGTGACATTTTTTTATTTATTATTGTTCATGTTAAATGATTTAGTTACAATAACACATTCATAATTATTGATATGAAAGTCCAAATGTAAGAAACCAAAATTTCTATTTTTTTCTTTCTTTTGGAGATTTTCTCTATTTATGTTACAATACTAAATTGTATAATGCCCAACATATGGTTCAATTGTTACCACCAAAAAAAAATACGGTTCAATTGTTGTAGTGAATGCTATCATTGAAGTAAAAATAAAATATCTATGAACAGTTTAAATTATAGAGTACTTCTCAACAATAATAACTGATGAGATTTTAAAAAAAAATTAGGCATTGGTGCACATAATAATCTTTAAAATATTTTGAGATTTATTGATGCAAAATAATTTAGTTGCATTGGTTAATAATAATTTAACAAGTTTGGTTTTCTATTTAAAATGTATTATATTATATTATAAAAAATTACTAAAAAAAGTTAAAAGTAAAAACTCTATTTAAAAACAAACAACTGATCATATAACAAAATCACTTGTGGCTATAGAATTCATAAACAAGTAATTATAAACATATTAATTAGTCAACCAAAATGTTGTTAACTTTAATTTCATGATTGAATCAACGACTGCTAGTGGAATTCGAATGAATAAAACAAATCACATACCCGAACTAAATTTACATCAGCGACAGAACTTGCAATGACATCAAAACAAACCAGAATGTTTGAATCCCACATCCACGGATGTGCATTCCATTGCTTTGCTTACTTCTTTTTGCCTTGCACGGGATGTAGATTGAAGGTAGTTACTGAGATCCATATCATTTGCCCTGCAACACACATATACTCGGTAGATACAAATAACTGCAGAAACAAACATTATAAAACATTTAAAAGAAAAACATTTAGAATTTATTAAACTGTCAAACAATAAATTTTTTGTATCCTACAAGGACAACCCACACCACAAATTGATGTTTTTATATTTTCAAATATAGTGTACATTTGAAAAAATATACACTGTATATTTATTCAAATATATATTCCTCGAACAAATTGCCTATGGTTCTCGTGCCATTATTTTATTTTATCTTTTTGGTAAAGTGAAGTGTCTGTTTCATTGTATTGGTTGAAATTCCCAATTTTTTTTAGTTTCTCTGTTGGCATTTATCTGGAGTCTGTTAGTGTTGTACTTAGTTACTTGTTGCTACTTTGTGGAAGTATTTTAAGCAATCTAATTATGTAACAATGTCATAGTGGACCTATATAAATTTTTCCCTATTCCAAACCTGCAACTCGACATGTATAAGGAACTCGATAATGTCACTTGATCGAGCTCCCCTGATCTGGTTCCATACTTCTTCACAATTCAGGTTTCATTGTTATGGTGAACACATAGACTGAGTTGTTTGAGTCAACCTCAATAGTGTGATCCGATTTTCAATGGCGGGAATAAATAAGCCATTCCAGTTGTTTGAAATTGCCAACTAAAAATATTCTTGTTCCACCACAAAATCCAAGATATCGAGGCCATTTGTGTGAGCACTGCAATTGTATAATATAATTTAGAGTGGAATGCCTAATCATAGGAATCTATTTGAATGACTCATAGAGTGTTACATTACTCGATATTGCAAATCATAAAGGATAAAGAAGATTCTTTGTACATGGTTCATAAATAAAACAAAAACACGGGTGATTTAACTTTAATGTTCAACAAGATTTTTAGCACAAAGCAAATCTAGAAATGAGGTTGTCCCAAAAGAAACAACTGATTTAACATAATCACTTCGTAAACTTAAATTCTATTGCACTAAACAAATATAGATGTCTAGCCCCGTTGATCAGATGAAATTTAAAAAAACTCAGAAAAGAGGAAGCAGTTAACCTGTTTGCCTTTTGTATCGTTCTTGAATTGCTTTTTGACTGAATAATTTGCATTCCAAATCTTCATTTGACCTGCCAAAGAATAAATTAATTACTGAACAAATAGTTGAAATACTTGGAAAGTATCTTATTTAGGATGAGTGCAAGATGTTGATATCCTCTGATTGTTTATCAACAATTATCACAGCATATTTATTGTGTGTGCTGTTCATTAGGTAGCACCCAGCACCACCATCAGGTTCAAACCTTTAGTCTTCCAAAGTCTCAAGACAATGTTATTTGTGGTTAATTTCTTTGAATTTCAATATACTATTTTCAATAATTACCATGGCAACACAGACTAAGGTGATTCACTTGATTCTTTGTCAAAAGTTGGCCACTTTAACCAGAATGGTGAGAAATATAATAGTGCATCCATAAGTTTAAGGTACATGGACAACTGAATGTCCACCATTCAACACTTGCAATTAAAAATTCATATTTCACATTATATCTGTTATGCAATTCAAGGTTAGAAAAGAAAAGGGAAAAAATTAGGGAAGAACATGGAAGAAGAAAAGATGGTATAGGGAAGGACAGATAGAAAGATAAGTAATTTTTTTTTATGTCTCCATTAAAAATTGAAATACTGGCAAAACCTATGTTCACTTGAATAAAGAATAACCCGAAACTGAAAAGGACAAAAATGTCCCTATGCAACTAAAAACTCTTAAAAACTCCAAATCCTAAACTATAAGATTGCGATTGAAGTTAACATACATCAAAATAAATCCTAAACAAAAAGAGCATTCCAAGAGGGACCTCAACTAACATGTACAAAGATATATTAAGAAATCCAAATTATAAAAATTGTCAGGTGTTACTTCTTTCATTTCCTGCAAAAGAGTACAGCTGTAAATCAGCTTATAATGAAAAAATAAAACAAAATATTGCTAACATAAATTTTAGTTTGTATGACCCATTTAGAATCCATACTTCAATCCTTTAGCTGTCAATATTTGAAAAAAGATATCACACCAATAAGAGGGATGAGGGGAATTGCTGTTTATTTATTTTTAATCAGACATTATGTCCCTCATGTTCTCTTTTACATACATAATCACATATAATAGAAATTGGAATTAAAAGTTTCCACAACAGACTTTGAAGATAATATGGAAGGTGAACCAAAGGAATCCGAGTAAAATTTATCATACAAATTACACCAATGTGTATTTTGTGGCTGTCTTCACTCATGCCTATACCATGTAGAAAATGATTCATGATAACAATTTCATGCTTATGACAGTCAAGAGAGTGATAAACATTGCATAAAAATGTTTAGAATAGGATGCAATAAAATTAACTAATTCATTAAGTCAGCAAACATCAAGTAAAATTTAGCAAACAAACATCTACACACACGCAAGTATGAATTTCAATAGAAATTGGCCATCCTTTTGGTCCTGTGCTTATACTTTTTTTTTTAGCTTCACCCAGGTCTAAGGCAATGGATTATAGATATCTCTTTCCAATCTTGAAGGATTGATCTCCACTTTAGTTATAATATTTAATTAATTATTGAGCTTTATTTTCTTGTGTACATCCATCAGCTTATCCAGTGAATAGATATTATCTTTATTACCCTTCATAAGTATCAAAAGTACATGTTTGACATAAAGAAGGAAAACAAATTTTAATATTTCTGCAATCTAAAGCGCTAAAATATGGTGTTCAAATAAATTAGTTGGTGAAGCCATGGAAGAGTCTCCTCACCTATACAAAGATGGTTGGAACTGCAAGTTGCAACAATGTTTCATTCTGTATTGCTCCCCAAATGTCCAACTTGTAAGTACATGCTTCTTGTAATGAAGAGTAAAAAATTTGTAACAGAAGTCTAGGTTTGTATGAAAAATAATTAAGGATACATTATTTACTTTTGAATGCAATATATTTAGCATCACTAATTGCAAAAAAGAAGAAGAAGAAAAGTGTGAGGAGTGAAGAAGATCATGTTTAACCATCCAAACAAAATCAATAAATTGCACTAAACTTGCTTCTGCTACTGAACTGAACACTGGAAACTAAAAATTGTTTGTTGATCAAACATGAACCATAAAAAATCTGTTGTTGCTCAATCCTGAACCCAAATGACATGGCTGTTGTGTAGTCTGAACAAAAAAATGACTACACTAACCACATGATGGACCAAAAAAATTTTGATTCAGCATGCCTGCTGCTCAAAGCCTCAAACCTAAACTTGAAAAAAAAATTGATTCAACATTATTAAATATTCTGATTAAACATCAACATTATCATCACCACTGATCATACCATCAATTTGAAAGATTATGATTCACCACAGATTCTTTTATCAGTTTGAAGCATTCAGATTAAAATACCTCTTGCTCAAACCTGAACTTGAAAAATGGCATTCTGATTCAATATTCTGAAATAGAAATGGCTTGTTGGTTTTTTTTTTTTTTTTGAGAAGGCTAATTGAGAAGGCTAGTTGGTTTCTTTTGTTCTCAACAACAATAGAACCTAAAGCTAACACAGGATTATACTTGAGAAAGTGACCATGGAATTTTAATTTCTGATTTCTTGTATGATTATTCAGATGCAAGCATGGAAAGATGAAGTAGAACAAGCACTCCAAGGGCAAAGAGAAACATAGTACAAACTTTCATCCTTAGAGGTAAGTATGTATTCATATTTAACTGGGAACATAAACATAAAACTTTCTTCCACTGGAAGATTTAACAAGTTTGTGTTGTCAATCAATAGGATTTCGATATTGAATATAATGATTTCACTGATAGGCTGAAATGCAGAAAATGAGTGGATGCAGAAAATGATTGGCAATGACAGGCATAAAAAGAGATGTTGAGCATTACTCGTACTAAACAAACTAACCAAAGATGCCTTCTTCCTATTTAAGTTTGTATGCAATGAACTAATAAAAAAATGAATGCATCTCCATGTCATTGATATGGAAAAATTGGATCAGAATTCAACGTTCTCTGCATTTTCCCATTCATTTATAGATATTCACATCTATTGCTTAAGAAATACGAAAACAAAAGCAGATTGACAAAACCAACAAGACATGAAGACCAGTGGAATTGAATGTTGTAAACTTTCAACAAACAATAAAACTATTCAACAAAAAATGTCCAATAACATGTCAATAGTAAATAATAAGTTTTGCTCATAATAACATGGCAAAACAAGTTATTCAAAGAGAATGTGATTCATGAAATAGCACAACACATACCTAAAAAATAATGGATTAGATGAACTTGTGAATAGATGAACCTGAAAAATGATTTCGGAATGTCCCTTACTCTTAGAAGAGTCTCAAACACAACTCCCATAATTCAAAGATACAAATATCCTCGCGGCTATGGAAGCTTATATTTTAATACACATAGTAAAGAATAATCTCATAAATGACAATAAAAAAGGATAGCATGATCACAGGGATTACTCAAAAAGACATCTACACCAACTCAAAAATCAAAATAAATTGAGAGGCAACATTTGATAGTTAAACTCCAACTAAAAAGCTTTTCCAAAAAGAAATCCCATATCAGACTTATTAATGCCATATAAATCACATATATTTAGCCAAAGAAATTGAAATCCCTCCCATCAATGAAGCTCCCAAATCTTTAGATTCTCAGTTCACTTTAACATTGTTCTTCCAAGTCCAAACCCCAATTGGAACCCCTCCCAGCTCTCATACAAATAAAAAATTACCAGTAAAGATCACATCTTTTCATCTTAGAGCAAAGTTTGAACCACTAAAGAAAAAAATCATTTCATGAGCTCACAATCGAAAATCCCATTGAACAATTCACATAAAAAATATCTTGGAATTTTTTCTCCATATATCCTTAACATTATTTTCTCTCTCAAAACAATAAAAATAAATCAAAACTCCATTTTCAACCCAAACAACCACTAAATTCTACACAAAGATCATTTCTAGATAAAAAATATTCAAATGTCATAGTTTGAGAACTGCAAGTGATTTAAGTATGTTAAAAGATATGAGCATGAACTTTAGGGTATGTACAATAGATATTCCAAGTAATTCATATTTCTCATGCAACATGTAGTTGGCCAATCCAGATATTGTCATGAATGCATGCAGCACACTTTCATAATTGGAACATTACCTCAAGGTATGCCTTTGACATCCACAAGGACGCCAAAATCATGACTCCATTGACCGAAAAGTCTGCCTGATCCCAAAACAAATAATTATGACATTAATCTGAAATCCCTCAAGCAGTATGTTAGCAAATTTATAGATTGTGTAAAGCCCTTATACCAAAAAAATATATGATAAATGATATATTAATCCTCAATTAATCATTAATTAAAAATACATGAAAAACGTTTATAAAATATTCTATAACAAACCATAAAATATATTTTTTTAGATTACAATTATTTTTTTTTCCAAAAAAAAAACGATCTATTCAAGTGATGGAAAGAATTATTTCTAAATTTTGGGTGAGCTCTTGAACATTGGTTAATGGCATATGAAAGCGATGCATGTTTTCTTTTGTTAGGTCATATTACTTTGATTTTATTCTAGGATCTTACCAACATAAAAAAACTACTGGGTATGGATCAGGTTTCAAGGTTTTTTTAAGGCATCCAATGCATGAATCTCTGCCACAATTACTGATTACTAATGACTACATCAATCAGAAATCAATTCATTAGCCATAACAAAACACATTCCAACAATGGCAAAATGAACAATAACTGATACCTGGATGTATGAAACCCATGACTATTTTTTTCAACAAAAATAAATCTGAAGCATTTAATCTATAGATGTAGAGAACCCCACAAACCTTGCATAGCGTCTTCAGCCCATACAGACCGGCTCTTCACCGCGGCTTCTCCTCCGCCTTGCAGTGCAAACACCTCCGCCTCTCCTTCGCCACTGTGGCCGTCGAATCCATCACTTCAATCCCTTCACTTCCTCCTCTTTAATCAACATAGACTAAAAAAAGAAACCCAACCGAAAAATTATTTTTTATGTGAAACCCAATTGAAAAAATCAGATTTTGTGTGAAACCCGCTTGAAAGTTTTCGTGGACTCAATGGGTTTGATGTCTCCGTCGAACATGTTGATGATCTTTTGAGGCTCGTTTCGTTGTTGGGTCTCTTCGAAACCCTATTGAGAATGCAGAGTGGCAGACGGTGAGAGTTTGAGAGATGGGAAGAGAGAGAAAGATGAGCATTTGTTAGAGAATTTGTTGACAGAGGGATAGAAGGCAGATCGACGTGTCGTTAAATTGCATTAATCTGGCAATTAAAAGAGAAATGAAAGAGGAAGAAATGTGGCAGATGAAAAGGCTTCTAAGGTAATTTTTTTTGTGAACCAATTTCATTTGGGATGGGGAGATTTTTTTTCTGCTATGGAGACTTTTATACAGTCTAGATACAAATAGATATAAATATTCAAGTCATATTTCTTCTTAACCATTTACTTAATCCTTAATATTTAATATATATATCTTTTTTTAATTCACAATTAAATGTAAATTAAATATTTTTGGTAATTTGGTAGCATTTGGTTATGCGATTGGACAGTTTTTGTGTTTTCAAGAACTTTGTTATGTAATCGTGCAATCAAACAGTTTTGCATTTTCTCTTTCTGCAAACAATTTTAGATAAATAGTATAAAAAAACTGCGATTGGAAAAAGCTAGGGAGACAGTTTTCTGTAAAATCAATTTTAAACCCAGCACTTGTAAAAAATCAATTTTGCAATCCTGTACCAAATGATACCTTAATATTGGTATTTTTTTGTGTGTTGTGATTTATTATTTAAGGATTTCAAGTTTATGATTTGATTCTGATATTTTCATAATAAAAATAGGGTACAAATATTTTTCTAACAGTGAATTATATCTTGAAAATCATTTCATTTTGTAAGCATTCCATTTTCCTGATAATATTATGATATTCGATTTTAATTATAAGTTGATAAATATATTAATCTTGATATGTAAAAAAATATTCAAATACATATAGTTTAAGTAAATTATTCTTTTTTTCTATTTTTTAAGCTCATAATATGAATATGAATTTATTTATAGATATGTTATAACTTAAAAATAGAGTACAAAATATTTTTCTAACAGTGAATTATATCTTGAAAATCATTTCATTTTATAAGCATCCCATTTTCTTGATAATATTATGATATTTAATTTTAATTATAATTTAATAAATATATTAATCTTGGTATGTATAAAAATATTCAAATACATATAATTTAAGTAAATTATTAATATGATTTAATGATATATATAAAAGATTTGATAAAAATGTATATATTGTAGTAAATTATGAAATTAAAATGATGTGAATTGATTGTCATGAGATTGAATAAATTGATAGGGATAAAATGGTAATATGAGTGAGATTAAAGTGGCATGAATGGATTGTCATGGGATTGAATAGAATGATAGGGATAAAATAGTCAAATGACAGTTTTTTGGGTTAAGAGACTTTTATATAGTAATAATATAGATTATCTCCATCATTATCTGAGGCTCTGAGCTCTCTTCTTCTTTCTTTTCAGCTATCTTTGGAAGAGGCAAGGGAAATGTTGTCATTTAAGGATGTGAAGTTAGAGGTTAGTTCACTTGTTATATTTCTCACTTGTTTCATCCATCTTTTTTTTAGTTAGTAAATGGATCGATCTTACTCAAATAATAATTATAATTGATATTCATTATGAAATTGCTTGCAATTCCATGGGACTTAATTACAGATCTTACAAGTTGCAGAACCTTTGTGAAATTGTGAGACTGCGACGATGTCATTAAAAATGCATTCAAAGTCGTGTTAGTTTGAGGCCTTAGGGTGCGTTTGGTTGCGCGATTGTAAAACTGATTCTGCAGGAATCTGCGATTGCAAACCTGATTATGCAGGAAGCTCACTTTCTCAGCTTTTTGAAATCGCAGCTTTTGGGCACTATTTGCCTGCAATCGCTGGGTTTAAAACTGCGATTACAAAACTGTTTGGTTCCGCGATTGCAAACGCAGCTTCCTGTAATCGCAATCGCAGCGCAATCGCGCAACCAAACGCACCCTTAGTGTAACCAAAAGTAGGCTTAGTATATATGTTATGTTCGGTTACAATATATGAAAAAAGTATATGATAATCCTTCCTTTACTAAGATGGAGGAAATGGTGTAAATTTGAGAAACACAATCTTATGTGGCAAAATCATAGTTACGTTCAAATCTGTGTGTTTGATTGTTGGGGGTATGGTGCAACTCGAGCGGGTTGGGTCAGGTTTGGGTCGGGTTCGACTTTAACTCGCATTGCATTGAACTCAACCTGAACCCGAGCCCAAACCCGACCTCAACCCAAAGGATTCAACCCAAACCCGATTACCTAAAATCTGTTTGCAATAAATTATTACAATAAAACTATTCAGTTGTAAAATTACCAAAAACAGTTTCATGCTAGGAGTAATGTAGTTTCATACATAATACAGAATATGGATTTAGAATTCTAAAAATAATATATTAAAAATAGCAATACCATAAAGATTTATATTAAAAATGTACTTTTATAAACAAAATAATATAATTTGTTAAAACGCGTGTTAGCGCGTACAAATAGACTAGTATATTCCAACCCCCCATTTACCAACTAACATAAACAGAGAGTAAGGGAGAATAATAGTAGAATAGTTCTTATTCGATGTTTATTTGGAACGGATAAACCCTGATAGCTTTATCTGGATAAACTAGCATAAGGCCTGATAACAATTCCACTAAAAAATAAGAATAGCTTATCAGGACTTATCTATTCCTGAGAATAAAAATATTCTTCACCATCATTACAAAAATATTCTCACTCACTTTTACACAACCCAATCACTACACAGATTAAATCTGATTCATTAATCTGTTGTACCCAATAAATAACAAATAATTACAGTCATTGATTGTTTACACTTCTCATATTCAATTTCAACCACTAAAATTAAAAAGGAGATTTGATCTCCACCCTCCACCTGTCACCCATCCTCGTCTTCCTCATCCCTGTCGCCAACTCCATTAATTAAAAACCTTCGGCATTGACATCATCACCCCTCCCGGCAAGATCCTCACCCTCTGCGACTCCATTTTCGACCTCGATCGCAGTGAATCTGTCGAAGGCGGAGTTCCAATCCAAAATGAAGAAGATCATGATCGCCATCGCCGGCGGCCTCGGCTCCTCCCAGATCTAGATCGCACTCGAGAAGGACGATGACTAGAGCTTTCACTCTCTTCCTCTCACTCCCTCGTACGTGTCTCTCCGTCTCCATCTCTGGAGGTGTTGATTGTTGTGGGGGAGAGAGAGGTGTAGTTGATGAATGTGGTCTAGCATTGTATGGACTTCCTTTTATTTTGCCCTTTGGCAGCATCTAAGTCGATTTTCTTTTTTTGATCGGAATTCGGAATGGTGGCTGGTGGTGGTTCTGCGAAAGGGGTTCTGGATCTACATCTACTGTGTGTATTTGATGAAGAATTAATAAAAGTGATAATAAGTCGATCTTTCTTTTTATATTGTTTTGATTGTGTTTTTTTTTTTTGTGTTTAATCATGGAATGGATTTCAATTTCATGGTGGAATGGGTGAGAGTTTGATTTGGGGATGAGACTTTTTTTCTTTCCTTTTTGTGTCCGCAAGTGCAAATTTAAGTGAGCAATGAATGAAAATTGAACTATTATTGAAATAATTAACAATGTATATTTGATTAACTTAAATGGTTAATTTGTATGTTTTGAAATTGCTCAGTTAGATAACATAATATTCTTATAATATTTCAATTCTATTATGGTTATTTTAACACGGGTTGTACATATCTCCCTAATTTCTTTCATTTCCTCGTCTCTTGTTAAATATACCGAACAATTCATGTGGAAATGGAAGCCATCTGGATGGATGTTTCATTTGCACAAAAGAAAGGCTTAACAAATTAGTAGTTTGTTCTTATTCACAGGTGATGATGCGTCTGCTGCAAGGATCTATGAATGGTCCTTTGGCCAGGTTGTTTCCGATGAGACGGGATCCAGTCAGGACTGGATCTCATCATTTCAGTTAGTATTGAACTGCATATCATTTCAATTGAACTGTACAATGTATAAATTGAACTGCACAACCAATTGTTGGGTATATATTTTACTCTCCAATTGGATACTGATGATACTTATAATTTCATATTTTCTTCAATAGCTTATTGGATTCAATAAAAGAGTGAAATATATACCCAACAATTAATTGTGTAGTTCGATTTATATATTGTGCAGTTCAATTGAAAGGGTGTGCAGTTCAGTACTGACTGAACTGACTGGATCCAGACCTGACTGGATTCGGTCCCGTTTTCCATATTAGATGATGTGATTCAGAATTGGATATCATTTTTTGTAAGGCCTCCCAGGCTCAGGTTAGTGCAGCTGGGGTGCTTACCAAACACGCTCGGCAGTCACTGAACCAGGCTCTATCCGAGAAATCATGTGACATTATCATCAGGCGTTTTTTGGTTCCTTCGTTTGATAGAATGAAACATTGTATAGTTGAGGTGGCTAGTACGTGGCCTCTCATTCTGATTGTACATAATCTTTTTGCCGCCGTTTAGGTCACGGGTTAAGCGAGAATAAGGGTGGTACAAGGGTGATTGTACATTAGTATTATTAAGCCAGTTTAAACGAGTATAAAAGAGTATAACAATTCTAAGTAACCCCTAGGATAAGCTATACTCAATTTATCTATTCCTATGAATAAGTGGGACCCACCTACAAATATAATAAAACACATCTCATCACATCAAATCATCTATCAACACCTCTTATACATCAATAGGGTACACATGTCAAATCAACTTTTTACACCTTATTTATATTTTATTCTTCATCAATAAAAAAAACTCTAACTTTTATTCTTACGTTTTCCAATGAAAAAAAAAAAAAAACACAACCAATCAAAAAATCTTTTATTCATGTAGAATTGTTATCTATACTAGAATTATTATCTATTTAGAATAACTCAATTCTACAATCCAAACAGGGGCTTTGATATTAATAAAATAAATGCTCCAATGCAGGGGTCTTTCGTTCCAAAAACAATATATATATTCACACACACTTTGAAATAATCATATTTTAATTGAAAATTTCTTTTTTTTTTATTTATGTTTTATTGTTTTGTTTTTCTTGGAAGTATAATTGAGATTGACAATAGATTTTTATAATACATTTGGATTTGGATATTCATCTGATCAAATACAATAAATCATTCTCAGCACACGGGGGGTCATTCGAACATTGAATATTTTTTTTATTTCAGATACAACTATATTCAAATAATTAACAGGCTTAAGATACAAACAGCTAGCAGTCTCTCACTAGGAAACATCATGTCAAGAATACCACAAATTGAACAAAGCAGTGATCCTATTTTGACATACATTGTTACACACAATTCAGTATTGATCAATCTCTTTTGAAGTTGGTCAATCTCTGTAAATTCCAAGAATCCACAAGAATACAAGCTCTTCTTCCCAAGTTCAGTAGTGGTATTATATCATATACAATGAAAGGCGACATAATTTATACAGAAAAAATATAAAATGTCATACGAAACAAAAGGCTAGTCCTCTTTTAACCATCCTATGATTGCAACAAAACTCATTTAGATAAAAACATCGGACCTTCATCAAGTGCACACAGTTGCCTGGTCAATTTTCACACAAGGTCTCTAATGTTTTCTTCTAGGGTTATGAGTTACACTGAACAACAGCATATGCCTGATGCGCAGTTCATTATGCTTGTACGTATATCACCTACGATACCGGTAGCGTTTGAAATTAAAGTAAACATGCAAAATACCGCGTTCAAATGTGCACTTGAAACCCTTCTTGTGTGAATACTCCCACTCTTTGTTCACAATGCGGAATGCCTGCATCAAAACCATGTAAGCATTGAAAAAATTCAAAAAAAGGATGGACAAAATATGTAGAGAAACAAAGCAAAAGAAGAGAACTCACTATGTCCTCATAAGGTGGCCCTGCATGAAATCTAATAAAACATGTCTCGCCACTGCTGCCATCCTTCTCTATAGTATATACAGGAGCCTTTGTTTTATCAACCAGGTCTGGATAAAATATGTTAAATTTGTAACCTTGCACAATCTTTGGTGGTGGATTGTCATGATCATAATGAGTCTGATTGTATTTGTTCCATTCATATCCTGTGTGGACACGATTGAAGTATTTTGGCTTCCGAGGACGATATTTGTCATGCCACCAATACACCTGCAATGCACGTCATCAATAAGTTATTTCATAATCTGGTAATATAATCTGAAACCTCATAACCAATAGAAAGAAAACAATTGTCTTGAAAATCAAACAGTAACCTGTGAATCCAGATTGACTTCCGCACCAGAGCCAAATACAGCATCCCCTTCCTCCATGACTCCCATTGCTTTCATGGCTTTCATCTCCAGGCTATCTTCAGATGGGATTGGCTTTCTGGCCATGGCTTCTCTAATCCTTTTCTGTTGCTCTTCTAAAACAGCCATACGTTTTTGCTCCTGCATGTCATGCAACTCGAGAATTCAGTAGGGTCCAGTAGATGCCATAAAGAACAATTTCTGGACAGACTTGCAATCCTAATTCTCTTCTTAACAAGCATTTTGACACCCAAATAAAACTACAGCAACACTTGCCAGTAACTCAGAACATTTCAAACCAACAAGTACATTTTTAAACCATTTGCTGCTCCCATCCAATTCAATTAAATCCTCATAATTGGAATGAGAACCTTCAGAACCTGTCACAAAATTGGTGCATCCCTTGATGCATGGGAGTCTAATTTTGAACCTCTTGAACAGTTAAATGTATAAGATCAACCAAAAAAAGCTTCTATGCATTATGCTCAAAAACATCTTATGAGCAGTCTTTAAAGATTTCACATGAACATGATGATTGAACATGTATTTTGTGATTCAACATATAGAAAATTGAAGTGCAAAATGCAAGAGCATTACTTATTTACTAACTTCATTTTCCTCAAGATGCTCTATCAGTGTTTATCCTAGACTTTTTGGTTGCATATACACCAACCACTAGATGATCATTTGAAACCACTCTTTTTTCTGTATATTGCAACGCAGATCTCCTAAAAGCAATGTAATTCTTCTCTTACAATACTAAAATCCCGAAATTATATTAATGTTGGCTTCACTAGCGGTCTTAAATATATGATATCCAATTTTGAATTTTGAGACTGTTGAGACATTTCTGATCAGTATGCTATACCCCTAACAATCCATTTATTGCAATCATCATACTCTAAATATCCGGAATGAAAACTGAAAACGTTTACCAAATGATATGCCTGTATTAGACACCCTGAATTGTAAAAATCATATTGCATCCTGAAAAAAAAAATCCTGATATCATCTTTTACTTTTCTACAAGTTATGTCAAAATTTTGTTCAGCATATCAGATCATGGCGGAATTCTTCAAAAAAAAACAAAAAAATAAAGGTTTCCTGGTTAATCTGAAAAAGTCAGGAATTTTATTCCATATAATATTAAATAATATAAATTCATAATCCCTGATCTTAATATTGAAAAGAATTGATTACCAGCTCAATTTTATCCTCCTCTGGGTCAATGGCTTCTCCATCTTCGTCACCATGAAACAGTTCTGGTGAAAATGAACCTGGTTCCTCTTCCAGCTCATCTTGCTCTTCGATATTCACTGGTGCAGGAGAATATGGCCGGGCATCTATTTATAAATGAGTCACCGTTAGAATTTCAAAAGCAATGTAAATAATAAACCAGCATGTCAAATTCATTCGGTTTGACAATACCTTCCACATCAAGAACAGCGTCATCCTCATTCAACATAGGAATGTCATCGGATTCTATATTGTCTGTATTTTCCACAGGATGCTCCCAACGTTTCAAGTGTCTTCTTAGAAGATCAGCGTGAATTTCTCTCAGACGTGCCTGCCATGACATAAATTTAATGGCCTTGAATATCATCTAATATGGCCATAGGCCATCACCTAGAAAGTCACATACAGCATTTTAAAAATGAAATGAATATCCAAGAAGAGAAACAGAAAAAGGATAGCATAAAACAAAGCAAGACATATACATTACATCCTACATAAAGTTGACCACTGTTCGTTTGTTAGACGTAATAATCCTTAGAATAGTTAATAGTGAGTGTCGCCTACAGGTAGCACTTAGAATAGTTTATTAGAAGGATATAACATGGATCACAATCATGCTTGTATACATACAAAATTACATTATATATGCTTTTTTAATTTGTTTTCTCAATTTTTATTGGCGCAGAAGCGCCGGGATGGTTGTTTATTGTTCCCTCCCTGCACGCCTTGACCACGTTGCTCATTGCCAGACCATGTCGCTTTATTTGTTTTTCTCTATTCATTCAATATATAATAAAACAAGACAGTAACTAAAAATTAAATTCATAGAAGCAAAGGGGTCTAGTTTGTGTTATCTGATGCGCATACTTATTTAATATGTCCATTTTCAAGCAATCAAGGACAGTAAATCAAAATCTTCCATACCTTGGCCTTGTATATCTGAAGGCGTTTTAAAACAGCCTCCCAATATTCTACCACCATCGCGGTGCCAGAACGCATCTGTGATTCGATTTGGTGCTGAAGCATCTCCAACTCACTGGATGTTTTCCCTTGCAAGAGGTCCCTGACATCTGCCTCAATGCTAGAATGCAAACCCCTTTCTTCAGCAAGAACCTCAGCAGGTGGTTCCTCACCACGTACTCTGGCCCGATCACATGCATCCCTTTTTCGAGCCTCAGCTAACTCCCAATCACAGACCACAGACCACTGCCTCGTTCAGATATAATTAATAAAGAGAAGGGCAGAAAATGATCTAAAGAGTGAAAACATATCAGGAACATACAATAAATAACACACAAAGCTAGCAATGTTCGTTCAGATATAATTCTTATTAAATTTGAAAACATCCTTTAAAGAACATATTCCTTCCTGAAGACCAATTTGCTTTTGTATCACTCTCCTCCTTTGTAACACACACAAAATTATCCCCACACTCCCCACCTCCCTCCACATCTCCACCTCTACCTCTCCCTCCATCACTCTTCTTCTCCAAGCTCAGCTTACCCTCTTCCCCCTTCCATCTTCTCCATTGCCTCCTGAATCCACCCTCTGATTGCACAAGCATGCCACACCTCCATCGCGGTGGCTCAATACATCTCGCTCAAGCTCACTTGGCATTATATTAAGCAGTCAGAATAATAATTGTAAATACTGGACAGTAAAAGAATCAGCAACCACAATCATGTCAACACAAATATAATACTGTAAGATATCTACACACTAAAACCTAATAAAATATTAAAAATCAACTTATTAAAACAGGCAAGGGGTTGAACATTATTCCAGACCGAACAACAATCATGAATAGCACAACTTAATTGGCAGTGGCCATGCACCTAACCGTCTAAGCGTGCCGAGGCGGTGCTTAATTAAATATGTATTTTTTAATATTGTGGTTTTATTAATGTTATTTCTCTTATAACTTAACCGCCTAGTGCCTAATTAAACATGTATTTTTTAAAGATTGTGGTTATATTAATGTTAATTCTCTTATAATTTATGCTTCATTTTTTCTACAAGTGAATATGAAATGAGAATATTAAGGTTAGAGTGAAAAATGTGTTTGGGGGGGGGGGGGGGGGGGGGGGGGACAGAGAAATGGGTGAAACCGTAATTTTTAAGGGTTCTGGTTCTGTGAAACAGAGAATTGGGTCTCTATGCTTTGTGTGTGTTAAGTGATATCCCTACTGGTTTTTCCAAGAAATTATTAATTTGCATGCCATGCTACCTTACGTACGAACAATGAGTCCTTTAGTGAACTGAGTATGTTGGAAGGCCAGTGGAGTGGAATGCTTAGGATGAAGTGCTGCAAATTCATTTGATTATTTTTGCCTAATGCAATATTATAAGGCACCATACAACAGAAATTATACTGAATATTATCAAACTAATGTATGACAACAAAAAAGACTAAAAGATGATTGAAAATCAAAGGACAATATCTAATTGATATTAAATAAGAGAAAAAGGGAAGGTATTGGACCTCCCAAAATTCTATGTGCGTCGATGTGGCTCTATCCAAGTCCAAATGCATTTTAATATCATCACGAAGCTCTTCCAGCTCCTTGACTGTTAAACCCTGTGAATTCATTTCAATGTCAAGGAAAAATAGTCAGCATATCATAAGATAACAGAATAAAAAGGATAACATTAGTTTTAGTTAAAAATATAACTTCAAAATATAAACAATGTTCCATTCAAATATTATCACAAACAAATCTTCAGTTGTCAAACCACTAAACTAACAACTACATAAAAACAGAGCATTTGTTTTATACACCTAAAAACCTGATGTCATGAATCATGCACGTCAGATGTCATCTACCATGGAGATTATTATTTGGTGGTGGTAAGGAATCCCAACATTAATCTCATATACCATGGAGATTATTTACATGGGTCATCTGCATGCCCGTTATTAACAAAATGGTGTACTCTCCCTAACATGCTAGAGTTTCAGATCAATATGTCTGACATCCGACTGTGTAGTACTAGGACAGGTGTTCCTGTTTATCACCGTGTCCCTACTCTATTACAGTGTGGTGTGGCATGTCCAGTGCTTAGAGTTTGGCAACAACATGCATACTTGTTAGATATAGGATTTAAAACATACTATGGTACAACCTCTTATATATAATAATTAAAGGCAGAAGATTGTATACATGAATGCATTAGTTATAAGAGGTTGTAGTATTTACAATTTTTATACATATATCTTAATTCTTTCTGCAACTTTAAGTCAGTCATAAATAGGAGAATTTTTATTTGGACGAAAGATGATGCAATATTCAATTGATGCAAAGAAAATACTCCCCTAGTACAAATATATTGAAGATTTGATAACCTCCATTCCCAAAGTGTATTCAACCAATTTTCTGTAATTTACGTGACCATATATTCTGTAGTACAGCTCCAATATATATAATAATAAAAACCTCAGTATTATTGAGGTATAAAAGTATTTTGAAATTACATGATATCATCCCAATATATTGAAGATTTGAAAAGAACTCTTAGATAAAAAAGTATAATATCAAAGAAGTTAAAAAACAGGATACAATTCAAAAAAGAAGAGGCATACTAACCTTGAAGACATTGTATGGTTCATCTATTTCAATGTCAAACTCTTCTGAACCATTAAGGTTCTTCGAAAGAACATCAATAGGTTTTGTTCGCCCTTCCCGCAATCTAATTTCTGATCTGATCTTGCTTTGATCAAAGTGAAACTGTTCAAAGAGATCATTAATGATTATTCCCCAAAGGCAAGGTGATAAAGGAGAACTATAAAGGAGACAAGAGACCAGATATGTATGCTATAGATTCATATGCAGTTCATGAAATTAAGGATTGAATAAAAATACCATGTAAAATTATTTACCTCTTCTTCCTTTTTCTCCCAGTCCTGGAACTCAGCCCTGGCACGCTCCCTAGCCAGCATTGCCTACAGTATCAAATGAAGTTAACAAGTAAATTTCCATATTAGCAAATGAGTCAAAAATTATAACTTCCATGACTTTTTCTTTTCTTTTCTTTTTTTTGCTATCGGAGGTATCCCAAACCCTTCAAGGCAAGGACAACTTCCATGACAAATTGATACTATAAAAGCAATTATTTTATGCAAAAGATGTCATGACTAACCTGTTCTTCCTCCCGTTGAGCCTTCTCAATTGCTCTTTCCTCTCTTCGTTTTTTAACTTTCTCAATCTCCGCCTACCAAAAAAAATCCAGCATGAATAATGGACATGCCAGCTTAAAAACATATACCAAGAAAAAAAGGAAACAATCAAGTAAATAAGGCAGCACAATGTTAGAAGACGTCTAACAGAACGTTAGACTTTGATTATGAAAAATGGAAGGAACCCTACCAACAACTTTGATTATGGAAAAAGGGGTACAGTTCCACGAAGATACAAAAAAAAAAGCAAAATAAAAGAACATTATACATAAATTAAGAAAAACACTGATAGTTAACAAGACTACTAACACAAGATCCTGGGATAACCAAAAAGGTACAACACAAAACCCAAACTAATATCATTTCATTTTAGAGCATAATAAGAGGAAGGAGCATCACACATAGCAGATATGCATATGATACATTTTATTTTCACAATGGGGACATGACATCATTGAAAGCTTTCAAATGTTTTAGTAACATGCTTCATGATGCTCTCAGGTTTGAAAGTGAAACTCTATAACATGAGAGATGATGGAAATTGACATGTTAATAATGATGTAGCGATAAAGCCCCGGCCCTATGGATTTACCTTGAATTTTTCCAAACATTTTGGAATGTAGTAAAAGCAGATGTTGTGGAGATGATAGAATGAAATTTTACGAATGTCGTCAAGGGTGCGCATGTCTCAATGCCACATTCATGGCTCTATTGGGGATTATCGTCCTATTAGTTGTCTAAATGACTCATACAGGATTATTGCAAAAGTCTTCTCCAATCGTTTCCGGAAAGTAATCTAACCAATCAACTTTCATCAAAGGAAGACTCTTCTCAATGGTTTTCTTATTGCTCAAGAGTGTGTGGCTGGGGCAAAAAAGGGATTCATTTGTAAGCTTGATTTCGAGAATGATTACATACCATTCTTTCCCTGTGTCTCTTTTTCTCAGCCTTAGTTGACATGTCTGGCACTTGTCCTTGCGAAATATCGCGCTCCAGCTTTTTGCGCCAAAGAAACCTACAAGCAAACAAAAATTAAGATCTCGCAAATAACAACCTAAGAATTCTGCTTGGTAGAAATATATGGGTTTCTATGCTCAAAAACTTACTGTTCATTGAGATTCGAATCACCAAAGGGATTCGAATCATTTGAGTAGCCGGAGATCGGCTGCGACTTCAGCTTCTTCGCATTTTTCATCGCCTGACAAACACCAACAATAATAATCTAATCAAAACCTCAATCAAACAAAAACGCTTCAAACATTTGAGAGAGAGAGAGAGAGAGAGAGAGAGAGAGAGAGCAACACACCTTCTTCTGGGCCTTTTTCGCCATATATTCAATAATATCCTCCTCCTTGATCTCCCTCTTTCGCCGCCGCCCATCATCTCTGTCAGAGTCCACTCTCTGGGTCCGGGTCCTGTGGCGGCTCCGACTCTTCTTTGATGAGTAATCGCTCTCACTGTAGAGAATCACATACGTTATGAATTTTTAAAAATCCAAAACCATGAATAATAAATAGATAAAAACGTAATGGCCTATGTGTACCTGCTGGAGGTCATGCCGGCAGAGATCACACCGTCGGTGAGGGAGGATCTGGCAATGGACTGGAAAGGGAAGCTCGGGGAGGACACAACGACCGCTGAAGGATCTCCTTCTCAGTCCAATTGGTCTGCAACGGAGGTGGAGAGTGAGAGGACGGTGACAAAGGAAAAAGGGACCGCTGAAGGATCTCCTTCTCAGTCCAATCGGTTTGCAATGGCGGTGAAGATTGAGAGGACGGTGACAAATCAAGGAGGAAAAGGAAAATAAATAAACTTAGGCTGCATTTGGTTCGGCGGAATGCTGATTTTAAAAGTTGATTTATTAAGTGCTGATTGTTTTAAGTAGTTTAGATTAAAAAATTGTTTTGTTAAGCGTAAAATATAAGCACTTATTCAGATAAGTGTGTTTGGTTTACCACTTAACAATAATGCTTATTAAAAGGGTATTTTGGTCTATTAAATAAGTGTTGAATGTTATTTTGATGTTTGGTTGAATATTTGAGAAGGTGTTTATTTTTCCCATTAAAAAAAGTATTTATTTGTAAATCCATGAAATACATGTACCACTTTAAAGTGTGAACAATGAAATGCCACATGGAAGCCTATACAGATTAATCAATAATTTGGATTGAAATATCTAGATAGAATAGTGGTGAATGTGCACAGTACATAAACCACATTAAAAAACATGGAGATTACAAACATTCCAAGCATGGGGACTATTGAATATTTCACAAACATAATACAAAAGTTCAAGATCTACAAATCATTTCATTATACAATAAAATCCTAATAATATTACATCATTTTTCAATCCAAAAGAAAAAACAAGTGGTTTCAGACATGTTTATTCAAGCACTAATCATTTTTTTTCAATCAATAAACAGACTTATGCACTTCACCATATTATAACCAAAAATTAAAAAAAATTCTAACTTTCCCAAAGCATGAAAACCTGGACATTTCAAACTTCCAGCTCAAACAACTATTGTAATCACTTGATAGCTATGATCCAAGTTATCTGCGAGTCCGTGCGTCCTACGCATTGAGTCCACACACACTTGAAACCATTTCAATCCAAAAAGTTGCACGTACCCCATTATACAAAGTGTAACATTGGAATAAAATAATTCAAAACCCATTAAAAACACACCCACTTGAACCCATTTCAATCCAATAAACCCAAATGAACTCACAAAAGAATAACCTTTTAACGAAGCTGCAGCTTAATTGGGGATAAAGAAGGGAAGTGCAGAGAAACCCACAAGAAGGAAGTCCCTCCTTCCACCCCAATCACTTGCGGGGAGGGAAGTCATGGCCGTTGAGGCTCTCCTCCTCCCATTCTTCCTCCAAACACTCACTGAACCATTAGAACAACAGCAGACTTGTTGGGTGGCATTGTAATTGATTATTGTTTGAATTTTCATCTCATTTCCAGCAGGGTTCTTTAAGCACAAGGTTTAAGCAATGACTGGCATCAAACCTCAACAACATGTTTTTCTACACATAAAGGATCTCTTTGTTATATTTTCAATTTTTGCGCCATGTGAGTGTGTTTTAATTTACAACTTCATGTGTAGTTCGAAGGAGTGATTTTGAAAGTTACGATGCGGTGCAGTACAAAAAGATATCACAAGGACATATAAAATCTTTTGGTTTGCAGTCACAATCACCAGTGCCAAATTGAAGTCCCCCATCCTCCCTGATTTCTTACTTCCTTCCCTACTCCTAAGCTTTCCAAATCCCCTCTTGTTTGTATATGATTCCTTTTACTCAAACATGTCAAAGTATTGAATGAGGCAAATCATCCAATGAGGGATTCTTGTAACAGGGAAATCTCCCTGATCTAGGAAGGACAGTCTCCAAGAGTTTTAACAAATCCAACAGGGAAGGATCCACTTCACCTACATAAAACAATTTATTTTAAGTTTTTAACAACCCTATAATCTCTTCATACTCTCATTCCCAAACAAAAAGTATGAACCCGCATGCAAAGAAAAAAAATCGGATCAAACCAGGACTACAAAACTAAAATCTAACAAAGAAAACATGTGTATCGAAACCAGGCGCAACAAGGATCTAGGGATTGAGGAGGACCGTAACTAACCTGTGGCGTTTGAAAAGACAGCGGTCGCCCACGCCGGAGAGGAGAGTTGCAGAGGAGGAGGTCAGAGGGCGAACGAGACCGTGACGGCGACTGGGTCCTCACGAAGTCGAGCACATCAAAGGAGTTGCTGCAGAGCTCCTCAGCCGGTGAAAGAGGTTTCGAAACCCATGGATCTGTAGGAGAATACAAGGTGTATTTCGTGGCGATGGAGGTGGAGATGAAAACTAGGGTTTCGGTGGTTTTGGGAAAAATCGTGTGAAGGAGAGAGAGAGGGTTAAAAGTTGGATACTTGGATTAAGTACCCTTTGTAATTTTGTGTGTTAAGCGGGGACGATCTTTTGACAGGGGAACAAAGAGGGCGGAAGGCGTCTGCTTAAAATGGGTTACAATCATATGAAAGGTCTAGATCTAATTTAAGATTTCAAATATATCATAAATATATTTTAGAATTTCAAAATCAAATATATTTTAGAATTTCAAAATCGTATCATATATTTTAGGTATAAATCCATGTAACCCCTGTAAATTGACTGAAATCCATATAACCCTCAGATTTTTTTAAAAATCTATATAACCCCGTGAAAATATCTAGTAAATTCAAATAACTCATGAATAAAATTTACATTTATAGATGATGAATATTTTGTGAATATTATGTTTGGTTAACCCTGATGTAAAATACGGTACATTAAAAACATCTTACAATATGTTAAAAATGCATAAAATCTTCTATAAATGATGATTTTACCCCTCATGATAGGGTTTTATAATATATCCAAAGAGGATAAAATCGTCATTTTTATAGGATTTTTCACATTTTTAATACATTGTAATGGTTTTTAGTATATTGTGTTTCAGTGAAGGTTAATCAAACGAAATATTCATAAAATATCCATCATCTATTAATTAACGAAAATTTTATTTATAGGGTTATTTGGATTTACTAGGTGTTTTTAGGGGGTTATATGGATTTTAGAAAAATGCAGGGAGTTATATAGATTTCAGTCAGATTTAAGGGGTTTGTACGGAATTTTTCCCTATATTTTAATAAATCATGTATCAATTTATTCAAATTTTAATAATTAATATATTCATTAAAATATATGTTAATTAACTTCTATTGAAAAAAATATTTTATTTTTATTATAATATAAACAAATACACGGTTAACCCATTATATTAAATTTAAATTATATCGTATTCATTTTTAAAAAAAATTGCCAAAAGATAAAATCAGTTAACCATTGTTGTTGTTCGAAAAGAAAAGAAAAAATTTGTTATCCCCGGTATTTACTAGATTTTCAAAATACTATCAAAACCCAATAATTGACAATTGTATCTTTGTTTAAACACTAGAGATCTTACCAAATCATTGATTAGAAGATCTAAATAAGCAAAACCTGAAACAATATAATAATGCAAATAAATAAAAAAATTTATTTCCAAATAGAAAAAATAAAAAAGAAAAAAAAGTTGCATAAGTATTGCAATTCTCACACTGGAAAACAATAAATTATTGAATTTTTTATATATAATAATATATATAATGAGATGGAATAATGTTGTATGTGAGATTTTTTATATCAGTATTTGAGCAAAAATCACATATTTTCATTGGTTAACTGTATTTATCTTTTTTTTCATCTATGTCTTGCTTGGTTCTTGTCATTCTGAAATGGATTTTGATTGTGTAAAATCCAGTGTTTGATTAGTGGTAATCCTGATGGTAATTGTGAGCCCCACTAAAATTAAAATCAATGCATGTTGAAAAATATAGTGGAATTAAATTATCACCATTTTTTGTAGTAATATCAAATTCTACAAAGAATCTTAAATTAGATGACTACTCTAACCTTTATATATAAATTAATTAAACTACTATTTATATCCTTCTAAAATAAATTCATCTTCACTGTTTTTACTCACTGCCTATATAATGGATTTATATAGTTGTTTTGATTTTATAACTAAGAAACTTTATTATAATTGATATATGTAATTTTATCATAACTAATATTATAAATAACATATTGAATGTGCAATAGTTGGTTATTGTAAACAATGTATAATTAATATGCTTGTGATGTAACCCTATACATACCATTGTGTTCGTTTAATATTTATAAAAAAAATACTCATTTTTTATAATTGTGATATGGGTAAAGACATAATTTTGCATGTATATGCATAATAGTAATGTTATTTTAGACTTTAAACCAAATTTCTTATCGTTTTTTTATATGTGAATCAAACACTAGAAAATGATTATTTAAATAAATCCACTAGCAAACCAAACATTCTAATGGAATAATGATTTATAATAAAATGATCCTTGATAAAATAATTCCACAAAAACAATGACCCGAACCAAACGGGCCCTAAGGGGGCATTTGGCAACACTTAATAAAATGATTACGTTTTTAATTAAGTAGAAAGTTGAAAAGTGTTACCAAATACATTATAAAAAGCAAGCTTAATTAAAAAGTTACTTACAGTTGTTTATACAAAAAAAACTTGCTTTTTAAAATGCGCAGAAAATGCGCTTTCCAGTAATCAAATCTATTTAAGCCATTTTATTCAAAATCTTATTTTTTAGATATGTTTCCAAACAGACCTTTAGTTCTCTTCTTTTTATCATACTTGGTTTTAAATTTTTTTTTTTAATATATCGGAGGGACTCCCTGCAGTTAACCTTACGGTCGAGCTAGGAAAGCTACATCCGTCTGCTTGCTCCGGTCCCACAAAAAATTCTTTCGAATAATCGCCAACAAACATGTGAGTAAATCAGCGCCAAGACTCGAACTCAATATCTCCTATTTAACCAGGCAAGTCCTGAACCGATGTGCTATGCCACTGAAAAAATTGAACCAATATATCTAGATTATGCATATTGATTTAAAAAATTAATAATATGTTCGGCTGCATGATAGTTATTGGGTACCACCTAATCTGAAACGCGTTTAAAGCCAATTAGACAAACGTCGGAGGTGAAGATTTTAAATTAGCGTCATCATTTGACCCGAGACTTGAAAACCCAGCTCCCATGAGCTAGCTCGAATTCAGCGCGTTCAGGCTGCCCCCTATGGGGCCACCTTAGAGAGGTGAAACAGGGAGATGATTTAATTATTCAACGAATTATTTTTTTTTTATTTTTGAAAATCTAATTGATATAAACATTTTTTAAATATATAAATTCAATCATTTTTAATTTTCATTTAAACATTAATATATAAAAATGTGCATTGAAAACAAAAGAAAAATTTAAAAATACTTGTCTGAAATTTAGACCCGCAGCCCGCCCATGGGCCCAAGCCAGAGCCCTGCCAGGCAGGCCCGTTTAGGCCCGGGCCCGTGGGGCCTGGGCCTAGTTATTTGGCCATGGGCCAGCACAGGGCTTGGGACCTGTTTCAATGGGCCGGCCAGGCCCAGTTGCCAAAGCCTAGATTTCGTCATTCATTTTACTTTAATTATTAATCTTTTTCTATTTGTTTTTAGTATATCATGTTTTTTTTAATGTTAAATTTATATATTCTTCATTTAAGAATAGAAGATTGTAAATAAATGTTTGTTTTTTCGTTCATAATTATATTTCTTTTGGTTATGATGATTTTATTATTTATCTTGGTTTGGGCGGATGAAGAACAGTTCCATTTAAAGTTTCATTTTAATTTATTTTTTCAACTTCGTTTGAAAGTTTTTACAATATTGTTTTTATTTTGTGGATGCAATTGGGCTATTTCAAAGATTTGAGTATAGACCCAGCATAAAATTTTCATGATTTGGATTCTCAATAGGCATGAAAATAAATATTTGTAATTAGGCATCTTTTCTATAAGGAAATATGATCTAAAATTTGATCGATTTGGTGATCCAAATAATTTTTTAGACAATAGTAAAAAATAATATCATCTTATAAACTTTGAAATGAGTTTTAATCCAACTAGTTTATATTTAATTTATATCATTGTAAATATGTGACTTTGCAATTATTATAATCAAATCAAATTTAATTAGAGTTAGTTTATAGCTAATGGCAAGAAATGATAAAAAAAAAACCTTAATTTAATATTTATATTAACAAACTAATCTTTAAAAAAATCAGAAATAATTAATTATAATCTTATTAAATATTATTAAGTTTATTTAAATAAAATTATAATTATTTAATGGTGTAAAAATAAATGTTGTACATCTCATTAAGGGTGTGTTTGGTAGAGTAAAATATGAAAAAGAGTAATTGATAATATTTTGGCCTTTCTCTATAATATTACTGGTTTTAGGCAATGCATCTCTCTTTGTAATATGATACCATGCGCAGATACCCAAATGAAATCTAATCTCCCAAGCAACTTATATTATCAAATTATAACAAATTATGATCTTTAGATCTCAAACTTGACCAACAATTAAATGTATTCTTAAAATTCTTTGAAATAAGGTTTGTAATATTTCAAGTATAACTTAGATTGGAGTGATCAATAACTCGTTGAAATGAGCGTTTGAATATATACTTATGACTATGAAATATAGTTTTCCCAAAAATATATGTTTTATGATGAAAAATGAGATTCAATGTTAAAACTCATATTTGACTTGAAATTAACTATTTATAAATTAAAATAAATTCAAAATAAGATAAAAATTATTTTTAAAATTAATAATCAAAGGTTGTTTGTTGTACTAACCACAAATGTCTTTCAACTTTCTTTCTTTCTTCCTTCCTTTGTCACAGTTGCATTTTTAAAAGATAAATGGAGTGAATGATAGTTACTATTTTTTATAGTTTTTATTTTTTATTGACTTTATTTCTTACTGATTTTAGATTGGGATGGATTACCTATATTTGCGCAAGTTTTATGTGATACCTTTCTAAGAGGGCAGGTGACCATGTCACGTAATCACTTTTATTTTTTTATTGGTTCAAAAAGTGAAAACCTACATTAGACACTACAATATAACACCTTTCACAAATATTCACCATAGCTCTTCATCGATCTGTTCATGTTGGATAACAGAGAATCTCGATATAGAATTAAACGTGATAATATGCTATCAGAAAAATATAACATTAGCATGTCATAACATGGGCTTTACACAAAAAAACAAAACATATATTCCTCCATCTCCACAAATCTAATTTAGGTAGACCTGTAAACCAAATTCATGCAGTGAGCCAACTCATTAGCAAACTCTATATTTCATCCAACTCTATATAGTCACAGGAATAAAACGAACAAGTTGGTCATCTTAAATTAATGTAATTTACAGAACTTTAACATACAAACATGAAATGTATTTCTGGTTAAATTGTTAGTTACCAAAATAATTATAACATATGACATTCGGTAACAGTTCACGAAACAGAAAATCTTTTTTTTAAATGTATAACAAACTTTACAACTCTTTTTTTTAAAAATGTATAACATATTTTTTTTTGAAGTGAACCAAACTTAAAAACAAAGAAAGATTGTAAAGAAATGTTTGTTTTTCAGTGTCCTGATGATCTTTCATAATTATATTTCTTTTGGTTAGCCATTCAAAAGTTTATATCTGATTTTATTATTTCACATATTGGTGCTAACCAAACATAAAACCTGTTTATTGGGAAGATAAAGGACAGCAACCAAACGCACCCTAAGTCACAGGAAAACAAAATAGTTTAATTATAACATATCTCTTTTTTTTTAAATGTATAACAAACTTTACAACTCCATATGTTTTTTGGTATAAAAACAAAGAAAGATTAAAGAAATGTTTGTTTTTTCGTTCATAAAGTTTCATTTTATTTTATTTTTTCATTTTATTTTATTTTTTACTTCATTTGAAAGTTTTTACAAGAGTTGAGATTGGGGTGATCAATACCTCGTTGGAAACAGCGTTTCGATATATACTTATGTATATGAAATAGAGTTTTATCAAAAATATATATTTCATGATAAAAATGAGATTCAATGTTGAAATTTAGACTCGAAATTAGCTATGTATAACTTAAAATAAATTCAAAATAAGATAAAACTATTTTTAAATTAATAATGAAATGTTATTTGTTGTACTAACCGCAAATGTTATTTGTAATATCTTTTAGAAGATAAATGGAGTGAATGATAGTTGCTATTTTTATTGCTTTTTTTTTTATTGATTTTAGATTGGGATGTAATCACTTTTTTTTATATTGGTTATACATTAGGATAATATAAGTATAACATTATTCCATCTCAACAAATCTCATTAAATCACATGATTTTTTTTTTAATTATAACATATCTCTTTTTTAAAAATTTATAACGAACTTTACAACTCTGTATTGAAATACACAAATCACACAAATCAGATCTCTTAATTTAATAATTATTATTTTTATCATCATTATCATTTTTATTTATGTACATATAATCTAAAATCATTGTTTACATACATTGACAAATTACATAATATTAGATACAACCCCTAGTGCACCCCCGCAGACAGTCCATACATTTTTAATTTTAAAAGAATAATAAATCATGCCTAACAAAATTTATGATTTAATAAAAATTATATATCATTCTATTTTAAATTAAACATATTCATTTTTAACAAGAAGAAAAGATTTAACGATACATATATATATCACTTAAAAATGTATACGTTAAATAGCTAACATAATATACAAAATTTTATTTACTATTTAATATCATAAAAAAGATTGTGTGTAACAATTGGATCTATAAGGCACCAAATCTAGGTGCATTTGGTTACGTAATTACAAAACTGATTTTATCCTTAAAGCATTTTCAATGGACATGTTAACTCACTAGTTAGTGTTAGATTTTTAGAAAACATGTAAAAATGGTGCTCCAATGAAAGTGTTAAGGGCAAGTTAAATGTGGACCTTACCTGTCATATGTTAAGGGAAGTGTTAAGTGTGGCTAGTGCTTTAACCATCCAAATGTGGGCCCCACCATTTAAAATATTCAAAAAATTATTATTTTTTGTGAGTGGAGAGGTTTGAGTGGGTGGATAGGTGGATCCATTATTATTTTGACTAGTTATTTAGTTAGTCTATTGGAGTACACCAACCAATTAAATAAATATGTAGTAAATGAGTGTCTAATTGAGTGATAAAGTACTGACATGACATTTTAATATCTTAGTTAACTAAGAGCATCTCCAATGGACATGTTAATTCACTAGTTAGTGTCATATTTTTATAAAAGATGTAAAAATGGTGCTCCAATGGAAGTGTTAAGGGTATGTTAAATGTGGGTCCCATCATTCAAAATATTTAAAAAAATATTATTTTGGGTGGGTGGAGAGCTTTGAGTGGATGGAGAGATGGACCCACTATTGTTTTAACTAGTTATTTAGCTAGTCCATTGAAGCAACAACCACCAACTAAATGAGAATGTAGTAAATGATAGTCTAGTTGATGGATAAAATACTGATATGTCACTTTAACATCTTAGTTAGTTAACATGTCCATTGGAGATGCTCTAATATGTTCATTGAAGATGCTCTTAACTTTTAAAAATCATATCTTTTATACAAATACAAAAACTGTCATCACACAACAAAACTTTATCAAATAGTTGAAACGAAGTTCAGAAGTCCAAATGCCCAGGGTGGTCAGAGGGCAAACTATTTTGAAATACACAAATCACACAAATCGGATATCTGAATTTAATAATTATTATTTTTATCACCATTATCATTTTTATTTATGTACATATAATCTAAAATCATTATTTACACACATTGACAAATTGCATAATATTAGATACAACCCCTACTGCACCACCAGACCGTACATACATTTTTTTAATTTTTAAAAAATAATAAATCATGTCTAATAAGATTTATGATTTAATAAAAATTATATATAATTCCATTTTAAATTAAACATGTCTATTTTTAACAAGAATAAAAGATTTAACGAGATATATATATATATCACTTAAAATATATATACGTTAAATATCTAACAGAATATGCAAAATGTTTTTTACTATCTAATCTAATATTATAAAAAAAACTGCCTGTAACAATTTTATCCTTAGCTATTAAAAATCATATTTGTCTTAAATTTATCTACAGAGAATTTTATACAGAAAAAAAAAAACTGTCCAATCGTAAAACGCTATCAGATAATTGGAACGAATTTCAAGAGTCCGAATGCCGGGGTGGTCCCCAACGCCCGATCACGGTGTCAAAGGTACATGTCCCCCCTCCCAATTATATATATAAAAAAAAACCATGACGTCATCCAACTACACCTTCTACTCTCTTTCTCTCCCCGACACCTTCTGACCATTCGCCTCGGCTTGGCTCCATCCGAGCTGGAGCCCCCACTAACACATTGATTTTACAAAACATTTATCAAAAACAAATCTCCTCTGATGTCACGATTCACAGATCATTCTCCAAGTATTTGAAAGACATCGACCCCCCCTCCCTTTCAAATTATACTTACCTTTAATAAAAACAAAGAAAGAAAAAAAAAAGCAGCGGCTTCAAGGAGAAGCCTTGTCAGAGATAAAGGAGTCTTTCTGAATCATGTCTCCTATGGATGTATGTATGTATGCCCCCCTTCCCCCTTAACACTCTCCAATCTCATCCATTCACGCAAAGATAAAAAAAAGCGGGAAAAATGCAAATAGCCTCTGTAAACTATCTGAAATCCACATAACCCCGTCAAGACACCTATGAAAATTTAAATAACCCTATGAATTAAATTTATGTTGACAGATGATGAACATTATATGAATATTTCGGTTGATTAACCCTAAAAGAGGACACAATATACCAAAAATCATTTCTAATTTGTTAAAAATGTAAAAAATCTTTAATAAATTATAATTTTATCCCTTTAGATAGAGTTTTATAATCCATCTAAATAAATAAAATCATCATCAATAGATATTTTTTCTCATTTTTAATACACTATGTTTTTTTTTATATTATTTTTTCAATCAGGATTAATCAGATAAAATATCCACACAATAATCATGATCTATTACAAAAATTAATCTCATGAGATTATTTAGAATTACATAAATGTTTTTAAGAGATTGTATGAATTTAAGAAAACTGCAGGGGGTTATTTGGATATATCCCAAAAAAAAAAAAACAAAGCCTGGCAATGATAACAACGAAAAGGCCCCCCCTTCCTTCCCTCCTCCCTTTCTCTTCATTTCCCATTAACGCAAAAGGAGAGAGAGGACAGAGAGAAAGAAAGCTTGATAAGTTCTCAATGAAATCCGTCCTCACAGGTTTCCATACCCACCACCAATTCCCCCTCTCCAAACCCACCACCACCATCTCCTCCTCTCCCTCCTCCACCGCCGCCGCCGCCACAGCCTTCTACGAGCCAACCTCCGTCCTCGACCCCCTCTTCACCGGCGGATCCGGCGGCGGCGGCGGCCTTCCCACGGGTCCCTCCTCCTCCTCCGACTACGACGACCTCCTCCACAGATGCGACTCCAACAACAACAACAACAACAACACCCACCCTTCCCCTCCCCTCCTCCCGGACGATTGGGATTCCGTGATGTGGCTCCTCACCGAAAAAGACGATCCTGCCCCTCCCCTCCCCTCCAATTTCCCCCCCGACCCAACCCCCCTCTATCCTCCTCCCTCCCCCGATCATCATCACCATCATCATCCGGTGGACCAGCTGATCAGGGCCGTCGAAGCGGTGGAATCGAACAACCTCCCTCTCGCGCTCTCGATATTGGCGCGGCTCAATCAAACCCTCCCCGTCCCGACAGGGAAACCACCCCTGCAAAGGTCCGTCTTTTACTTCAAAGACGCCCTCCAATCCCTCCTCGACCCCCGCCGCCACCCCCACCTCCACCACAACATCGTCTCCGCCGTCCAGACCATCGGCGCCCTCAAGTCCTACTCCGACCTCTCCCCGGCCCACCAATTCGCCACTCTCACCGCCAATCAAGCCGTGCTTGAGTCCCTCGATCCGACCTCCCCCTCCGTCCGCCTCATCGACTTCGACCTCGGATTGGGCGGCCACTGGGCCTCTTACCTCCAGGAGGTCCACACCCGGTGCAGGTCCTCCAGGTCTTCTCCGCCCTCCATCACCATCATCGCCGTCGAGGATGAAGAAGAAGAAGGTTCGCTCGAGACCGCCCTCGCCGCGGAGAACCTCCTCGACTTCGCGCGGGGGCTCGGGATCTGCCTCTCCGTCCAGTTCGTCCGCGTGGATTCCCTCTCCCCCTCCTCCATCCGCCCCTACCCCGGCGAGCCCGTCGCCGTCAGCCTCTCCCCCGCGGTGTTCCGCCGGCTCGGCTCCTCGCCGGAGTCCGCGGCGGGGCTCCTCCGCCTCGTCCGCGCTGCCTCGCCGCGGATCGTCGTGTTCGTCGACTACGAGTGCAGGCGAAGCGGAGGTGGTGGGGGTTCTTCGTTCAAGCGAGACTTCCTCGACGCGGTGGAGATGTACGCGACGGTGATGGAGTCGCTGGACGCGGTGGAGGCGACGACGGCGTCGGCGGCGGAACAGGTGAGGATGATCGAGAAGTGGGTGATACGGCCGAGGGTGGCGGCGGCTGTGGCGGCGGCGGCGGCGGGGGGGAGGATGGGAGGGATGACGTGGAGGGAGGTGATGGAGGGGTCGGGGGCGTCGGCGGTGAGGTTCAGCGAGTTCGCCGAGTCGCAGGCGGAGTGCGTGGCGAGCAGGGGCCCGGCGAGGGGGTTCCACGTGGCGAGGCGTGATTCGTCGCTCTCGCTGTGCTGGCAGGGGAGGGAGATCGTCTCCACGTCGGCTTGGAGGTGGTGATGCTGTTCTGTTTTCAATTGCAATTTTTTTTGGGGTGCTTTGTTTGTTAGTTTTTTTTTTGTTGATGGTGTTGGTTTTTTTATGTCTGTATTGTGGTTGGGATGGACTAGTTGGAATGGACTATTTATTATAAATGATGGGAAGGAGTGGGGGTTACCCCACAAAAGACCCGGATTAACGCTATTGATGGTATTGTATTGTTTGTCCGCAAGTGGTGCTTCCAAAGCTAATGAGAAACAACAATGGAGAAGACCAAGAAACAGAGGTCTTCTTTTAAAAGTTCTGACTTTTGTGTTTGTCTTTTATGTTATGCAAGTACCAATGGATGATTAAAATTGAGTTATGGGACACAAATGGTGGTGTTGAAGGTGAATGCAAAGCCCTATGATTCATTGTCATTTATTTTTCAATCCTAGCATCCCCTTGTTAAATGATTAGTCTTCATGGGCAAATTCTTTGATACCAGAAATATAACTTTAGGAACAGAGAATTGTTGGACAGTCTTTTTTCTTTTTCTTTATTTTGAGTCCTTGGACTATCAACTATGTGTAATAATTATTTTTTGGATTTTTTGGATACAATATAAAAATGGCCTCGAAAGGCACGTAAACTTTACAAATCAAAAGTATGTGTGACCTCCCCAATATGGGGTCCGTAGAAAATGCATTGAGTTTGTAAACTATGGATATGAGATGAAACCAGATGAGCCATAAGATGGTGGACAGTCCTACAGATAGAGAGCAAATTGACACGACTGTTGCCAAAGCAAGTATATCAGTTGCAGCCATCAATTCGCTTGAGATAGAATTAAATTATTCTAATATTTATAACTATTTTAGTATAAATAAGTATAAAATGATTTTGTGTTTGGTTTTATTTTAAATTATTCTCATTGAAAAACACAATAATAAAGTTCTATTGTTTGGATAAAATGTGAATAAAGTGTAGATAAAAATTTATAAAAAATAAAAAAATGATGACAGTTGGATTTGACAGTTGATTTATAAGAGATAATGACAGTTGATTTGACAGTAGACCCGTATATTTTTTTGATTTGAATAACCTGGAATAACTCATTTCTAATGGGTGAATGGAATCCATATATCACTTTATACCAGTTAATTCTGACATATAGATTCTCATTTATTCTAGTAATCCAAACATTCATAATGAGATTCTTCTGACTAATTCCAATTTATTCTGGATTTATTCTCGAATCAAACATGGGTCTGGGGTGCCCATAAAGCACAAATCCAATCTACGGTCTTCACAATGTTGAATATGAAGTAGCAAACCTCAAAGATGAGGAGCTAAGAAGAGCTCAAACATAAGAGAATAATGAAATGTGAGGATGATAGATATAATGAAGCATGTACTAATGGGTGAAAGCCCACCATTTCTTAAAAAAAAAAAAACACGAATCAAGTGCATCTATAATCATCATGGCTTTTGTAGTCAGAGGAGAAGAGCACGACCAGCCATTTTATGATGCACCCCACCCAGAATTTGAAAGGGGAGTGGGGAAAGAGCAATACACACCATTCCAGCCGCCTGAGAGCTTGGATGGACCACCGCATTGATGAGGACAACAAAGATGAAGGTTGTTTATGAGGTAGAGCGATAACTGCCAGAAACCAACTGGCAGTTATGATTTTTCAAGACCAACGCTCACCATACCTCGAAAAATCTTGAAAAATCTTATGATTCTAAGCCTTCCATACCCCCACCAAAGGAGGCAAGTGATGGCTAGGTTGGCTTGTTGGACCATACACCATACCTTTAAGCCTAGTGGGAAACCAACCAAAACTCAGAAAGGAGCATACTTACAAGAGCATTGAGAGATGGGCGCAACTAAGAAGGAATAAATATCCAACACTCTGATATAAAGTGGAAAATGAAAAGAATACATGCAAAATTGTCTCGTCCTTTAGATCACAAAAGGAACAAGTCAGGGAGACGTGTATCCCCAGTGTATTCAAAAACAGAAAAAACAATGATAAGAATGAACGCACCTTCAGGAAGATTGGTAGATCAGGAATGAGGGTCCTAGCAACCCAAATAGGAGATGCACAGGTGCCAGAAAGCAGTACTGTTCTAAAAAGCTGAACTAAGCAGTGATAAATCAGGTGCATATGTATAATCAGGCTTAGCCCAACTCATCCAGAGATTAAGCAATCATCTAACTAGGCCGTGATTAGGGGTATTTAGCAAGAATCAAGTTGAGTTTATTACAATTAATTTAATTTTTCACTTGTATTTATTTTGAATTTTTAACTATTTTGTACACACACATCATACACACACACATTTTGAAATGATAAGGTGCAACCATTCAACCATTGACTCAATTGAAATTTTGAATTTGTAGCAAAATATAGACAAAGGGGAATAGTGGAAGGCACAAAATGAACAAGACATGTAGCAAAATATGATCTCATCTTGTGTATCAGTTGACTCGATTGAAATTTTGAATTTGAAATAGTTTCTTTGAACTATTTTATTGAAGCATCCTTATTTGCATCACTCTTTCCACGTTGAAGAGAGTTCATCCTCAAACACGTGTCACTCATAAATGGATTGACAAGCAATCCTATTTGCCTGTATAGCCCGAGCAAGACCATACCATGCCACGAGAAGAGGGACTTTTATAACCTTTTGAGAAGAGGTGACAAACTGATTGGGACAGAGGAAGTCTTAGGGTAGTCTTAGGCTCCGTTTGGTTGCACCGATTCGGCGGATTTCGTTTTTTGAAAAGTTAAAATCCCAAAATCGTGCAACCAAACGGGACGGAATCAAAAGCTGGATTCTTTTTAATTTCTCTCTCGAAATCCGTGTTTTAAAAAGTTCAGAAACTGTGATTTTCAGTCGGAATTGATTTTTTGAATTTAAAAGCAACTTTCTCTACCAAACATTAAATTCTTTTCAAATATTGATTCCTGAATTTAAAAAAATCATCCTAAAAAAGTCAAGGACTAAAATCATCTTAAAAAACAACTTTATTCTAAAAGCTACTTTTCAATCTGTGTTTCTAAACGGACCCTTAGTCTAATCTCCCTGGGGACAATGCTAGCTATGAGGACCTTCTATCGAAGGTACATTCACGTACGGTTAGGTCCCGCTTCATTTGGAACAGCAGCCAAGGCTCGTGCTCGACTTGACAGAGGACTGACATGATCCCACATAATCTACCTAAAAAGACGCCACGTGGCCACTTGGGGAATTCCATAAAATATTCCTCCACTAGATCAACAAAAACGGTTATGCTCATTTGTCTTCATCCTCCATAATAGAGAGGCCCCTCCAAGAAAACACGGAATGTTACTCAATCTCCATCAACACACACCATTCTCTAAGAAAAACAATAGAAATCTTTATTAACTTGAGCATCGAAACCCCTTGACAGTGACATGACACCAGAGTCAAGAAGTTTTCTTATGCAGGTTCGACTACACGTCAGAGGAGCTCCGCCTCACCGGTTGAGGGAGTTTAACACCCTTTGAAAGTTCAAAGTCGACTTGAAGCCTAACCCGGCCAGGGTATGCTCATGCTTTAAAAATATTGGGCCTTGATGAGCCCGACCCGGATCGAGCCCGACCCGGCGGGGTCCATGGCCACCTCTAGCTTCGCGTAGCGCACGAGTGTTCCGTTCGATCACTCCCGCGCCTCAACCGGGGAAAAAAAAGAGGAGGAAGAGAACATACAGTGATCGAGAGACGGCACAGAAGAAGAAGAAAACCATATTTGCCTTTTGAGAGGAAACCCTAGATTAGGCGGCCGAGATCCCTCCTCAGCTACCCCCCAACTCCTCTCCGAAGTTTGTTCATCGGATGAGTCTCCTCGGATTGGCAATCACGACGACAACCTGAGCTCTCTTTCTCTGTCATGCGTGAGCGAATATGGTACCAGTGTTATTGTAATCTTTGCTGTTTCTCATAAGATGGTTGATTTTATGCGAGAACAAGAGATAATATGTTTAGATGCTGTATATCTACTTGTGAATGAAGTAAGTAATCAAATTAGCTTGGGTTTCTTGAAATTTAAGGAGGTCTCCATCTCCTCGAAGTGGACTATATTCATGGTTTTGTCCCCTCGAATTGAGGATTAGTGTTTATTAGATGGACGCACATATGATTCAATCCTTTTTTTTTTTTTTGGAAGGAAATGAAGAGATGTGATTCTCTTTTAGCCTTTTATGAGGCTTGTTTTGTTTTATTTTATTTTATTTTGTAACTTTCATTTATTGGAACTTCTCTCTTTTTTCTATGCAAGTTTTATTTTATGAAGCAATAGCCATTATCATGAAAGTGTAAATTTTTTTTGGTAAGTTGAAATAAAGTGTAGTTTAGGCATTCAAATGTTTTGTTATGCTATTCATTCAGTCTTTTCATTCGCTTCTGGTTACAATCTACATGCGTTTCAGAATTAATTGTATGGATACTTATTTCTGTTGCATTGCCTATACAGTATACATGCATTGATGCATCATTCCTATCCCACAGGTCTTGAGACTTGATATAGATTATCTTGTAATATGGGATTATAACATTGTGTCTACATTGATGACTGCAGGTTGGGTTGCCGCTTCTGCTTTCCCCACTTAGTCCTAATGTTATTGTTCAAACAGCCTGGTGATTCCCCCACTTCTTGCCATTTATTCTGAAAATGCTGACATATGTCAATATGGCCTACTTTTTTTATTTGGAAAAGACGTGCAATTGAAATTTGAAGTGGCTGAAATATATATTTGATGTTTTTTTTAAAAAAAGAAAAAAAAGAGACTTGGTTTTAAGATATTTAATTCAAAACATCCTTTTATTCTTTTCCCCAAGGTACTTGAGATTAATGCTGCTTCTTGTGGCTTATTTTTTGCCCCTTTTATTTTTATTTTGTTTTACTTTATTTTATATTTGAGGAAGACTTATCATAGCTTCAAGTATGCTGATATTATTTTGTTGATATAATAAGTTGTTTAACCTTGTGCAGCTGTTCTGTGGGGATTGCTCATCCCGTATACTCTACTTTCAAAGCAGTAGAGAATAAAAATGAGAGTGAACAACAAAGATGGCTTTTGTATTGGGCAGGTTAGAAGTAATCATGATTTTGATTCAATCCATTTCTTGATGCTTGTAACATTTTTTTATTACTGTCAAGATATTTTCAGGTTTATCTCGTCACATGTAAGTACAAAACTTGCATTTTGTTGGGTATTTTTAGTTATCTAAATAAGCTGTTCTGCATGTGTTGTTTGGCAAATTGGAAGCCAATCTTCACCTCTATACTTTAATTTTCCTGCAAAGTTCTTGCAGTGTTAGTAGATTTGTAAAACTTATCTGTGAAACGAGGTCTGACAAAAGGCACTCAGAGATGCTCCATAACACTTCATATCATATAAATGTTTACCTAACTACTTAATGACTCTAGGATTTCTGAGATACTTGGGTGACATCAAAGAGCCCTACTCTCTGTGTCTAAAGTCTAATCCTGCTTAGTTATATTAGAAAGTTTTTTGATGGCACCCCTATTAAGCAGCCAAGGCAGGCAGAGACGGTTAACAAAGGAGACTAATTCTGCCAGTTATAATGAATTATCAAACCACAATAGAAAGAACTCAAATGAAATGTTTGCCAGGAATGGGTAGGGTATGCTATGAACTTTTCATACCATCTCATTTTACATTCAACAAGCTGCCCAAAAGTGAAGTTTGTGTCAGTGTACAGTACTTGAGCGAACCTCATCTTGAAGCTGTCAATATGCATTTCAATTAAACGCACCTCTTTTTTTTGTGCAGCCTATGGGTCTTTCAGCCTCGTGGAAATGATATTTGACAATTTTTTATCCTGGTAAATTTTTGAGAACCATGTTATGATAGAATTATTAATGCCGGACATGGGTCAATTGTTTCCTACTCTTGTCTGAAGCAGATGGTGAAGATATCATATTTGTTATTGTCATGTTGAAATGATTTCATGTGTTGACCTGCAAACTAAATATGTATTGCTTGTAACTAATTCTGGTAATTGTCTGTAAGAAAAACTCATAGGTATGTTTTTTTTTTATAGAGTAAGATAGGAACAATTTTACTGGAAAAGCCCCTGAATAGAAAGGGGACAAGGAATCGCCATACAAAACTATCACTAAAGGAAGGAATAAAAGAAAGAAAATGAAGGGCAGTCCCTTCAAGAAAACACCACCATCTATTCACCTCCTGAACCAATGGTTTCCCATAATTGATGATGGATTGTCAACTTTGAAAATTATTGTCACCCAATATCTTAATATCGAGGAAATAGCCGGCCTTGTCTTCTCCAAGTAAAACTTTTTTTTTTGTTGGAATACACATTTATTACGCATAATCCAAATGCTCTAACAAACCACATGTGGAACTAGCCATTGGAATTCGGCCTCATTACTATGATCATCTCTCTTCTGTCTTTTCCTAAACCATCTCCACATATCTTTGAAGGTCTTGAAAGGGAAATTGTAATCAAGAGCCTTTCCCACATTCTCCCAAATCATCCCACTAAATGAGCAAACGAAGAAAAGGTTGTTCCTTGTTTCCTCTTCCAAGTCACAAAGTACACAAGTAACATTGTTGTCATTTGCCCATTTCGAGAGTAAGCACTTTTTCAAGTGTCAGCAATCACATGAAGCCCCTTATTTTCCATAGGGTTAGGGCTCCCCAAATGAGGCATTCAAAACATGGGTGATTTGGTGGGAAGGTCTTGGGAATTATTTTTATTGAGCATCCTATAAAAGGACATAGGTATGATATAATTAGTTGATATGATAAACTGTTTTACTAAGATCAGAAGCACAATAAGTTCTGTTGATTGAGATAATCAAAATATGGATTATCGAAAATGAAATATTATTTCCCATAGAAAAAAAGGAGTTGATGTTATATATGATGGTACCCTGTATTTCAGAATTTAATGGCAGTGAATTTCTGATACATTGATCATAATTTTATTTTCTAATCATTGACCAAGTTAACAAAATTATTTTCAAGTTTCTTTTCATATATTTTTCAGTCCAAGTTAAATTTGATATTTCTGTTTTAGGATAAAAAGTATCCAATGTGCTGTTTATCTGTTTTTCCTGTTGTGTTGTTGGCTTTGCTTGACCTATGTGAAATATAGAGCTTAACATATGTGAAATATAGAGCTTAGCATTCTCTTAAATATGTATACGTCTCTACACACACTGTTGTTGTTGCTGCTGCTGAAAGCCACTCAATGAGATATGTCATTTTTGATAAATGGAGGAAGCCACCCACCTGAATGTGTTACTCAGATGAAGGCCCCAGAACCAAAGTTTTTTAATCAGTGACTCTGCCACTGAGTTAACAACTAACTCCAAAAAGACTCAGTCAGTCACCTGAGTTCCTTCCTAATTCGTGAGAAGTCTGGTTCTCTGAGTTACGAAACATCTGACTTCTCGTCTTTTCCAACACGCATGAACCTTCATCTGATCTCCAATATCCTATACTCCTGTAAGGTTCCACCCTTGGTGTCACTCTGTTGTCACCACTATTTCTCACCACATCCATGAATGACCTTCCCAGTTTTTGCATATTACTCTCTGATAGCCTCACGGCACTCACCTCCACTCAACAACCTCTCTCTCCAAGAGTTACCAGTATTTTCCAACATGGTGGTTCCCCACCATCCAGAACCACTTCTGCCCACATGATTGAAAACTCTTCTCCATTGATGATGACTTCCAACACTTCAAGAAGCCCCCACCACCTTCTGAATCATGCCGTCCCACCACCATATAAGCGGGCATGTGTCGGAGATACATCATTTTCAAAGGACCCCGCTAATTTAGAGATCCCATCTCATAAATCAAAGGATGAAATTGGAGACGACGACGTATTTCTTGTATAAAGAGGTCCGAAACCTTATGAAAGAAACAAAAATCAAAGATGTCCATTGAATTTGACCCCAACCTACATATGCCCCATTCATGCAACCCAGCCACCTTCTTCTAAGCTGCTCTTCAACACCCCTCAAAAAGAACACCCCTTCTTTGTTTGTTCTCACTACCCCTTTTGAAGAAGGGTCTCTCTGTTTCCCACCTCATACCCACTTCAAATTGCACAGATACCCACCAGTCTGACATTGTCTTCACCACCTCATTTTGCTCTTCCAAACTGTCCTCTGCGGTGTCATTGAGGCAACATGAGCTCTTGTGACCTAAACGATGGCATACACGATCAGTTCCCAACAAGCCTTAACCCAGTGGCCAAATTTAAGAAAATGTCTAAATTGGTTCGACTGAAGCCGTCTCATTTCCAACATCCAGGGACCATCAACAGTTCCGTCTAGCATTTCCTCACCATGTACATCCGACATTTCCTCAGCTGATAAATTTCAAGATCCAGTATCTATCAATCCCCAGATCCAGTCTCTGCAGTTAAACAGAACATTAAAGTATCCTTATTTGCACAACATAAAAGGACTTCACCATAAAGCCCAATTTCTTCTTTGCTTCCAAACCCCAGTGTCCTCCAAATCCATCTGTTTTTTAGATCATTGTTGACCCAACATAGGAGGTATTCACTTCCCTTGGCTTTCAAAGAAGACTTTCATTAGCTATTTTACTGTTGGATTGTTGTATTGCGTGACATATAGACCTTTTTTTTCTATCTAATTTTATGGATTCTGTATTGATGGAGTAGCATCAAGCTGAAAATAGAGTAAGTTTGTTTACCATGAAAAAAGCCAACTGTGTTGACCGGAGAAACATCTTGTCTCTCATTTCTTTGGATATTATCCATATTTGATAATCTCTGGTAGCTGCGGCCCTATTCCAAAGAGAAATAAAGAGGAGAAGAGCAGATCAAGTTTGAAGATGTAGGTAAAAGAGAGAGGATGTAGGAAAGAACTCTTAATTTAAAATGGCTTTAAATCAAAATCTATGGTGAGGACCATAATCAAGCCAGAGGATTAGGAAAATATGGCTACAATAATGAATATTATGCGTGCATCTAGTCCAAAATGGGTGCTTGTGAGATGGTTTACAGTGGGTAAACACCCTTTGCTTTTAATTTCATTATTTCATCTTTTGTGTGTCATTTGTTATTTTTGTAAGTTGGATGTACTTGATAATGATATTTAAAGATGCATATTTTGATCTTGTAGGTTCTCGTTCTACTATTATGCAAAGTTTACATTTCTTGTTTGGCTGCAATTCCCATCTGGTAATGTATGTAATATATCTCTAAGCAATGAATGTTTGGCTTTATAAAGTATAACCATATTTAGTTACTTTTAAATGTAATTCCTTGTATACTTTAATAGAGCACATCTTTATCTTTTGATGTCTTTTCCATGCTTTATCTTATGCATCTGATGTTAATCTGCAATGATCCCGTGTGTTTTGCTTCTGATTTCATGATGCAATGATTTATATACTGATGCATTTTTCTTTCTGGATATTCTTATTCTTCCGCAGGATTATGATATAATTCTATATATTTGTGCATCCCCAGTAGTAAGCATCTTTCACCAATAGAACTCATTTACTATTTAGGGGAAAAAGATGTTAAATTCTTCTTACCTTGGGTGATTGTATGGTAGTCAAAAGCAGTACATGAATGTAACAGAAAAAAATGTTTTGAAAATTCCAAGATTCAATAATCATGAGGGGTGCTTTGGTATTCTTAATGTCAAAACCAGCTGTTTTGTGCAACCTGAGAATACACATCTTTCACCACTCTCCTCATTGCATAGCTTTTTTTTTTTGAGGATAATATAGGGGAATCTTATTCCAAAAACCCCCTAAAAAAGGAGATGAGGGATCTCCTTACAAGTTAATTAAAAAAGGAAAATACAGTGAATTATAAGAGAGCCTAGAATGTACTATCCCCTTCCCCTAAATTGCTAAAACAATAGAGAAGCAAAAGGATGCAGGGGGGCTCATGTCAACCTTGGCATTGTTTGGGAGTACAGACTGTTGAAATCTTGTGACCAATAGGAAAATAGGATGTACTGGCCAGGTCCAATCAGGAAGCAATTGGGGTTGAATAGGTGAAGTGAACCTAAGCCACTATTTCGTCAATGCTGTTGTATGCAAAAATCAATATCAAATGCAACCTATCGAATTAAGGATTGGTCTGGTGATTATTTGTGTAATAGTCATATCACACACTGCCTCTTTTGTTCAACTCTTTTTTGCTTTTAGTTTTTCTGCAAATTCTTTGTAATTTATTCTGTTGTATGATACTCCATTTGTATTTAGAGCTTGATTTTGGAAATTTCAGTAGTTTGGCTGCATTCCTTACAATAAATATTAGTTTCGAATTCTTTGAAATTTTACTGATGTTTGGTCTTCCTCCACCAGGGTGCAAGGCATTTATATGCAAGGCATCTACGTCCTTTCTTACTGAGGCATCAAGCAAGACTTGACCAAATAATGGGCTTTGTTTCTTCTCAAATGGTAAGCTTCTTATGCAATCTGTAATTTGACATCCCTGTTCTCTCCTCTTCACATCTCAAGTGCAGTAGGGTTTGGACTGGTAAGTGTGCCATTGAAACTATTGCCAAGGTCGGCTAATTATGCATTTTGTTTCCATTTTCATATTCCCCTCCTTTCCATCCTCTGTCATGATGCAGAAGCGGGTTTGGACTGGTAAGTGTGCCATTGAATATTGAAACTATTGCCATAGGTCGGCTAATTATGCATTTTTTTCCATTTTCATATTCCCCTCCTTTCCCTCCTCTGTCATGATGCAGAAGCATTGGTTATGTTCTAAATTTCTCCATTTTTAAACTGACAATATATTTAAGGGCAAGCTACAACTTTTGGAATGATATCATTATATGTGATCTAACATAACTTCAACCAGAATATCAACTCCTGACCCATCTGACTGGTTGGCTAAACATTCCCAACATACCTCCACATGATGTTGTCATAGATTAAGATATTGTCAACATGACATTTACCCTTCCTATAATTCAAATCAAGGACCCTGTAGCATCTGTTTGATGGATAATGGTGGGGATCACCTGGTTAAGTTAATGTGTCCATTTTACCTTGCTGACTGAATTTTTCAGATACTATAGCTCACAGTTTAAAATTTCTAATAGAGCTATAGATGGTAATAAAAGTTGTGGTTATTCACTTGAATTGTACTCCTCTTTACATTATCAGACTTTAACTGAACATTGGACATGCTCACCTGTCTGTGTATGTCAGCTCTTTCATAGCATGTTATATGACTACCATTTTTTTTAATGAAATATTCTTTGAGGTACACCAATGAATTAGCTTTAACTGCTAGGACGTGGTGGCTTGTGTACCTATCAAACCTGTTGTAGGAGATATTTTTGGGTGGCCTACCACGGAATTGAGCTAGTCATATTTTAGAGATCTGTATTTTGTCTGTGACGATGTGTTTATTCAACAATAGAACAAGTGAAAGATAAACAAACAGTTATTTGTATTCTCAGGCCAAATTCATGAGTGCGCGCTATGATGAACTCCAAGTTTTAAAGGCAATCTTCTGTAGGTTTGCTATGGCAGGTATGGACAATACTATACCTGGGAGCATGTCTTTTCATGGTCATCAAAGATCTGTTTGTGCACCTATCTTGTATATATTTGTACCTGCAACCTCCTCTCTCTTCCTGAACACGATTTGTTACTCGACTCTCTTTTATTTAATTTCCTTTTCCTGGACCAGCTAACCAGGTGGTGAAAGGTGTCGTTCATCCGGGACAAGCACAAGAACGGAATCAGATTGAGGGGCCTACATCACCTCCTTCAAGTCAAATTGATGATTCAGATTCTGATCTCAAGGAGTAATACTTGGTAATCTTCTATTCCTAGGCAACTATGTCAGTCCTTGCAATCCTCCATTCTACCTAATGTCCAGGCTGTGGTGTGTGGCTTGCATTTTTTTTTTCCAATTTGTATCTAAACAAACCTATACTTGATTAGCTTTTCTATCTTGGTGTGCTGTAAATTGAAGAACAGGCTTACTGCAGAGGTATAAGAAATTTGCAGGGCTTCTACTTGGGTATTATTTTACTTCCCTCCAGTAATGGTGTACAACAACCCCCACCAGAAGTTGTGCAGTTATATATGTATGACTGCAAATGTAATTTATCCTGATTTTTCTATGACAAACAGGTGTCAGGGCACATTGGTATTTTAATGCTATCAATTTTATAAGGTACTGATACACCAAGTTCATTTTGCAACCCAATTTGCAATTATCACGTCACTAACGTAGTATATGTAATCGTCTAACGTTGTATGTATTCTATTATCTCAGTATATAATATGTCATAGAAAACATAAAAATATGTGCATATGAGTATTTACTACATTGTTTATAAAAGAATGTATTTTATTAGTGATAGTTCATAAAAAATCCAAAGCATGTATAGGCTGCAAACGAGACTACAAAAGAATTAAACTTGACATTTTTTTCATTTTCGAAAATGATACATCTAGCCTTGGGTGCAATTTCATTTGCAGCTTTCGTCTTTTTTTTAAAAAATATGTACTCGTTCATTGAAATACATATTGTTATGAAAAGTAAAATATACACTAAGATATATTAATATATTTATTTTCTTTATAAAATGAAAAAAAATATTTTTTTATACATTGTGATAGCAAACTGTGGTATCGCAATAGTATCATAATGTATAGGCAGCTGTGGAGGACTGTCTTTATACTGTAAACGGGCTACAAAATGGACTCGCACTTTCTCATTTTATAACGAATCACTTCACTTGTGTGGATGCATGCTTTAGATATTTTTGGGTGTGTGGATCCTTTATACATAATAAAATGTCATCATAGTCAGCCAGACTGCCAGTTGCACATAATAATAGAGGCCTTCTGCTAAAGGTAAACATCACTTGCATGCAACTATTTCCATTATACGCCTCTTTGGGTTGCCCTTTTTAATGGACAACCTTGTAACTCTAGTTTCCTAATAAAGTTAAAATTTATCAAGCAGAGTCCATTCCAGTCACTACTGAGTACTGACTTGATCCATGTTAAATAATTGAGTATTGTGTGTCATGTATTTATATTAATATATGTTTCAATATAAATTTTTTACATATTTTAAATACATCTATGTAATTTCATTATAGTATATATTAATTTTTTTTTTTGAAAAAAAAGTATCTTATTATACTTTGGACTGATATCAGAAAAAGCTCTAATAAAAGTCTATTTTCTTTTCCGAAGTCTGACACGATCCACATACATCACGTGCCACCCTATCTGTGTTTCTCTTTTCTTGTTTGAATATTTATATGGACAAATTTAATAATCTCCCCCATCTATAAGAAATTATGAAAATACAGTTGACTGAAAATTATTTACACTGAAGTCCATAGAAAAAATTAATTTTACAAATAACTCCTTTGACATAGTTATTTGGAATCCAGTAAATACTACTTTAATACAAATAGGAAGGATCTACAATATCTTTTTAATATATGAAAACGATAAATATATATGAGTAATGTATAATTTTAACAATTTTCATACTAAAAAAATTTAGATACCATCAATGGTTTACTTGTTATTTTTTTTACAATATTTATGTGAAAGGAAAATGTTTTTCAATCCCAAATATAATTTGCACCTGTTTTGATTTTTTATATAAAAAATAGTATATATATTATATAATGATATCTATTTTTATAAAAGATATTCTAATGAATTTTATGAAGGCATTTATAAAAAATAAAAAAAAAAAACAAATGAAATATATATCTAATTAATGTGAGTTCAATTGTTAACGAGGTATATAAGACTGCACCTTTATGTGAAAAGATTTAAAGTGTTGTTACACTCTGCTATTTTTACATTTTAAAATACAATTGTATATACCTTGTTAGTTTATTCATTATAATAAAGTATATACCTTATTAAAAAGTCATTTAAGAAATTAAAAACATAGACAAATTGTATTTTGAACAGGGGTACTTCTAGTCACCTTCTTATTTTTAAGTCTGAGATTTGTTTCATATTTTTATATCTTTATTTCTAAATCCTATTATTTCAAACCTGGGAGTAGGTCTGCAATGACCCTAACCTGAACCCAATCCGTTTACCCGAACCCAATCCGGATCCAACCCGACCTAACCCGAATTGGACTAACTCGACCCCAACCCGATTTTCAACCCGAATTGAACCAATCGACCCAACCCGAATTTCTAAATGATTGTAACCCGACCCAACCCGTAAGATTAGCTAGGTTAGAAGCTACAAAATGAACGGCCATGATTATTAAGATGTGAGTAACTGATGCAGCACGATCATGGACCATTAGCACATTGGAGTATCATGGATGATTTGTACTTATTAGTATTTTAGTTTTATTTGTTAGATTTATCATATCTTTTCTCGATAATTAGGATTAGTTAATAAATTATTGAGATATGATTTTTTTTATATTTTTAGTTAGGATATTTTTGAATTTAAATTCAAATTTGAATATTAGTTAGGATTAAATGAAGATGTATTAGTTATCTTTACAGACTGCATAATCTAGAATAATCAGTTGAGATCTTAAAGTAAATAGGCATGCCCCAGAGATTAGTGATTATTTGAAGTTTATTTATGTCATCTATTGTATTTTGTTAGGAGTACTAACATTTACATACCAAATTTCTGGAGGAAATGATATTTGAAGCCCAACATCCCTGGTATCATTCTATTGAAGAATCAACAAGCCTGCAGGTCTCGCATTTGAAGGTCATCGAGTCAGTAGAAGAGCGTGACTCCTCAAGCTGCATCAGTTGGTATAAGGTTGATCGAGAGCCGTTGCCTCCGAGCATGAGCCGCTGCCACTATTGAACCCATATCCCAGTTATCTTATTTATCTTTACTTTAGTCCATTATCCTTCAAATAACCCTCATATTCCTTTCATTTTAGTAATATTCATGGCTACCGGAGATCAAACGTCGTCAACTTCGATCGATTGAGTGTCCTTGAAGTTGATCAAAATTCAATGGATCACGTCATCAAGACCAAATTGTTCAACTAAACTCGAGGACAAGTTTTTCTTGCAGCACGATCATGGACCATTAAGGAGCACCATATGGAGTATCATGGATGATTTGTACTTATTAGTATTTTAGTTTTATTTGTTAGATTTATCATATCTTTTCTCGATAATTAGGATTAGTTAATATTCAGATATTATTGAGATATGATTTTTTTTATATTTTTAGTTAGGATTTGAATTTTTGAATTTAAATTCAAATTTGAATATTAGTTAGGATTAAATGGATGTAAGTTATCTTTACAGATTTGCATTTGCATAATCCAGTTGAGATCTTAAAGATTCTATAAATTTAACCCAAGTCCTATTGTAGTTGTTTAGAAATACATTTCTGGCATCTAGGAAATTATATCTTATCATTCTATGAAGAAGCCTTCTCGCATCCCTATTCGAGTCAGCAAAGCGTGACTCCTCACGCTGCATTAGGGAATTGTCAACTAACATCTGTCGGGTTGCTGACCCAAGGGGTGGGAGTTAGTTGTATCGAAAATACTCTTTCACTCTCTTCCTCTCTCCCAAACACCTTCTTCGACCTCCTAAAACCCTAGTTTGCATTTTTTCTTTCAAAAATCCTTCGTCTTCCACCGATTTGTCTCCCTCTCCCTCTGTCTCCTAGCAGTTCTTCATTTTCTCTCGGTTATGCATAAACAATGAACTGAGATATAGTATCTACAAATAGGAATTAACAAGGTACACATATAATCTAACAATGTATCCATATGATCTAACAGTGTACCCTGTAAATCTAACAATGTACTCAGACGATACAGACAGAAAACTTAACACATATTTGAATGGTTCAGGTATACTTGGACGTTGAAAGGGTATTTTGAGTATGTGAACTGACAATACAGACGAAAACTGTTAATTTGGACCTAAAAATAATATGATTAAGAAATAAAGACCTAAAGATATCTCTAAACAAACTAGGGACTATAAATAATAGGAGGTTAACTACGAGGACCCCTAATTAATTAATTTTTTTTTCCAAAAAAAAAAAGATGTACCGTTATCGAAAGATGTATATCTCAGTGTAGTCGTACTTGTACAGGGCACTTATGTAAATAAGTTTCCATCTTTGTCCAATTGGATTTGTCCATTCTCTTTCCGTTGAATACCATCGCGGGAACCCTTTTGTCTCTTCGACGACTTCATCTCTCTCTCTCTCTCTCTCTCTCTAGGCCATCATCATCGAAGAAGAACAGGTGATCGCCATTATTAGGGTCTCTCTCTCTCTCTCTCTCTCTCACACACACACAAAGTCAACAAGAGGACCCCTTTTTGAAGCCACAGAAGGAAGCGCATCGGGTCGTCACCATGATGGGGCGGAGGGAGGGCTCTCTGATGCGATCTCCGCCGTCGACGGCGATACGTGGTTCCCGTATCGCCATCGCAGTAGGGATCGGCGTCTTCATCGGCTGCATATTCGCGCTCCTCTTCCCCAACGGTCTCTTCCGCTTCGATTCCTCGCAGGAGCACCGGATCACCTCCAGATCCTCTCAGGTTGGGACTTTTTATTTATTTATGAAGATGGATGCTTTTGATTTTGTAAAGTTGACTCTTTTTTATGTGTTAGAGTTTCTATTGATATCATGATTTGGTGTGCAATTCATCTGACATGTTGAATGAGTGATGCATGGATCCTTTTTTGTGGTTGTTAATGTGGGAAACTGAATTGGAAGCTACATTTTATGAATGTTGTGTGTCAGAGTTTAATTTGCTGTTTTGTTCATTTGCAACTGTTTCTTTGCAACAGGGGCAAACATGCGGAGGTAGCTTTCCCAGCTCGACCGTAAAGTCAGCCACGGGAGTCCCTCCGATATAAAAAAAAAAAAACTGTTTCTTTGCTTATTTATTTGTGATTTTTGATGTTGGAACGGGATCAATGGCTAAAAAAATTGAATGAATATATTTATTTTGATATGTGTTTCAGTCGGAATTTAGGGATTTATTGATCAGGTTGATAGAAAAATTGAAATAAGAGGAGGCAAAGTTCATGATTGTTGGAATTGGGAGGTTAAGTTGATAGTGTAGCATACCAAGATTATATACAAAATCTAGAAGCAAATTTATGAAGAAAGCAATAACATGGGTGGTTCAACTTTAGGTTTGATGCTGAAGGGGTTTATGGTTTTTGTGATCAATTTACTTATGGTGGGTCACATGATAAATCGAAGGAATCAATTAATTGTTTTGAAGGATTTTAAGCCAATATTTTCCTTATTCAAAAAAGGTTGTGTTTGAAGTTTATTTCTGTTGGTACAAACTGGTTTTTGATCAAATATTTTGTTAGATTTTTTGTCTTGGTTTGTGTATTGGTTATAAAACTCAATACATGACTGTTGTATGTATGTGGAATAAGATAAGATTTATGTCAGTAATCTTGATATATATTTTTATTTGTGTGTGCATGTTTGAAGCAAGATCGCTGTCAACTTATCGAGGATTTTAATTTGTTGTGATGTACTTTCACTATTGAAATTTTATCTGACAATTTTCTTTTTCTGCATTTGCACACATAAAAAGGTTCCTTCACGTTATATTATGATTGGCCCTTTAGGTTGCAAACTCATCCCCATGTGAATCACCTGAAAGGATCAACATGTTGAAGTCAGAGATGGTAACCTTATCACAGAAGAATGCGGAACTGAAGAAACAGATCAGAGAGCTGACATCAAAGCTCCATTTGGCTGAACAAGGTACAGATCAAGCGCAAAAACAGGTGCTCTTACTTGGTGAACAACGCAAAGCAGGGCCATTTGGCACTGTCAAGGGGCTAAGAACTAATCCGACTGTCCTGCCTGATGAGTCCTGTGAATCCGATGTTGGCAAAGTTGCTTGAAAAAGTGGCTGTTCAGAAGGAGCTCATTGTCTGTTTGGCTAACCGCAATGTGAAGAACATGTTGGAGGTTTGGTACGAAAACATAAAAAGAGTTGGTATCCCAAATTACCTGGTTGTCGCTTTGGACGACGAGATTGAGGCATTATGTAAATCGAATGATGTTCCTGTTTACCGACGGAAACCAGAGGACGGAATCGATTCTATAGGAAGGACGGGTGGTAATCATGCAGTCTCTGGTTTAAAATTCCGAATCTTGAGAGAATTCCTACAGCTCGGATACAGTATCCTCCTCTCCGATGTTGACATAGTTTATCTGCAGAACCCCTTTGAGCATCTCTACAGGGACTCTGATGTGGAGTCCATGAGTGACGGCCATGATAACTTTACGGCTTATGGGTACAATGATGTTTTTGATGACGCTAAGATGGGATGGGCACGTTTTGCCCACACAATGCGCATATGGGTCTTCAACTCAGGCTTCTTCTACATCAGGCCCACAATCCCATCAATCGAGCTCTTGGATCGTGTTGCCACACGGCTTGCTACAGATTCCAAAGCATGGGACCAGGCCGTTTTCAATGAGGAGTTATTCTACCCCTCTCACCCAGGCTATGAAGGTCTTCATGCTTCAAAGAGAACAATGGATATGTTTGAGTTCATGAACAGCAAAGTCCTCTTCCGGACGGTGAGAAATAATGAGAACTACAGAAAGCTGAAGCCTGTGATTGTGCATGTGAACTACCATCCAGACAAGTTCCCCAGAATGAAAGCAGTAGTTGAATTTTACGTGAATGGAAAGAAAGATGCATTACAGCCTTTCCCAGAGGGCTCAGCATGGTAAAAATGTTTTGTTCAGTATGTCTGAGGCGGTTTTGGCAGATTTCATATGATCACTAGACAGTAGACACAAACTGCACTCATACTCAGGTTCATAAGTATACAAACGTTTTTTAAAAAGTTACATCCACAATTGAGAACTCGGTGAAATAGATCCAGCTTGAAGTGAACAATGTAAAATGAGTCCTACCATTTCTCATTTGCTTTAGTGTTATTTTCCTCCTTGTTTTCCTTTTATCTGAAATGAGTTTTAGTTGAATGAAGTTCCCTCTTTTTTTGTTGGATGTTTTCAAGAACAATGTATTAGTTAATTTCGCATACTTGATTGGTTTAGATCGTGTGTTTCAGTTTTAGAGGTTGCACTACTCTAGGCAACTTCATTGGCAGGTGTAACTTCTAGTGAAACTTCTACAAGCTTGGTAGATGATTTTCAGGGAAGATAGATTTGGGTGCACCCATTGTGGGTGAAACGAAACATAAACACAGGTCTGAATATGGTGGCATTCAGGGAAGATGAACCCATATTTAAATGGGAACCGACACGGCCACCTATCAACTCACCAGCCACACTAACCAAAAACAAATTTGGTTGGTGGGTACAATGGGGGAAGAGGGGAGATGAGGGTGGAGGTGGGATGGTGGAGGGTTAGTGGGTGAGAAATGCTCCCCATTTAAAATTTATGCAGAAATTAACTTTTTTCAGAAGTGTGGCCATAGAAATAACCAGCAACTTTTTTCTAGTATCATAATTAGTCCAGTACAAGGAATGTGTGGCCTGAGGGTAACTGTGGCCATAGTAGTTTGGTCTGAAGTGAACGACGTATAAATCAAAATGCACAACTAATTCTTGGGTATATATATTTCACTCTCAATTCTGATGATACTTATGAATTCATATTTTCTTCGATTGCTGATTGGATCCCTGACTGAATTCTGGATCATTCTAGATGGCAGGTTATAATTGAGTTAGATCCCTACAAGGAATGTCAACCTGTTGATCCATTCTTTTATGGTGATTTTGTTACGTGTAATAATATATATATATATATTATATATAAAATATTATAAAGGAAAAGGCAACATAGTGAGATAGAAATCTCATTTTGGTTCCTAGTGCGGTCAACATGTGCTTACATTTGTTGATGTATATACTTTAAATTTTTTAGGAAATTTCATTTCATTTTCTCGAACATGATCACATTAGTTGTTTTATACATTGTTTATGATCATGTACATTGTTATATTTTATATGTATCTTTTATCATGATGTATATTAGTATATACTTGTATATTATTTGAGTTCTAAAGTCAAGGGGTACAGCATATTAAAAAAAACAAAAACAGTAATTTAAAAAGCAAATATTGATTTTTTTCATATTTTTATCATCGTATTTACGTGGGTAGCTATCCGAGTTTTGTAATAACCCTACTACTTTGTCTAAAAAAAAGAAAACCATACCCCTTAGCGGATCGCCAATCAATGCACGGACTTAATGGAGGACGGAATAGGTCACGTTGCGGTTACAGTTTTGAACCGTTAATTTGTGCATAATCGTGTGTATGAATAATGGAAGTTGTCTGTGTATCCAAATATAATTTAATATATTTTCTGGAGAGTGTTTTTCGGGTAGTTCTGGTGCGTCACTTATCAGCATGTGCTTCGAAGAAAAGTAATAAACAAAGTTGTGTTTTGTTGATGTCCACATATATGCAGAAACTTTAAATTTTTCAGGAAATTTCAATGAAAATTAGAGACGCCACTCATTCTCTCGTAGAGGAACATGATCACATCTGAGACCAAAGATAATTGTTTTATACATGTTTTGAAAATAATAACATACTGATATATATTGATCTCCTCTTCCTATACATCAGATGTGATTATGTTATGAAAATAACATTCAAGTATATACTAATATGCATTAGACAAATAAAATGTTTTTCCTCCTATAGTTTAAACAAAGTTGTGTTGTTGTTTTTTTGCCGGTCTTGCCGTTGATGTTTTGGGAAAGGAGTTAAGAAAACAACAAAAAAAAATCGTAGAGTTAAGAAAACAAAAAAAAAAAAATGTATAAGAATCTCATATAAGACTCCCACTAACTTTATGAAAAGGGGAATATTATGAGACCAAAGACATCACCAATCACACAAACACAACTGAGCAATACCTTTTTTAAAAAAAAAAATGAAAACTTCAACCCAAATGCAGCAGGTCCCCCCACCCCCACCAAACAAAAAAGAAAATTTAAGGCAGCTTAACCAAACCAACATGCTAAAAATGCATTCCATGATGCATAAAAGAATAATAATTTACAGCAGTAAAATATAGAGATCTGATTAATGCGTTACATGTGTGTGTGTATATGGGTAACTCAAACACCCACTGAATAAGGTTGAGAGTTGAGACTAGGAGATCTAAAAATTACTCTCTGGAAGTGAAACAAGAGAAAGGGAACTAAAATTAAAGATCAAAATTAAACAGCATTCCTTCAACTGGAGCCACCTACAAAGTTTCCATTGGGTGTATTGAACCTTGGGTTCGCCTGATCACTCACGCCGTTACCTATGACCGTTGCCTTCACCATCAGCAGATGGATGAGCTGAAGTCCGGAGATTGTTGCCTTTGATTGAGGTTAGGACATTGGGTCCTTGCTCTCTAATTAGTTTTTCCTGTTTCAAAAAAAAAAAGGGTCATCTTCTGTTAATGGCATGGTTAAAATATAAATAATTAATTATAAGGAATCGAGTGATTGATTGAAATAGAAACTTTATCTAACAAAAGAAGCAGTTTTCAACCATGATTTTTTGCATATCAACATGAGATCTTCAGCTACATAAGATGCACAAACACATACAGATACTTGTATACATATATTACATGTACGCATGCACACATGTGGGCATGCATATAAGTTGTTTGGCACTACTAGCAATAGCAGAAAATATAATCACTATTGTAAAGAATTAATTGCAAGTAGGGGTTCGTGGATAAATCAATTGCAAGCAAAAATCAATGTGCATTGGATATTCTAATTTCGATTATTATTCATAAGCTAGTTGATCAGAATTATTATATATTAACGGAAAGCTGGAATTTAACCCACAAATTTGGGAACGAACTACATCATTTTAAGAAAAATATAAAAAACTCTCATATATTTTCATGCTAACAAAGTAAAAATAAATGACCCACCGTTATCGATTCATTTTCAGAAGTTAATTTCCTGCATTCTTCTGAAAGCTGTTGCAGCTCGTTCTTGAGCGCACAGTTCTCACTAGTCAATGCATCCACCTTCTTAGCCAAATCATCACATTCAGCCTGTCAAAGAAAAAAGAAAAACAATATTGAGGTCTCTTGGACCATAAATTTGATTTCAAAAAAATCTTAAAGCTTGGGGAGTTCAAAAAGGCAATGTTTCAATTCAAGTAGCATATAAAGATCTCTGAGATTGTCTAATGCACTGAAATTTTGAATGATAGCTAGTAAATAATTCAGAATTCTTATGCTAGTAACACGAAGCTTTTCAAAAACTTCAGGCAGAGTAGAAAAATAATGATCCTTAAATAACCATGCATTGTTGTTCCAATTCTTTCTAAAGAGAACTACAATTTGGTTAATTGCATTATCTATAAGGTTTCCCACATATCAAAACATATATAGATTACTGCATTTTCTTTCATTACATTTGAAGGTGATGCAAAACATGGTAATACAACCAGCACATGGTGAAGTTTCTGATATGATTCACAGACATAGCAATACAGCTGGGAGTCTCATTTCATCTCAAAAGCATGTTTGGAAGGCTCATCTTCAGATAATCAACAAATAGGTAGTGAAAGCATTCTGACCTTGATTGTAAAATATAGTGTGAGGTCTCTTTGTAATTGAGTGGTGATTGGATCTTTTTTTTTGGTATCCATCTCTCTGACTGTCCTGGGGGGGGGGGGGGGGGGTGTAAAGTTTAATTGTCCCTCCTATTTTGAAGTTGTGCCTCTTTTTTTTTTAATTATAGGTGGTGTACTCCCACCTTTCATCAGAAAAAAGTTCTTGAAGCCTTAATAACTGAAGGTTAAGGCGATGCATTTCTATGACTGACACATAAATGGAAATGCCCTAGTGAGCAAGATTTTTTAAATCCCAATTGCTGCATAGTGGCATGGTTTTGAAATAAGAGACGCCTTGGATTACCTCCTGTACACGGCACTAACTGACCAAGAACCAAATGATTAGAGAGAGCATGTAGCATACATGTGATACAATGCACAAGAAAAAAAATGCTTTTAGAAATAGAGATAAAAAGTGCTAAATGCTGGTCAACAACTCCTCTCTTTTTTTCCTTTGATCCTTCGACTACGAAGGATTAAATCACCTGATCAACAAGTATATCTATTAAATTGAATAGAAATTCTATAAATAGAAAAATAAAGACAGTTTTATTGTGTATCAAAAAACTAACATCGCACTTGGCAATCCAAATAAATTGACATATAACAACAAAAAAGCCTTTTCCTAAAAAATTGGGATTAACAACATAAATCCTTCTCTATTAAGGATTGCTTCCCCCGAACATATTACCTGTTGTCCCAATCCTAGCTTGTTTTGGCCAAACCCATAACCTTAGATTCTCTTTAATGCTGACCATTTCACTTCCTAACTAGTGCACCATTGGTCTCCGCCATCTCAAACAATTTTTTCACATCTTATCCTCCATCAGAACATCATCTTTCACAAATATACTAATTTCATATACTATCCTTTCTTCTCTTGTCACTTGTCCATCACAACATTCTCATCTCCTTTGCACTCATTTTTCGAATATATTGTTTATTAATTGTCCATCACTCTGATCCATAAATAATTTCTGGTCTCATAACCATCTTATAGAACTTTTCTTTCAATTTCTTAATTATTTTGCAGTGAATATTACTACAAACTTATATAGACATATCATCCAAAATTACATAGTAAAAATAGGTAAGATCTTTAAATTAAAATTTAAACAAAAAACTTAAATCAAGTTTTACAATGAAAAAAAGCTAAATCAGAGTAATTACATGAATTTAGATGTCAAATTTCTGATGTGACATCAAAGCATCGCTTGATAGTGCTTCATATGCTTCTTGAATGGAAGCAAAGATATACGACATTTTATTTCTAATTCACAGAAAGGGCTCCTACTGTAGAAATCTGTCTAGTAATACTTGGGTCTGTCCTTCCCATAGAACTAGGGGGGGGGGGGGGAGAAAAAATTGGTGGATCTAAAACTCTCTAAGTCTATTAGAGTTAGAAAAACAGCTTAGTTATTTATTAATTTTTTGGAGCAACTGGACCACAACTTTTCTTCCAAAGAACTGTTACAGGCGGTGAAGAAGCTGGAACTGCCCTTCCAAAAATGATCGAAATATTTTCAATCTTATTATCACAGAACAAAAGGTACAAAATTTTGTTCTTTAGGAACACTACCCACTCATGTGCAAAACTTCATTCTAAATATTTTATGCTTATCTATATAGAACATAAAATCAATGTGAGACATAATTACATGAATAAGACAATTATATTATATTATACGCATATTTTTATACATCAACCAAAACTTATGTTCAGTTTTTGCTTTATTTTGATGCATCTTGATATTGGCTGAAACTTCACATCATGTAAAATTAATCATTCTAATAATCCACAAGATATGTATATGTATATTTTGGGAAAGAAAGTGATTCACTAACAGATACTGATCCACAGACACGTGTTCCTGAAATTCTTTTCAATAGAAGCTAATATAAGCATCTGTTACTTTTAGCGGAATTGATGGCTTGTCTTGTTCAATATAACATCATACAAAGGCCAGGGGGAAGTCTTTATGAGATAGCATGGTATCATAGCTGGTCATCAACATGCATAATATTAATAGATATGGAAGGTTGTCTGTAGAAGACCATCACAGGACAAGACTACTGTGGTGGGTTTGCTTTCTTGGTAAAGTATGCCAAATTATCTATACTTTACAAAAAAAAATTTTAATCAGCAGAGAAATAGGAAAAGCATTGCACATGACACGAGGAAATTTCAACAAATTTTTAAAGCTTCCCATAGATGCAAATAAAATAAGCAACAAAACAGACACGGTGACAGGATAGGGAGGAGACAGAATTTTTCATGAGTCAATGCTTGTGCACTTGTAGGTAAATAATGCAATCAATCAAGAGTACATAAAAAAGCATGTTTCTCACATACAGTGTGCTAAATAAACTTATGATTTGCTAATATCTATTTGGGTTTCTATATTTTTCCTGGAGAGTCCAGGTATGTATAACTACGTATCATGCACTCAGGGTGACATTAGTGAGTAGATTTCCAACTTATTTTATCCAAATATTGCAAGACAGATTGATATATGTCAATTTCATCTGGTAATATTTTTTGCTGGACTACCTATTGCCAAGATATGCGAACATCATGAAGGAAGATGCAAAGGATGAGAATGTAGAAATATATGACAAATTCAAACATGGTATGAGTTAAAATGATGAATGAGACATGTCGATTAAGAAAAGGTCTGAGCAAGACTGAGGATGAATGATGAAGAGTTCAAGACTGCCGTGGAATGAAACAGAAGGTGATGCAGGGATGGAGGTAGAGAAGAGAGAAAGACAAAGCTCTCCTCCTCTCATTATTCATCTCACTTATTTCAATATTTCTATTCTTTCCTTTCCATTCATCACAGAGGTACTTTTTAAAATGTTTCACCTGCTTGCGCAATCTTGACCTCCTCGCAGATTCCCGATTAGACTGTTTCCTCTTTTGTCTCTTTAGTTCACGTTCATCCTACCACGTCAAAATAAGCAAGTCATTCACAATAAGAATGATACATGATAATAGAAAGTAAATGTGACTTTTGATATTTATATATTATACAACAGCATAAGCATGAGGACCGAAGGTCAAATACTCAAATCTTAATCCAAAATGCAATGCACATGCTTTGAAGTGCCATGTGTTTTTCCCTACACATTATAAACTATAACTAAAAAGCAAGGAAGTAAGCTCATAGTATCAATGACAGTTTTACAGTTAACACCTGAACCCATTGTTGATCAGCCACAAACCCTTCTCGTCCGATTATTGGAGCTGGAGCTATTGCAGGAGATATACTAACTGGGCCAGGTCTTCCCTTTGTCGTCACGGCCCCAGAGGAGGATGCATTCCAGAGGTCCATTCCAATATTATTTGTTGGCTTCCCAGGCACTGGGACAGGAAGGTTTGCGGCGGGTTGCCCGCTTTCACCAAATGATGTTTCAACAGCAGCAGCACTATATTGAGCTGACTTGTGCTGTGTGATTCCCCCTAGACAGGCAGAGTTATATTTTCATCACTAATTAATGGGTACGATCCATTAGTCTACTCAAAACACAACACCAACTGTGAGTGCCTGAGAAAGAATACCTTTACTGGCTGTGGGGAATTCCTGAAAAGAAAAGATGTAAAAAATATACAGATTAGAAAATGAACTACCAGAGAAGGATGCATTGGTCCCAATAAATTTAATTAAATAAAATCAAACCTAGATTTGGAAGGTCTATGGTTTTATTAGTGTAACTCAGCCGATATGGTGGGACAATAGATTTGCGGATTGAAAATTTTTCATGCAATGGAAAATGATCTAAAATTAATAAATGAAGTCTTCTTCGGAGTTATTGTTCCCAAATTTATGTTTGAGTGTTGCAAGTTCTGTGCAAAACAGATCCAAGTTTGAATGTAAAGTTGAATAGTCAAGTCAGTACAACAGAAGATTCGAAAATTGACTGAAGAGCACTTTAATGATAGCCCTTTAGATCAAAACATAGGCATCTTTGATTTAAATCCTTTTTTTATTTGAATGAGTAGGCATCTAGCCTCATTTAAATAGAAGAATACCCAAAGCATGAAAATACAAAGACCATTTAAATCATATTTTGATCATGTTTTTAAAGAGTGCATTCGATATTCTTGAAAATATGCTTGAAATGTTTTTGAGATAGCTTGAAAATGTTGTCGCCTTATCGGGGTGGATTTACAGTGAATCACACGGGTTTGAAAAAGTTTTCGAAAAAAGACAACTTCCAGAGAATTTATAAAAAAATTGGAGAAGTAAAATTTTCAAACACTTCATTTGATCGATCAAGAACGGTTAACCAAACGATCATGTTTAAATTTCTGGTTTTTGAAACAACCATTAAGTCGTTTGAAGAATCGTTTCAAACTTCATGAGGTGCATTTTTGAAGATTCGATTTTACCCACCTAGATTTGCAAATCTTGCCATTTAAAATTGTTTTGGCGTTGAGATTGTTTAGACAATCTCATGGTTGGTTCAAATGAAGATCGCGTTGGGGGAGAAAAAACTAATAAAGTATTGTCATATACACTAATGAAGGCCAAAAGATCTTTTATATAGATACAAGATGTACAAAACCCTAGAAATAGAAAAAGATCGAAAAAACCCATGATAAAAATTCCTATTCCGGTCCAGGGGAGGCCTGCGACCTTACGGGGGCGCTGCCCTTGAACACCTGGGCCTCGGGGAATAGGCTCAAAAGGCCTATTCCACTCCAATAACTCCAATAGGGGGAAATTTCATAAAAGTTCTTCAGAGCGTATTTTTTATTGACCTAACCTATAAATAGCCTAATTGATGTCCTTAAAAAGATGCATTACATTGAAATCTTGGGTTTTAGAGAAAGAGAGAAATGATATCCTCTAGTTTGTGAGATCCCAAGTAATTTATATATTGAAGCCAATATTTTGGTTTCAACGAGCTTACAAAACCCATTCAATCCATAACCTTTTGATTGTGTGCTTGTCTAATTTGAAGATGATCGAAGTTCTATTGCTGTCGAGTAAGAGCAATAGACAATAAGACCAACAGAGCCACAGAGGCGGCTGCAACATGAAGACAATCACAGAAGAAAGGTGCGAGATGAAGAAGATGTTGAAGTTCCCTACAGATTGGTGGACGAAGGATCAGCGAGTCAATCAGTAAGGTTAAATCGAGGAGGAATCATGGAGTATAGTCGAGAGCATTGGGCTAAGATTTTTAATTTACCTTTAGTAAATGTTTTTTTTTTTTTTTTACAAATGGTCTTGTGGTTTTTTACCCTTGAGGATTTTCCATGTTAAAAACCTGGTGTCTTATGTGTGATTGCATGTTCTTGTGTGTGTCATTGCTTATATCTTTACACGTGTATGCATGCAATGTTGATTGGATGGTTTAATTGATTGAAAGTCTTTTTAATATCTACCTTAGTTTAGAAAACAACTTGTTCCTCCCTCAACCCCTTCTCTAGCTTGTAAACCATCCCAAGCCATTCTAATAGGACTATAGGAGTATAGTAGGAACTAAAAGGTGGCGGACATTACAATTATATCATCGCGCACTCAAAGAAACCTGGTTAAGTCATCTAAAAACTTGAATGATGGAGTCATAGATTTATTAGGATACCCCACCAAGCATCTCCCAACTGAGGGATGAGAGTTCAATATATTGGAAACAGTAAATCAAGACAAAACGTACTTGTTGTTTCTCATGACTTGCATCAGATGAACCGTCAGATCCACTATCATAACTGCCAATGATAAAAATATTTATTAATATCAGATAACAGTGAGTCAGTGATTGAGAAATATCAAAAAGCAATGTGGGGCTGTATAATATATAATACTAAAATCAGCATGTTAAAAATGCTTCACCTTTGAGAGCCAACATCATTTGCAGAACTGGATGCTGCTTTTTCACCATCAACAGACTTTCCAGCTGCTCGACCTAGGTTTCCTGTATTTCCCTTGCCCTTTTTCATTGAAGCCCGATCTTTTGCATCTGAGGGTTTTCCTTCTGTTTCAGTAGCAGCAACTGCCACACCCTGCAACTATAGATGACATGTAATTAATTATATGATATAAATTTCAAGTTAAGTAAATTGGATGCAAGAAACTCCTGATCTTTTTTCCCTTAACTAACTAATATATGATAGGAATAACATTAGATAACAGTGGAAGGCTGTAAAGACAAGATTCTTAACAAACACATAAATCCTTTACAAAAGGGCTGTAAAGACAACTTAAGCCACATGATGTATGAGAAGGAAACCCTGCTTCCACATTTATAAACCACATACAACCCATGAATATATTGCGGTACTAATCCTTCTCGAGTGTCATCATGTCTGTTTATAGACAGAGAAAGCTTTGATAGAAGATGGACTTTGATTGCAGTGGAAACAGATTTTAATGATGGACCATGAACCAAGTGTTTATGTTGTTGTACATGTAGTATGATTGAATTTTTCACTTAACTGTTAACTGAAATAGAGAATACGTAGTATAAGGTCACTAAATGAAGGGAAGAATTCTAGCAAGAAAACATTTTAAGAAATACCAAAAGGTTTAAATTGAGACATGAAAGTTAGCTTTTTTTTTTATTAGATTCAGAGATATGTGAGCATCGAGTATTAACACTGGGTATTTTCGGGAATTAATTGAACGTACACAGAAGAGAGGTTTGAAGAAACAATAGAAAATCTCAGCAGATGCACAGGTTGCAACTTGCAAACTTGTCATTGCAATTTATATATATTAAAAAAACATTAGCGGAGTAATATCCAACAAACAAGCAACCTCAGGTGATATTCAATTTAACTAGTGAAGAAGCTCAACACCCATATAAGTCTTGTCTCTATCTTAAGTGCTGCAAAGTGTACAGCTCGAAACATCTATCTATTGGAATCCAAAGCTTACCGGAGCCATAGATGGATGAGAGTACATTCCGCCATGAGGATACATAGCCGGGTAAGGAAGCGGAGTTCCATAAGGCGGAAAGTGCTGAAATCCGCAATAAAATTGTATTAGAAAGAACTTCTCTTTCAACAATACTGATATATTCAAGGAAACCATAACGAACTTTGCATCATCACCTGGCCAGTCCACATGTAGGGTGTTGGAGGAGACGCAACGGCCGGCTGGAAAAAGGGCGATGGACTAGCTCCAGCACCGTAGTATGCCTGTTCGATTCAAATTTCACAAACCCAATATCAAAAATTTAAATTCCAAGCCAAATGTCAATTCCCAGTTTACATAAAGGTTAAACACACACAAAAAAAAAAAAAAAAACATACTTGCATGGATGCCCAATCCGAATATGGAGTTGTTGGGATTTCCTGCACATGCTAAAGAGAATACCCAGCAATCAAAAGCAGAAATAACATGGAAACAAGAACACAATGACCCAAGACATACCTGAGAAGCAGAAGCAGCTTTGTTGGTAGGCTTAACAGGGGCGCTATTCTCCCCAGACCCCATTTAGAACCCAATTGAGAGTTGAATTATCAAACACAAAACCTGAAAATGAAGTTCAATTTGCTTTTAAAAGACTTTTAATCAGAATCTCACACAACAACACAGATGTATCGATTCCCGAAATCAAGGCTGTTCAATAACATGAACAAGACATCTTGAATTCACATTGTTTTCTCTCATAAATTGCACCGAGTTGTCTCTCTCTCTCTCTACATATCTTTTTTTGGTGGTGGTTTTACAATTCAACTTCTATCGTTGAATTTAGTGACTCCTCATGCAATCACTATCAATCAATAGTGTATCATTGAAAACAAGATGCTTTCGAGTCATCACAACATCAACAAATAATGAAAGAAATCGACTTTCAAAACACAACAAAATCAAACTGAATGGTAAGAGAGAGAGAGAGAGGAGGAGGGGACTGACCTGTTTTTTTTTATTTAAATAAAATAAAATAAATAATGGGAACAATAGTGACAGAGAGATTGAGAGGGGGATTTGGGTGGCTGAGGTGGAAGTCCAGGTGGGATGGGTGACAACGGACGGCCAGGATTTGGTGGGAGAGACGCCGATGTGTTTTCCCTTGCAATTCAATTCTCCCCGTCTGCCTCTCTCTGGAGCCTTATCTCTCATTCACTTTCTTCGAAGGCGGTGGCGGTGTGTGGTTTGACAGCTGTCATGGCCCCACCTCATCTTTTTTTCTTCTGTTGATTATGATAACATAATTTAATCTTTTATCGGAGTTTGTTGTTTATCGAAACCTACCCTAATTAAAGTCTGAGAAGATTGATGTTGACCTTTATTTCTATGAATATCTGTGTAAGCGAAATTCTCGTAAATTTTATTTTTTTAATTTTATTTTCAACCCACCCCAATTTTATTTGACCCGAACAGCACTGTGACATCAGCGCTAACTGAATTTTTTTTATAGAGGCGTGTTATATATATATACACCATGAGTGCCAATAAACAATCCCGTGAAAAACTTGTTGTTTTTTATTATTATTAACACTAGTTACGTGTTATATTAAACACGTCTTAAATGGAAACTGGTTTTTAAGTGGAGATGTATTATATATAACACGCATCCATTAAACAATACATAATAATATGGTGATGTTTGATTTTTTTATTTATTTAAGTCATATTTAAAATTTTTTGAATTTTATGGTTAATGGGGGTGGATGGGAATATATTTGGATTTGATCAATGAACTGCAAGAATTTTTAATATTGGACCAAAAACATATGTTACCATCCACCCCCTTGTTCTTATAAATGATAAAAAATAAAAAACATTAAATAGGATTCAAATAAGAAGAAAAAAAATCAAACACTAACATATTATGTTTGTTTAATACTGAAGGCGTGCTATATAACACGCATCCACTTAAAATTGTTTTCCACTTGAGATGTGTTATATAAAATACATCTCAACTTAAAAAATATTTTTGCATTTGTGGTGTATTATATATATCACTTCTTCAATATTAATAAGATAAAAAAAAGCAGCATCCAGGTGCGTGCTTCTATAAATTTTAAGATTAATTTGGTGAATATGATATTATCTAACTTATATATAGATAGATTTTTTTATTTTTATCTCAAAATATTTTTTCATTCTTAACCTTAATATAAAATCAAAGATAATTAATAATAAATAGTAAATTTGAAAAATGAAAATATTCCAATTGAACGAACTTAAAAACTTACACACTTTCTCATAGTATAATAGATAGATAGACGTGTACCATGCAATATATGTTTTTTTCATGTAACGATAAAAGTAATGTAACAAATTTTTTTATAAAATTCAATTGAGATAGATTTAATAAGTATTTTTAATTTTGAGTTATTAAAATTTAAATGTACTAATAAGATATATTTAAATTTCATTTTAAAATCTTAAAATATATTTATGATTGACTGAAATCTGATTTGAAATCTTAAAATTTAAATAAATAAACACCTGTAATTACTAAATTCATGAAGGGTAAAAGCATGAATGAAAAATGGATCACTTTGTAGACAGATCCAAACATAGAAATAAGTGGTGATACCCAAACCCCAAAAAATAAAGCCCACGGTACATGGCTGCCATTCATTAAAAATCTATCCAATTAACCCGAATCCCTCATTTTCTCTATTCAATTATGACTCTTACATATGAATTTTAAAATTTATTTATCCATTTTAAATTTTGAATTTTAAAATCCTTACCTAAATTATAATTAAACCTATATTACACCAAGGCCCCGTTTGGTTCATGGTAATCTGGGATGAGACACTCTGATTCATGAATGTGACATTACTAGGAAAGTGTATAAAATCCAGTGTTTGGTTGGTGGTCCACCATTTCTACGCGATCGTGGAGAATATCATAAGGTGCCCCACCCCTTGTGAATATAATCAAATCTGCCAATCCAACTGTGGGAAAATAGGGTGGAATCTGAACATTCCCACTATTTTCGTGATGGTAATCTCAAATTCCATAATCCTAAATTACGATCACTATTATACCATCCAATTAGCCAAATTAATGAAAATTCCAGCTTCTATGTATAGTGCGCCTTTTAAAATAAATAGCCTCTTTTTTTCCACCAACCAAATAATGAGTTTATACACGTGCGTATTTTGATTTTTTAACTAAAAAAGTTTGTTATCCACCATTTTTATATGTGATGTCCACCAGAAAAATCTTAACTGTGCATTAGATATTAATGGGGCTCTCCTTATATTTTTAACATTTAGTTTTATTTTTGTAGATTAGTGTAGATATTATTATAATTGGTATAATATGTGATGTGTGATGTGGGTTTAGGCCTAAAGCAATGTCTTTGAATCCTATCTAATAAAATTGGGTATTTAGTTTTTTTAAGGGAGCTTATAATATTCAAATGATTTAGAAAAATTACTATTATTATATGTTTAATTACATAATTGGTTATTTTATTTATTTGCATTTATTAAATATTTATAAAAAATTATTCTTTTTTATTATTGTGATATAGATAAAGAAATAAATTTTACAAGTATATAAATAGTAGTAAGGGTATTTTTGACATTTAAATCAAATTTCTTATAATTTTCCATGTATGAACCAAACACTTGAAAATGATTATTTAGATAAATCCACTAGCGAACCAAACAGTTTAATGGAATCAGGATTCCTGGTATTTTAATTCATTGTAAACTGATTCCTGATAAAGTAATTCCACCCAAAAAAATGACACGAACCAAACGGGGCCCAAAAGTTATCTAAATTTTTTTGTCAAAATTCTTCAAATGGCCTAGATTTTTTTTATATTCTTATTATACACATTTTTTAAAAAAAAATGTTATTAACTAAACATTAAAAAATTCAGGTATTTATTGTATTCAAATTTAAATAAAAAAACACATTACATTTCTTAAATATTTATATCTTTCACAATGATTTGTTACATTTACATAAGAATTTACCTAAATGTAACAAACAGTTACATTTACCTAAATATTTTATATTCCATGCAATGTTTAAACAATTTAGAAAAAATATTCTATTTCAATAGTCAATTACATTTTATGAAAAATGTCAAACATTTTTTTTGTTGTGTGTTACGTTTAACAAATATATGTATTTGACTGTTATATTAATAAATATAATAAATATATATTACTATTTGCATTGAAAGAAATGCAATACACGAATGAATGTTACATTTCAAACTGTTACATTCATGAACGTAACAAAAATTAGAATATGAGTATTTCAATGTAAAAAATGTGACATTAACAACATACAAATCATATATAAATTAAATGTAACTAACCTTAAAAATAGAACAAAGAAACATATGATTTTGAAACGCTTTGCAACATCCTCCACCATTGTCATCATCTCCTCCTTTCAAGCAGTGAATGCCATTCCCATCCTATGTCAAATATACACTTTGAGAAAATGATGATGATTTTGCTTTAATTTCCCGTACCTAACAATTCCTTACAAAGCCTTCTTTCTTTTTTATCGGTAGTTTATATTGGAAAAATCTTCTTTGTATTTTTGGTGAGAAATGGAGAGGATGATAAGTGAAGGTTTGAAGATGATGTGGATTATGGAAAAAAAAGTAAAACGTAATTGTCTCCTTATCTTGTAGGGATTAGTTATCAAAAAATAAAATAATCACACAAGGGTATAATAGGTATTAGACATATACCACCTAATGAAGCCTGCGATGTTAGGGCCTAGAAAATATTATTAAATAGAAATACATGTGCTAAATGTACATGTTATTACGTTCCAATATATATAACAAGCAGACAATCAACCAGCTCCTTCCATATGTATAAAAGCCCCCAAAAAATAAAGTATTTAGTGTCTCAATTGCTTCCATTTACAAAATGATCTTGGAACCTCACGGTTCCAAGACCGAACAAATGACCAGAACCCTGAATCAAAAAAAAAAAAAAAAAATGGAAGAAAGAACAATACAACACTATGAAAGACCACTGTGTATTCAACATCAAGACTGTATACATATGTATTAGATGGGCTTGCCTGTTGTAGACAAAGCTCACTTAAACCTCATCTGAGATCACAGGGACATGATATTTATGAAGCAACCAGACTAGTCATAAACTGACTGAACTAAATTGGTCCCATGCCTCCTGTAAGAAAACAAAAGGTTCATATTAAGCACTTGAAGATTAGATGTTCCTCTATTAGAGGATGGTATGATTCAATAATAGAGAAATAGAAATTCAATGACTCTTGTATCCGAGGTAGAAGAGCTGAGGATAGCAACAAATAAGTAGTAAGATGCTTGGACATCTATATCATGTTCATGGAAGATGCAAAATATAAATCATGGCTAAGCAGTTGATGCTAAAATCAACAGTTTGCAATCCACTTGAGCAGATTTGACAATAAGCAAATAAATGGACACCATGAAGCAGAAATGTGATTGGAGACAAATATGAAAATTAGTAACTTTTGTATGTCAGCTAGTCATTTTCCAATATAAACAGCCTTAGCAAAAGAATGCACATACAAGAATGCTGACTAAAAAAAATCTTTCAGCCTAAATCAGAAAGAAATGAACTGAGATAGATAATTAAACAAAAGGAGGCGGCAAAATCAATACTTATTATGAAAGAGAATGGAATCACTCTTTTTTTCAAGCCTCACATATCTCACAATTGTTTTAACTTTAAATTCATTCAAAACCCTTCAATATCCCTCCATCATTCATTTTTGGTTCTATCCAAAATGTTTCCTTTTTGTAGACTTTTATACAACGCTGTTAGAATGCGAGCAGTTGCAGACTTTTGTTGTTCATACTAATCATTTAAAAAACAGATATATATTTATGGATTTCAAATTCACCGATCCAATGTTCCATTGGAACAAAAACCATTCAAATGCGTATTAGGACCGTTAAATGTCTAATATCAAAACTTTTGAAAAATAATTTTAAGGTATAACCTACTATGATGACTTCACCCGAGGCATAAATGTCTATAGGATACTACCTGTGATAAAAATTAATCTATTCTAGGGACTTACTAATTTTATGGGATGATGCAATATAGATAATCTTCAAGTCTCCACTTTATTTTCATGTGATTGATCTTTAATGATACACCTAATGCTTACATATACTTAATCAAGACCACAGTTATCCTTTGAAAATAGATTTAACCAATACCAATGCATTTGGACTAACATGGAGAATGGATAATATAGAGGGGCAAAATATAACAAATGGCATTATTTAATAATAATTGGACTTGCATGAAAATTACAGCTTCTTAGTTGAAGTGAAAAGGTCAGCTTGCAACATAATTATCAACAAAAGGCTGACGAATTAAGGTCTGAACTGTACAGTAAATAATTATTAACAGTACATTCAAAATTTTAGCTCACTATTTTTACTGCTACAGAAGAACTTGCATGCACCTATTGATGGTTGGACGATAAATATTAACAGCAAAAATGAATGCAGAAACTCGAGAATCCAATGGCATCTTTTTACTATGTTCCATAAAGAACCATCACTGTGATGATTATTGTGACAACTATTTGTATAAGGTTTCAAGATGGCAAGAATGACACACAGTTATTATGCCAGGTAAATCATTAAGAAAACACGATAAAAATTTTAATACTTTTATTTTGTATATATAATCGATTCCAAGCTAAGATTGCAACTTCATGGACATGTATTGTAGGCTTAGCATTCCAAGTAACTCAAATATATCAAATACCTGCAAAATGTCAAAGACTTTTTCTGCAATATATTTTTGATGCAGTGCAGCTCCCCTTTGCTGTAGTTTGTCTGGGTGCAAGCACAGCAGAGCTTTCTGATATACTCTTTTAACAGAAGGATCTTCAATTATATCAACAAGGGGCACTGGTTTCCATCCACTCTTTGGCCAAAGAACCTATTCAGGAGTATGAGTAGATGTTTTAACTTGCTCTTCTAAGAAATACATAGGTCATTAGAATGGTTTATTCAAAATTATATTCTAGTGTAAAGATTAGATAACATAGAAAGCACAAAGCAGTGCAAGATGACAGACATCCAGAAATGATGCAAGAGTGATGGTCCGCAAGGCTTCAATAATACAAAGCAGAGATAGGAACAGTAACTGGTAATAGCACATTTTTAGCATGCATCTCAGATACAGAAATTGCTAAATAATTTTTCTTTGTGGTGTGCACTCAGAGGAATCTTCACATACCAGATGATATGCACAAATAGCAGATACCATGAACTATGCACAGTTAATCCAAACACAATTTGTTGCATTTTGATCATCAACCCATACATGGATGTAAATGTGCTGTCTGGTTTTTGATCTGTAATTTTAAATTTTAGGAGCAGTCCATTGAAAAATCAACTGGAGCGCATATGCCATTATATCAGTTCAATAAAATGGGTGAGAAAAATTATTGCAATCTAAGGGTCTCATCAGTCGGGCAGGTAACTCTCAATCAGACAGCAGTTTTGCATCCTCTTTGAAAGAAACCTAAGATACACAGAACTGCTGTTTTCAAATCTGGGTATAGCAAAGGGGTTTGCTGGTGCAGAAATGATATGAAACTTCTCAAGAGATCGAAAAGATATGACAATCTACACAGTAAACAACTTTGTTTAAGTTGTTGCAAACTATGCTCACATATTGCAAAGTGGATAGCAGTGACCGAATATTTCCTTGCTTCCCTTTTGACCACTCTCGTATCTTAGCATCTGCAATCTGTCGTGAAACAAGTGACTCAAAACACTTAAAATCTAAATATAAGATGATTTTTTACAGGTGTATCGCATGTTACTTGAATTTCTTGTTGATCATCATTGGTTTGTGACTGTTCATTCTCAGCTTCCTCAGATAAATGTTCAACCTGTATACCAAAAAAAGCACATGAGAGAGTGGGTGAGAAAAAGAATTTACTCAGATGCATGTCTCTGGGAGTTGTGCAGTGCATGTGCATGCAATTATTGGATTAATATCTGTGTACTTTTCTGTAAATTAACAATCATAATTAGAATGGAAACCAACAAATAACAGAAAATAATTAGCATGAAAATTAATGTTAATTAATAAAATATAAATGTATGGGTGCATTCCTTCAAGCTGTGACTAGGACAGTTTGTCATACAGTCCTAGTGTATGTTACCTCACCCAGGGTAAAATTTAAATGTAGGCCTGGGGGAACCTTCTCATGGGTCATGGGCCTATCCTGGTTAAAACTGATGTAACCATGGACATTTTACTTAATACAACCAATCTTTCACAACTAGACGACGGAAAATGCCTACAATGGAAAATTATAAAACCGATGTAACCATAGACAGCTTAATAAATACAACCAATATTTCACAACTAGACGGCCAAAAATGCCTGCAATGGAAATTTATAAAAAGGAAATTTAGAAGCCTCGGAAATAAGACACAACACTGGACAACTTTGGTGCCAGGGCATGCAGAACTCATGCTACGCCTGAACTAAAAAAATGTTTCTGCTGTTGCTCTAATAAGTATAGCTGCCTTACATTGGTGGATGTGGACCTGTTAACCAGAAAAAAAACTGATTTTTGGGTGGTAACATAAGTACCCCAAATATTAAACATAGCAGAATTTGAACCAAGTATGGCTTCTCAGTCCTCAGGTTGGATACTATCAAGATTGTATTAGTTCCCACTAAAGGTGACCTTCCAAATTGCTTCACATTGGAATTTGGCCATTACTGTAGAGGATTCAACTGCCTTAACAATGGAGTAATTATAAAACAGTTGGGTAAATTGAAGCTTGAAGTATAGCGAACAAGCAGATCTACACCTATAGATTATGAAAATTTATCGCAAAATAATACATACCACGAAGTTTCCTTCAAAATCTTCACAATGAGAATCAGAAAAATAGCCAAATGTAGTCTCAAAACTTTCTGGAGTTGATTCTGGAAAAAGAAAAGTCCTCAATATTCAATAACAATGCACATTCTTATATCAAAATATGATGATCATGGTTTAAAAAATATGCCAATTAATGAGACCATGTTCAAAGATGGTAGAACACTAAATGGAAAAAACAACAGAACAAGAGTGATATGAATATGTTCCACCATGGGTATACGCACAAGGATATTGGAGAGATTAACAAATACCCTTTCTATGCAACAATGAAAAGGAGTGTGCTTCAATGTCAGACAACATACAAGAGGCTTACTATCAGAATGTAACAGTGATACACAGATGATGAATGATGACTGGTATGGACAGAAAACTGGACAAGTCTATAAAACTCATACGGGGAGCGTGTTAGCAAAGGTGGTATCAGCCATTTGGATTAACTCATAAACTAGTCAATGCATGCATGATGCAAAGAAAGAAGAACAGAGAAGTGAAGGACACAGGAAATTTCACCACCATAATCCCACACTCAAAGTCTACTCTCACACTACAAGAAACTGCCACATAAAATGTCAACTTGTCACATGGATCTTCATATATAGACAAAAAAGCAAGAGTTAATCTAAAGAGGTAGCATGATGAACAAAGAAAAGGATACTAAACAGTTAATGTCCTAAATCTCCAGACTCTTATCACCTGAGTTTTTGTGGTATGTAGGCCCAAGGTGGTAAAATCAGTATTAAAAATTACCAAACATCACAAGTTAAGATAGCAGAAGAGACAACCTAGAAATTTAGCATCCCATGCAAACAGGTGAAGCTAAGGGTGAGGTTACTAGAGAGGGTAGTTGTGGATAACAGCTAATCAGCTATGATGGGTGGTCGATTGTTACTATTTAATTGGATTAACAAAGGCATGGTATCAATGTGATCTTGAGAATGGTATAAACCCATGTGCATGTCAGATGCCACCACGTGTCCATCTTAACTAAGGCCGAATGCCTTTCACACCAAAACAAGAGGCCTGACATCAAGAAGATGAATGTATAATCTGAAGTATAGTAGTGAGAGAGTGATTATCTAGACCAAGTCCTAAAAGAGCGTATCCTCGCCCAGAGTTCGGGGCACAACATAGAATCAGTAACCATTCCTAGATGGTTGGGCACATACTCTCCGATCTTGCCGACAATCGTCCAGATCCATGAATCAAGGGGCATCATAGCAATCCCACAACAGTTACACTACCATTGAGAAGCATGCCCCCTCAAGATTTCGGATCTAGAGCTATAAATGAATAAACAGGGTTCAAACTGTTAAAGGTACACAAAACTTTCTCTGCTAAAACCCCCTCAAATTTCTATTGAGTTTACCCTGACTAGAGCGTCAAAGTATTTTGGCAACTCCCCCGCATTTCCATAAAAAATCATGATCACGTCCATTGTTCTAGCCTAGAAGACCGTATCTATTCACTCCATTATTATATTTGTTCTTCTGGTTTATCGGACTAGGGCATAGCAATGAAACTTATGATCTACATGTCCACCAATCTTTTCACACATCTTCTAGCTGGCTGCTCGACCACTGATGTTCACATTGTCTAACTAACTCTATGTTAGACGTCTCTTTAATTCTCATAAATAAAGTGACCAGCATGGTCAGTTACTTAAATCACTTTGAAATGGAGAATAAAAGGGTGATAAACATTATATAAGCTATTCCTATTTTCAAAGAATTAACCTTGCGAAAAATTCTTAGTCAACACAACATCCATATCACTTTTTGCGATGAAGGATGCAGTATGTATTCTTCATTGAGAAATTCAAGTTCCACCCGATTCAGTTTGGGATACTAACCAGAGCATGGAGCGGAGCTCTTGTTCTTCTCGGCATTCCTCTCTGACAAAGAATCATCTATTTTTTGCACATTGGAAATAGGATCAAAATGCAGTTCATCTGCCTGCTTCAAATTTTGATCTACCTGTATTATCAGTCACAGATTGCAAGTTCTTAGAACAACCAGTTTTAGAGTAAATTCCTAATTTCAAGGGGCATAAAAACAACTATAATATGTTTAGCTTTCACATGTTTCATCTATCTGTTTTCTAGAAATAAATTACTGAATGGGTGTAGATAATACCCTGATTCTGCGCCCATTGCTATCTTCATTTTCCTTATCTGCCTTATCAACCTCCACACCTGCTTGGTCATCTACTTTGAATGTACCCATATCTCTTCTCTTGGATCTCTGACGTAGAGATTCAACATTGTGTGTGGATTTTGATGGAGTACCAGGATTGAAAATCTTTATAAACTCTTTGACCTTCCCCTTGACCATGCTGCCAATCATCTGCCCTTCAGAATTTAATGGTACATCTTGCACAGCAGATCTAGTGACCTCAGGAGGAACATTAATCGCTTTCCTTCCGGTTCGTTTCTTGACTTTTATACTATCAACTGAATTATTTGTAGTTAGATTATTACTCATGGGCATGCCTTCTTTCTCTCCAGATTGTTTTGTAATATTTTCCTCACCAACATCTAATGAAAAGGAATGTGTGACTGAGTCAGATTAAACATAATGGCACTTAACAGAATGACTCACAATACAACTTACCTTTCCTGTCAGAATCAGCATTAAACAGGCTACCTGGGTCCTTTGACTCAGGTTTATTTTCTTCAGGAGAAACTGGAACCTTTTTATTGATGTTAACGTCATTCTGAACATAAGACTTGCCAGCCTGCTGTTCTAGTCTGGATTTAATTCCTGCATCAGTAGAAAAAATTTTGAGTGGCCTCTAATGAATGTGACTCCACTTGAAACAGGAATATGCAAAAATTTACCTTCTTCACTGTGCACATCAGTCTCTAGATTCTTCAAACTCTGTTCCTGAAAAACCACCCGTTCAGCAGTTTTAGCCAAATTTATATCATCCTCTCCCGATGAAAAGCACTCATTTTTTAAATCATCATCATCTGGGAAAGGAATATTAACTGCTTGCAACACAGTAACAGGTAATGCACTGACTCTTGCTTTCATTTTTACTCCTCTGTTTTGAGCTTAAATAACTTCTTCCCCTCTCAGGCATCATTAGGGTCACCCCTTTATTTGCCCATTTGTGTATCGAGAAGTGAAAATGGCTGCTGCGATTATACGCTTCTAAAGTAACTGGATCCTTGTCGGACAAGTCTTCTGCATCCTGACTAGCCATTTTGGTAGCAATGGGCGATTTCTCATGGCTGAAAAACTGACGAGAGAGAGGGCTTTGACGATAAGAAAGATAAGAGTCCGGTGCTTTTGTGGCTTGGCTTGCAAAATTGGGAAACTGAACTTGGGGGGAAGACGGAATACTGGATCCATCTGATGAATCATCCTCATTTTATGGAAAGATCGCCGAGTTGGAGAATCAAACACTAGAGAGTCAACCCCTTTTCTCAGTCTCGTAGAGAAACTATATATCACAAAGTTGAATTTAATTTATATCAACAAATGACACAAGATAATAGAAAAAAAAATTCATTATAGGCAATGAACTATCCAAAGGAAAACAAGGGAGATTGGTGCAAACCAATTTATATGAATAATTGTTATGATAAAAATGATGAGATATCTAGCCAAAACAATGTTTCTAATATAAAAATTCATTATATACCATCTGATACAAATTCAATGTAGATCCATTAGTTTCTTTCTCTATTTTCTCAAAAATGGAAAAAGGTATTAAAATATTAGTAAAATATGAAAGATCAATGCATAAAGACTGTAGTTAAAAAGCATGGGATTGGATCTTTGTTTTGAGGCTAGAACCATGAGCTTTCTCAACTAATGTTGAGAGTTTCTTGTCACCATTTTCTTTTTGTAGTTTTACAATGTAAATTTCAATTCATGATAATATAGATCAGTTAGAAAATATATATTATATCTATACATGTCTGAAAATGAAAGGTCAAGATATAGGTACATGGAGTAATTCAAAATTTCTATCAACTATGGACATATACCGTTCTCGACATTGTATAACTATCTACTTGTTTGTTTGTATGGACAAAATACACAATTTACAATTTCCTATCTGTATTGGATAAAACCTTCAGATGTGGTATTGGTTCTTCCAAAATCCAGCATGTATTGACTGATACATATCATGTCATTCACTATTCAATACATTGAATCTATAAATAGGATTAGAAACTTCTTCCAGAGGTGTGCGGGCATCAATAGATTTAATAATTCGTTTACCCATTCTACATTTTGATCCACTGATGAGCAACATATCAGATGAATGGTTAAACCAATGATGTTGTCCATGGTTAATAATGACTTGACTTGGGAAATTGAGTTGTTCATCTGACCTATAAACACACAGGTGTGCAATTCATATCATACTACTTGTGAATTTTCCCCCCAATTAACATTCTATCAAACAAATCGATGCATTTGGATTCAAATAACACAGTGTTTGAGAAAGAGAGAGAGAGAACAACCTGAGCTGTGTAGGCAGCGAAGGTCCTCCTACAAATGTTTCAGACCGAAACGGCATGGACCGACTCGGGCTGAGCACCCTCGACCCAGGGCTCAAACCAAACGGGTCCCTATCACTCCTCCTCGGCGACCCAGAAACAGAATCTCCCCCACCTTTAAATATATCATTAAAAAAATCCTCCCCCAAATTCTTCCTCCGGATTGGACTGACCACCTCCCCACCAAACACAGGCTTCTCGCTCAGGGAAGACCACGGCCTACGAGGGTCCAGTCCCTCCTCCTCCCCCTCGCCTCCTTTAACCCTCAACGAGTAGTAGTCGAGCGAGTTCGCGAGGACCCGACGGGTCTCGTGTACCGAGGACCGCCTCGGCGGACCGCCGAACACGTCGTTGAAGTCCACGTCGGACTTCCTCTGTTCCTGCTGCGGCTGGGGCGAGTTAGGGTTTTTAAGAGAAGGTGAAGCGTAGCCGAGGAGGACCCGCTCCTTCTGCGAGAGACTCTCCATGTCTCTCTCTATCTCAGATTGATCAGTCTCGATGAGTCTGCCATTCGGAGATGAAGACGGAATTAGGGTTTGGTGGGGCCGAGGGAATTGTGGATAAGAAGCTACGAAGATCTGGAGGAGGGAGAGAGAGAAAGGGACTGGTTGAAATACCAAACCGTTGTTTCTGGCGCGTAATTTTTTGTCATTTTTTTTTAATTTGAAGGGGATGGAGGGATGAGTTTTGGCGGGATCTGAGATGTAAATGTTCCTACTTTCTAAAACGGAGGCGGTTACATGCTTACGTATCTGTGTCAAATGGAAAATGAAAGAAAATAATGGAAAATAAATTTTTTTATTATTGTTTTAAAATCTAATTTTTGTGTTAAACAATAAAAATAAAAAAATTATCACTTCACCTCTCTTATTTTTATCTTATTAGAAAAGGTGAAAAAAAATTTCACTTATGGTAGGTGAAAATTTGAGAAATTTGAGTGAAACGATAGAGAAGTATAAACGTAATTTTTAAAAATTAGTCAAAAGTAAAATATTTTATTTTTTACTAATTTTTCTTTAATAGGTCAGGTTTGGGTCTAAACTTGATTTAATAAAATGCTAAAAGAATTTGAGACGTGATCACTTAAATGGGTCGGGTCCAAATGGTCCATGTTGACCTGTTGTCATAGATTTGACGGTCCCACTAAATAAAATGGGCTAGGTCAGTTTATTATTTTAGGGTTTTGTTACACTCAATTAAAAAGGTCGACCATATCTCAAACCCCACATGAGACTGTCAACGTAGAATTTTCTTTTTAATGCCACATCAACTCTCCAAAAAGCAAAGCAATGTCAGCCCTCCCTTTTTAGGGGATAAGCATTCAACGCCATCCATTATTTTATTTTTAAAAATGTTACAATCATTTAATGTCTATCAGTCGGTTTCATCAATCCATCCTTACCAAGGAATTTTGAAATTCAAAATTCTCAAAACCCATTCGGGCCCGCTGAATGATTCTACGTCACCAAGCTCTCGCCACATCGGAGAAACCAATGTCTGAGTTTGGAACTGAGAAACCAACTGAGTGTAACATTTTCCTTGTTTTGAATACCTAATCCAATTTATTTAGGGTCATCTATTTGCAACCCTCAAATCTACATCCATGCACTTTGTTTGCACGTCCTCTATGTATTGGGATTCTAATTTAAAAAACCCACAAACGTAAATTTATATATGAATTCATTTGCACGCCTCACATCTTATTCTCATGTTCAATCTTTAAAAAATGACAAGATAGATAAACCTTAAATTAGCAAACGTTATTTTTTTCAAATACATAAAATTACTGTAAATGAATACTGCCCTTAAAAAAATATCACAAAATAAAATTTTCAAACATAATAAATACAATTTTAAATTAAAATTAAAAATCAAATCTTAAATTTAAAATTCTATTGTTGAAACACATAATCATTTAATCCCTCTAAAAAAATATACCCGAAAGACCAAAAGTCCAAAACTGATCAAAAGTCAAAACATACTCGTTTTTAGGGTTTTTGGGTGGCTGGGAGGGGGAGAAAAGGGGAGCGTTGATGCACTCACTGTTTTCCACAGTTTATTTTATAGCCCTATGCGATATGGTAATATAGTATATATTGTGCTATTATAGTGTATGAGTTCTATCATATATCATAATATATGACACAATTTTTTTTTCATTTTTTCATTATAAAAAAAATGCACTAATGTATCTCAATATGTGCTTTATTTCATATAACAGTATGCAAATCAAAAGTGAGTATATGTTTTTTTTTAAAAAAAAACGAGATAGACTACAATTGGGGCTGCAATGGGGGCTGTGTCAGTATATTTTTTTTCCCAGTAAAGGGAGATAGTGGGCCCATTCTGGAATCTTTATAATGGGCCTAGGCCCAACCTGACTAACCTGTGAGCTATGGGTTTGTTTCAACGGCCCACTGTCCAGTGGGTTCAGTATATTTACAACTTAGCGTTTTATTTAAATTGGTTGTTATTTTGAATTAATTAATAAAAAAATAATACATGGATTATTGAATCTTCAAGTAAAATAATGGGTTAGGAAAGTTAAGTTGACTTCAAATTATTAATTTTAATTCTTAAATAATAAACTGGCTTTAGGAAATTTAGTTGGATCAAAAAATGTTTAAGTTAAATGGGCCTGCTCCCAGCTTTGATCCAATCAGAAGGTCAGTCCAAGTGAATCTTCTAGTAAATGACCTTTAATGTAATATAAACTTTTATGAAAAATATATGCACTTTAATAATATATTGAATGAAATCATTAGATTGAAAATATGAATATATAATTGCTAACGAGCGGCTGTCCCGCGAACTGTTTAACAGCCCTCATTATATACATGTGTTTGTAACTCATGTTACATGTCCGAGACAAACAACAAGAAAAAACTAGAACTAGGTGAATTTTTCATATATACAAAGTATTATTGATGGAGTTTTTTTTTCTTTGTTCCTAGTTTGTAAATAACCCAAATAAGAACAAATCCCATTGAACATGTGCTATAATTAAATTTGGTGTTATCACATTCCAGAGGGCCCAGCTGCGCTGCTTAATGGAAAAGAAAGCTTATTATCACTGTATCACATGAAGCTTTTAAAGATCTTTGGAAGGACTCTTCACAACCCGGACCCATGCATGAAGAGACCCCTCATTTTGTAATATGATCCTGTCAATCAGTCCCTTATTTATAAAACTACCTCTCCCACTCCTGCTCTTACACTCTCTCTTCAGCTAGCTAGACTTTTGGAGAGCAGCTCATGTGAAGATGCATCTGCAAATTACAGACAAAAACATAAAGTCGAATATGTTCCAATATTTGCTTTGAAATATCTTGCATGCATGTAACACTCATAAACTGGTAAGATAGGTTCAATAGACTTGTAACACCCAGGAGTAATGCATGCATGCAGCAACTACTAAGCTAAAGTGGCAGTGTGAGTAAGACAAACTTGTTCATTAATAAACTTTAATTATACCTCATCCACCCCCCACACCACCACTACCTGATGCGTGCATTGGTGTATCCACATGTCTACCATGTGCCAACCCGTACTTCAATGATGATGGTGTTGCTGATCCACTCCACTAGAGAGATAGATGGTTCATTGCACACATTTATCTGATTCAACTGCACATTTTATATGACATAATTCCAGATATAAAGACCAGTAGTACTGAAATTAAACAGCACCTTTTATATGCTATCTCATATATGGATTCTGATTTTGCTGGTCCTTTTGACATGTTCACCCTGATTGAGTTGGGCAGGGATGGGGGGAGACTACCTTATTTTGGAAAGAAAAAATCTCTTCATCATTGAAGAATCTCACATCCATCTTTCATTAGCTGTTTTTTGAAATGGAATTGGCTTTTCACTCTTATATATATATATACATGTGTGTGCAGTGTATATATTAATATATATATATGTATGTGTGACAATATGTAAAGGTCTTACACACACATATATATGTCACCCCGTCCAACGTATGTATGTGCATATATGTATATGTCAGTATATATGTATGCATATTTAATTTGTGTTCGTGTGTATTTGAAAAAAATGATATCCAAATCAAATTAAATGAGATTCGAACAAGCTAGGAAGTTACCCATATGAGTGTTTCTTTTTTCTTCTAAGAATGAATGATGAATCAATGCTCTTCAATTGTTCTTCATTGCTTCAGTTTCACTGACTCGACTGACTCAACATTACATTGAATTTTTTATTTGTTTTATTATGGAAGTTGACAATACTCAAATAAATTTTGGAGACAACAGGCAAGAGAGTATTGCAGATACCAAAAAGGAGCCAACTAAATGTAAACTATATATATATTCATACATATTAGCCTATAATTCTCAAGAACTAATCATTCTAATCAAAACAATGATTTAAGAAAAGTTTGAGATCATCATGCATGACATGCAGTATTAGTAGATGCACCTTGCATTGTCATTTAAAACCATTTAATTAATAGTTAATACTTTTTAAAATAAGAAAGAGAAAATAAAATGAAACTTTTATTTCTATTAGAAATGAACTAAAATTATTTATATAATAGCGTAAGATAGTGTTGCACGTATAGCACACTAACATGTAATATAACAATAGTAAATGAATCAAAAGAAAAGTCTATATATAATTACAAATCAGTCTCAGAAAAAAAATGCAAAAGAAACTGTTAATTAGTTGTCCCATAATAAATTTGATTTTACAAAGCACTTCAGATCACATGTTGTAACAAAGTTAAACATGGTCCCCAAGATCCCCTACAAGATAAGCACAAGAATGGAGGCTCATACTTCAATGTATAGTAGGATAGTATACCACCCATTTGTATATAAAAGAAGGCTTTGGAAAGCATCAGCTCATGAGAGGACCACCTTGAAATATCACCTTTCCAACTCCTGTGCTGGCATTGTATACATGCATCTCTTCTTTTTCTTCTTAAATCTTATTCATATATAAGTACCATGGCCATCCAACACATCGGGGACCGTCGTCGTGATCGTCGTCGACCGATCAGAAGACAACGTGGGGTGAGTCAGTTAGGACTACTGATGAGGACCACCTTGATGAGAATGTGGTGAGGGAGGGAGGGAGGGGGTTTGCACTGTCAACAACTTGGAAGAACATTTTTAATTGCACGTGCACATTCAACTACTTGCAAGTGCTTCAAGTCCTTTATATTTGTATATATGTTATGTACGTGTGTGTGCATATGTGTGTATATTTGTACTGGAGGGTGATGGGAGTGATTAGGTTTTAATTAATGAGGGGAGGTGCTAAACGTGGTAGCATGTGATGACATTGATTTGTGTGTCGTCAAACCACACGAGCATGCATTTCTTAAAACCTAACCCCACCAACAAAGAACAGCTACAATTCTTAACTGTTCTTCACGTTTTAGATTTACAGGACTCTCTCTTTTTAACCTCTCACTCTCAAATCCCGAGATAAGCCAGCCTTCTTTTAAGTGTTCACACACACACACAGCTAGCTCACATGCTCCTGTTTGTATAGGAGAATAGAATAAAAACATATGAGAATAAGATAAAAAAGTTATTTGTTTGTAAGGAATAAGGAGTACGTTTGAACAGAAACATAAATTATTTTAGGTTTATACTCATTCCAGGAATATATAATTTTATCAATATAATGAATATGTGTTTTTTATTTGATTGTGTTGTTTTTTTATTTTCATTGAAAAATGTTAAAATAAATGTTAAGTTGTTTGATTGATAAAAAATAAAATGTAAAAAATTGATTTGACATGTGAACCATATTAATATCAAATAGGTGATGATAAGTGATTTAATGTGATGACATGAGATTTTTTTTATGTGATGGTGGACCCACATATTTCATGTAAATAGATAAACTGGGTTTAAGTTTATCCGATGAGTTACTTAAAATTGATATATTTTCTTATACTCATTTATACTGACATATATGATAATACTATACATTATATTTTACAAACACACAACTCATTTTTCTTATCCATTCTTATCCCAACTTATATCATTCTTATATCACCCTTAGGCCCCCATCCAAACAGGGCTAAGTGTTTTCATGCACCCGGTAGAAGACAGAGAGGACGCTTGGCTTTTCTTTGTTTTGTCTCTTTTCACACCCCACCAGGGAAGAAAATAATAAAGTAGCTGGTTGAGAAAGAAATGAAATACATTAATTGAAACTCACTACAAACTCAACAACAAAAACTAAAATATGTTTTTTATTTTATTTTTTATTTTTATTTTTGTAAGAAGCCCTAGAGAGGGTGTTACCATTATTTTCTATTAAGGTACCATTTGAAAATACGATGTATATACTTGTGGTGGTGGCCTCAACAATGGGCGTCAGACAGCAAATATCAGTGTTTTACCATTTTGACCTTGCATAATGTTAGGTGAATATATGTTGTACAAGGGTGCTATGGTAATCTTCCCTGACAGCGTTCGCAACACCTCAATCGCTGCGTCTGGTAAACGCAACATATGTAAACGGACATCCAAACGGTACCTAAGAAAGGATAAAAATTGCATATGTGGAAGACCAATACAACTCATAGCTGCTGGTGTCAACAACATATATATGTTGATGAAAATATGTTGGCCATCTTATGGGATAGACACATGATTTATTGCGCTGGTATACTCAAAATGTCAAAAAAAAGAAAAAAATCCTTCCCTATGTAGTCAACTAGCTAGTCATCACATCACCAACACACCAATACATATAAATTTTTTAAAATATATGTATGTCATTGTACCAATATATGTTTTAATACAATAAAACGTAAAAATTTATGCATTCTAATCATAGGAATATTTATTTCTTAAAAATGTACCTAATTAACCAAGTCTATATTTCAAAAGGAAAATGCTCATTCCCATTTACAACATCACCTTACACATTTTTTAAAAATAATAATATCTATATAATATGTATATTTGTAAATAAAATGATGAGATATATATACTCCAACTAATGTTATAATTAAATTTATCTATAAAATATATATATCGTATAACTAGTCATGGGACTGCAAGTAGGGCTTCTAATTATGTCCAACTAAAAAAAGACAAAAATCCATATAATCCCCTGTGAACTAATTGCATCAAAACCATATAATTCCCTGACTTTTCTTAAAAATTTTATAACCTCCTGAAAACTCCTATGTAAATTTAAATAATCGTTAAATTAAATTTTCATTGATAGATTATGATTATTTTGTGAATATTTTATCTGGTTAACTCTGGTTGAAAACCAAGTATACCAAAAACCACTAAAATTTGTTAAAATACATAAAATATTTTATAAATGATTATTTTACCACTCCGGATCGATAAAACTTTATGATCTATCCGGAAGGGTAATCGTTATTTGTAGAGGGTCTTTCCGCATTTTTAACATAAAATGTAGGGTTTCTGGTATACTGTGTTTTTGGTCAAGATCAACTAAATGGAATGTTCATAGAATATGTATTATTTTTCAGTCAACAGAAATTTAACTCGGAGAGTTGTTTGAATTTACATAAGTGTTTTTAAGGAGTTATATGAACTTTAAAAAAAATCAAGAGGTTATATAGATTTCAGGCAATTCATACCGTGTTATTTGAATTTTTCCCTTAAAAAAATTCAACCAAACGAACACCCACAAAAATAACTGAACGCTCAATTTCTTTTTAAAAAAGTACATTTTTTATTTCCTTTCACAGTTACCAACTTTATATGTGTACTATTGGAACTATTCATGATCACATGTGTTATCACCAACTCTTAACCTCAAAAACTAAACTTTTTTAGAAAGAAAAAAACTGTGCTGACATTGTGAAGCTCACCCAGATATGGTAATGTTAGATCCTATTGGATTGTGATCACACACAAGAAATCCGAGTTTAAAATTTAAAGCTGAACATCTCAAGACATAAATTTTGTTTTTGTTTTTTTGAAAAATGAAATTGATGGGTAAGCCGCTTATTTGCATTAATAAAATGAGTACGCACCCCTATTAATAACGGGCTTGGATCCATGTTTCCATTGGAACAAAAAATATGAATTCATTATTTTCACAGTGTGCCCTCAAATGACATATTAAACAGTGTTCATAAATTAAACATCAGGTTTGCATTCAAACACGGCATCAAACTACGCCAAAAAAGAAAATGTAAATATTTCATTATAATCCTTCTATAAAAATTATCACATATCATCATTTCAATTGAATCACACATATTGTTTTGACTAAAAGAGAGGAGTAAAAAAGTATTCAACGAGACTGGGGATAAGGAATTTAATAATATGCATGGACTTTACACAATTTGTGTTTTTTTTAGCACTGTTTAATGTCTAGTTTGATTCAATTGGATTTATTAATTTGTGATTCTTTTATTATACAATGACTTTAGTACAATTGCTACATTTATGTAACTACGTTTAATTTTTAAAGACACTGTTAACATGTCATTCAAGTGCACCACAAATGAAGATAATTGATTGGATATAATTCCTATTTTGTGTTCTCAGAAAATCAGTGAATCTGAGTCCATCAAATATCTCATATCACCCACTCAGATATTTATATAAACTACACACAAGAAACTACTGGAAAATAAATGCATCATTCCAAAAGGTGGAACAGACACGTGTGATCATCACTAATAACTGTCAATGGTGTCGCAACAACCGCGGAGTATTGTCGGGGAACTCTCTCAAAAACAAATGCATTAACCACAAATCACTGAAGACCTATTCCTGTGAAGGTTAGTATGGAAGAAAAGGTAAAGGGGGCTAAATTAGTCACTGATTCTCTACTTATTTTTCTATGTTTGTTTTATGCTTAGATCAATCAAACGATCTTAAATTCATCAAATGAAATGAGTTCATTTATCACACATGTTATATTTATGATGTGGTGTATTTATAATCGTTTGATTTTAACTATGATTATGTGACAACACTCTACAATAAAAATTAAAAAAGATATAAGCATGAAAAATAAATAGAGATCTAAAATCCAAACCCATATCGATATGGTCGAGGATCGCGAATCTGGTGCTAGATGAGACGCAGGCAATTTGGCTCCTGAGAAATTTGATCACTTTCAAGGCGCCTATATTAAAAAATTTGGGACACATTGGTAGGGGTGCAACTTAAATTGATTAAAACAAACTTGAATCAATCCAATCTTTCGGGTTTGATCAATAATTATTCGGTTTAGTTTGATTATAGGTTGACAAATTAATAGATCAATTCTGTTTTGATTTAATTTTGCACTCTAAAAAAATGAATTTATTGTATCTAATCAAATAAAATTCTCTAATTAGTTTCTTTTTTTTCATATGATTATAATAAATATGATCACTCTTTAAATTCTCCATCTTAATTGTTCTTGAGATAATTTATTTTTTTATGATGAGATGGTGTGTGTGTGTGTGTGTGTGTATGTGTGTATTTCTAGTTGGATCAAAGAAACATAATTCATAAATTCAGTGTGGTTCGTTTTAATTTAGCTTAATTAAACAAATTCGATTCGGTGTACGGGTGTAGTAAATCAGTTTTGAGGTATGGATAGGGTATAATGATAATTCAATTCATACAATTTAGACATAAAATTGATCAAACCGACCAAATTATACCCCTAACTATAGAGGGTTTCATAAAGGACTAAGGGCATACACTTAGTGGGATCGTTATCGGGTGATCCATGTAGAAAAACTCCTCTACATACTAAGTAATTGTTCAATGATTTGATGTTATCTTCTTTCATATTTCTAAAAGTTGTTTAAATGATTTTAGTCCCATTTTAGAAAAAATGAGTTGTTAAATCAGGGTTTCCATTTTTTTTTTTTTTTAAAGGTAGACTATCTACCATGATTTCATTAAGAGGTGTTACAATACATGTCTGAAATAAAAGTAAATCAAAGATACAATGACAGAAAGATAAAAGGAGCTACATAGTTAGAGAATAGAGGGGAGGGAAGGAGCACAAAAGGCTCGAGGGGGTAGAGAGATGCGTCGGATTCGTTCGGGCACCATTTTGCTCGGTACGCCTTGGTTAGGAGACGATCTTGCAATGCCAACCAAACAAATCTCATCACTTTTAACGAGACTTTGAGCTTCCATAGCAGCGAAGCTTTTCTATGCACCGATAGCACTGGACTGGCCGACTTCGCCCACCAATCATACGCATCATGGACCGAGAACCCCTTCCGTCCGACAGCGAAACCCCCTGCCACAAGGAATCTCCTAATGGCCTGTAACTGAATCCCAGAAGCTAACAACAAAGCCCCTCTTCCGATATGCTGCTTGAAAAGCAAGAGGGAAACGAACGCGCAGAGGACAGCCTCCACACCAGATGTCCTCCCAAAAGTGTCCTCAATCCATCCCGCACCTCTCAAGCCACAGTCTCCCCAAATTCAACAGCTAGACCGAAGATGCCTTTCGCCAACTGAGTCATACGCTCTGATGGGCATGGAACTCGCTCCCACCCACAGAGTGTGGCCATACTGTTCCCACATGAGATTACGCCACACAGTACCATTATTGTCTCCACATTTCCATAACCATTTTGACAGGAGAGCCTTGTTTAGTACCCCAAGGTCGAGGATACCCAAGCCTCCAAGACTACGTCTCAAGCACACCAAGGACCACTTAATAAGGTATGGTCTCCGAATATTAGGGTCCATCCCATTCCAAAGAAAACGGCGTCGAATCTTTTCCAAGAGGAACCCCACCACCTTAGGCAACTTGAACATGGACAAGAAGAACACAGGTAGACTTTTTCTTTTTTTTTTGAAAAAGGTAGACTTGCGTCACCAATCACTTTCATTTAAAAAAAGATTAGTACAAGTCTGAAGGGGGATGAGAAAATATAGATAATACATGTAAATGAAAACATGAAAAAAAAACCAAAACCGACAACCTCCTCCCGTTGGGTATCGGGGTAGATAGGGGATCGACCCACAATCCCCCGAGAGCAACACAGGTAGACTTATAATCAGGGTTTCTATTTAGATCCCAGTATTCTTATAAAAAAGATCTATAGTCTAGGCATGAGACAACACACATGTGTTTTACTTAAATATGACCCCATGAATTTGATTTTGTATTCAAGACATTTTGACTCAAAAGTGTCCGAATAAGATTCCCTATGTTTCTTCTAAAAGTCTTGCTGAACCATTCTTTGTTCCACCTATGGCTGTTTCATTAGTCGAGTGTATAGTTTGTTGTTAGTAACAGAGATTCCACTCTGTTTCAATATTTGTAACCTCTAAACATCGGCTACTCATTTTAAACAAGAAAGTTTACATTCTTTCACGTCCATATCTCCATATATATTAATTTATTAATAGTCCCAACTTCCAGGACTTTATTGAGATTTAAGTTTCAAATTTATGTCTTCCAAAACTCTCAACCTCCACTTCCTCTGCATGGAGTGTAATGTTTCCATGTACATCCATAAGTATAGAATGCATGATACCTAATGGTGCGAGAATAGGGCTGGTATTTATTGATAAGAAATACATGAGTATATGGCATAATACGTGAAAATAAGCTGATATTTGTATTTCAAGTTCCTCATGGAATTGTTTTATTCTACATAATCGATATCAGTGTCACATGTCAAATCAACTGTCATCATGGAACCCACATGTCAAATCATTTTTCACCTTTTATAAATTTTTATCAACATCATTTTTATCTTTTATCCACAACTTACCAAACAATATAAATTTTATTATTACATTTTTCAATAAGAATAAATAAAAATATTACAAACAAAAAATTACTTATTCCATAAGTATAGTTTATTAATAGAATAGTCATAAACTCCATAATAACTTATGTATTTACCAAAACAACACTGAGGGAATAGGAGGAGAATTGACCTAAAAAATTATTTGTCTAAAAGGAATAGATAAGTATAGACATACAACTATGACATAATATGTATGAATAATCTGGTATTTGTATTTCAGGTCCTCCCTAGAATTGTGTTATTCCACTCAATCTCTTCCAGTAATATAAATAAACCCCACTATCAAATCAACTGTCATTACTTCTTATAAATCAGAAGGCCAACATGTCAAATCATTTTTTCACTTTTTATAAATCATTATCCACACCTTATTCACATTTTATCTACAACTTATATATGGTCAACCAAATAACAAAAATTTCATTATTATATTTTTCAATTAGATATCATTTATTCCACTGGTATACTTATTTATTCTTAAAAAATAGTCATAAACACCACAATAATCTATCTCTCTATCCAAACGGCACATAAACATATACATAGCTGCCATGAGATAAACTCCATGTAGTTTGAGAGAAGTTTATATATCTAAAGAATCCTATAAATCTCACTTTTTGGAATCGTTTATCACTAAAATATAAAAAGGTTGAAATTGTTTCCAAAATCTAATCTAGTTAATCCATTTGGAAGCTGTTATTCCTGCTAAATTGACCGCCCAGGGATCAAAATTGGTGGCACAAGTGACATCCAAATAGGATCTTAAACATAGCATTGTTATAAATGAAAAATAAAAAACGTTGATCACTCACAAAAACATTGATAATGTTACGTACAGCCTCATTTCCAACCTCAATTCCCGTCTAATATACATCATCTAGAAAGTTACATGTTTTTATTAAAAAAAAACATATACTCCAATGAATTGCATCCATGCATTTATAGAAAATGTATAAAAATTTCTATCATATACCTCATTAATGTGAATATGTGCTCCGTTAATTAACACATACAGAACTAAAATTGAGGCTGGAAACAATCTGTGTAACTAATTTGATTTCTCTCGTTTTTTTCAAAAATTGGTCTCCCCATGTTTGATATATTTTGATTTCCCTTGAAATAGATATACGCCCAAAACTACGCTAAAAAAAGTACATACGTACACATATACACAATTGATGTGGTACCCTTCACCTTTATATTTGATGCATATCACGGGATTATCTTTGTGATAATAATGGAATGTGTGCCCCCCCTTTCCCCCGTTCTGTTTTAAGGGGCGTACGCAGTGCCTTGCTGTACTGCATGTGATGCCGTTGTGTGTGTTTGTGATTTCAATTTATTCCAAATTTTATTATTTCAACTTTATTGATGTTCAGAGGCACCAAAAACCCAACTGGCAGTTTTAATTAGCCCTGCACGGAAAATTATAACGTGGTGGAGAGTGTGAAGCGCAGTTAAGGACAAAAAACGGGTCTGGATTTTGGGGGGTGTCAATTTGTGATTCCCCACACACACCCACCCACACACACACACTTTGGTTCTTCTCTCTTCCTCCTCCAAGAAAACCCACTCACTATATTATGCTCTGCACTGAAACAGAACCACAACAAGAAGAGAAAAACCAAAGAAAAGGAGAGATGTTGAGAGTGAGTGATGAATTTGAGGCATCTGAGTGCAGTAGTGGGTGTGAGTCAGGATGGACTACTTACCTTGATAACTCCTCTACAAAAGTGACAGCAACAACCTCACCTTCTTTGAAGAGTAGTGGTGGGGTTTTGCCTTGCAAGAAATCTAGTGTGGTTGTGGAAGAGGAGGAGGAGGAGGAGGACCTTTCAATGGTGTCTGATGCTTCATCTGGACCACCACTTTTTTTTCATGAGGAGGAGGTGGTGGTGGTGGGGGAGGAGGGATGTTATGGGTTTAAGAGGAGGAGAGTTGATGGAGGGAGAGAACAGATGCCAGAGCAGCAGGGGCATAACCCTCTTGATGACACTGCCAGCTCTCCTTTCTTTGGTTTCTCCAAGGCAAGTGCATTGTCTCCTCACACCATTTCTTTGGTTCCTTTCATTTCTCATCTCATTCTGTGAATCTCTTCTCATGTTTTCTCTTTTGTTTTTTCAGACCAATCTCAACAGTCAGCCAACTGTGGAGGATACATTGGACTTCTCTCTTGGATTCTCTGCTACCCATTTCAAGGTACATGAAGTTCATTCATAGCTCAAACTGTTTAAAAAAGAAAGAAAGAAAGAAAAGAAGAAAGAAAACAATGATGTTGCTCTTCTTTTTCTTGGTTTGTACTGACCCATTGGATCTTTTTCAGGGTAAAACTGCAATGCACAAGCATTTGGGCCACTTCCACTCCCCAATCCTATGCAATCATATTCTCAAAACCAGTTGAGTCTTTGCTTTTCTATTTTCACCTCCTTTTCTTTTCCTGCAATTTCAGTCTTTCAGAGGTGCTTAATGTAGTTTCTCTCTCCACAGGTTTGCAGGAAAGAAAGTGTGAAGAAAATGGGTTGATGGGATTTGCTTGTTGGTTGTACATTGTCTTCTACCAACTGAAAATGGAGAGCATTTTTGTTGTATACATCTCCAAGAGATCTGTGGACTTCTTCAAGTTATTGTTGTTATTGTTCTTGTTCTTTTTAGGCCTTTGTCAATGAAGTGAGAAACAAACTGAACAAAAAAGAGAATTTGAAAATAAATTGCCTTCCTTCCTTCCTTTTATTTATTTATTTATTTATTGTTAATTATTAAATAAATCCTTCTGTCATGAGTGGGGGTAACAAGATGAGGCTTGTGGGTTCTGTTCAGTCCCTCTGTCTATGCCCTTTTGATCTATGAAGGTGCCCATACTCTCTGTTTACCAATAAAAGCATGCATTGCTTGAAGATATGTGTGCACATATGCATGTATGTCAACATCCATGTTTGTGTGGCTTGTGCTTCCTCACCCATTTCTCTTCAAGAAAAAAATCAGTCTTTTTAACAATTAAAACTTTGTTGTAAGCTCATTTAGAAAAAAAAATTACTGCAGGTATAGACACAATTGTGACTGATTTTAATCAAAATGGGTGGGAATGTGTAGTTTATTTGGAAGCTGTGCATGAATTAATGTTGGGCTTGTTTATACATCATGTATCCCTAGTGTATACACAGTTTTTATGCAGCAAAACTGTATAAAACTGGCTGGATTTGGGGTTGTATTTTCATGGATGCTTCTGACAAAGTTCTTATAATAATATGACCGAAAAGCCTGGACAAGAACAAATTACAAGAATTGATGGTGGCATCATATGCTATATATTCAATAGTAATATAACAAATTGACAAGATAAGCTGAAATTCATAAATTTTTGGCGTAATTCGCCATATCATTACAAACAAAATCATGTACTTAAAGCCATTGCTTAACACCATTAAATCAAATTGAAGAGTCCAGATGTGGACAAGAAGAAAACAACAACTTTTGTTTCTCAAAATCAATAGAAGTGAATAGAAGGGACTACCACTAAAGCCCTGGAGATAATCAAAGATAGTGATAACAGCCCAACTATTACAATAAAGTTTATATTCCAAGGACTGGGTCATTTTCAGTACCAGGGTGTCTTCTAGCATTCCCAGAAATTTATGTTAGGACCCAAAATATGCAGAAGTAATAATTTAACAAAATCAGTAATCTTATGTCATGCTGCAAAACATCTGGCTGGATGTTTCTACTATTAGGCCTTGCCAGAAAGAGAGATCAGATGGGCTATGGAAATGGCAACTTCTTTCATCACTCTCTTTGTTGCCTTTGCACCCCTTCCTCTTAGCATATTGTGATGTTGAGTGAAGTCTTTAGAGAACCACCACATTTGTGTGTATTTCTAAAATACTATATTAGGTTGAGACTTTGGTGCATATAACCCAAAAGATTAGACATGGAAATATGTGTTTTAATTTAATATTAGGACAAGATAGGATGCCAGCAAGGGAAGATCACATTGCAGAGGGAGGATGATATGCAGTAAATTAATGTGAATAAGATGGGGGGAATATATCAGGGTCAGAAAGAGATCCTCCTTTGAGATCCCTGAACCAAAAACAAGATTGCCAATTAATTACTCATCAGTCTTGAAATTGAATCTCAACACCCACTATTTGATTCATTATTTTATCTTATTTGCCCCTTCCAATGCTGTCTCCTATGAATCCTTCAGTGGACAGTGCCATGCTCAACCAAAAAAAAATTGATATTTTTATTTTTCATTTTCATTCTCATTCAATCCATTGTCTTCCCTGCATTGGTCTCCTAATGCTATAGTAGACAGCAGAAACAAAAACTAATATTATAATAACAAGAGTCAGAGAGAGAGAGGGAAAAGAGAGAGGATTTGGAAGTTTGGAATGTTCACCCATGACTCAACCTTGTTTCTTCCTCTCTAAATAATAATATTATACTACACTCCAAACAAAATCTCACATAAAGTTGTTTCCTGTAAAAAAACAATCAATTAATATATTGAGAGGTCGACCAAGGGTATTAAACAATTAATATAAACTCTGCCTCACTGCAGCCTATCACGTTGGATGAGAATCCAAAAGGGATGGAATCAACATCTCTTTCTCTCCTCTTTTTTTTTTCCAAACCCACCAAATTCATTTGTAAGGTGAATTAATGCCCCCATATATCTATACAGATATAATAAACATTTTCATTTATAAAACAAAACTCCCCTTACATGCATTCTTGAATAGTTTTTTGAAGAAAATGTGAGCATATCTATTTCAAAAAATCAAAACAGACAATGTCTGATTGAGTTACAAGAAAAGAAAAAGAAAGCAAAGAAAATACAAACGTGGTGGATGATTATCATCAACACCCCTAATATAACATAGTTGAATATATAGGTGATCTAACCCAAAAGCAACGAAACCATGCTCCATTCTTGAATAGGTTTTGTTCCCACTTCCCATAACATCAAATCTCCCTCGCAAATTCAGACATGGGACCTCTTTGTCCCTTCCACATTCTCCTCAATATCTTTCATCTTTTTTTGACTTAAAAAGTGTTTCTATTGTATGCATAGCACATACCTTGAATTGATGGTTCTATTTATTTAATTTTTTAAATAAAGTGCTAATACCTGCTACCTTCATGTGCTTGTATTCAATCCAGGATTTGCAAGCACATGCTATACACAAGCACATGAAAGAGTCCAGCTTTTCTAAGTCGAGCCTTTTGTGAGTTCTTGAGCCTTGTGCAGCAAGGGCTTGCCGCCTTGTGATCAGTGTCCTCATCCTCCATTGATAACCATCCGATTAATGTTTCCCAAAACGAGGTTGAGTTTTCAGATCTATCCATCAAAACAGAAAAAGTTTGTCAACTTCATGCTTAAAAAAACCTATAGAACCAAAAGGGAATGAAAGTTGGTTTTGATTTGCATCACAAATAAATGCCACATGAAGAAAAAGGTATCATCTAGACAAAAGAAACATTTCCAGGCTGTAAATTTGTCTTGATCAAGATTGACATCACAACTCCCAAGCTCATAATTAACAAAGATCTCAGACTCGGCTATTTTTAGCAAATTAAATGAGTAGCTGGTAACAGTGGAGCAAATTCTCCTTAAATATGTATCCAAATAAGCAAAGTTAGACCAAAGGTTTGAAAAAAATAAATACAAACAGAAGTTCACAAGTCTTCATTCCTTAAATTGTATTAGAATTAAATTCTGAGTACATGTAGAGGACCAACCATGTCCAACGACCTTCACTCTTAACCCACACATTGTACTAGTATTAGCTTTGTCCTCATGTCCCAAACCAATAAAAAAATGCATATATTAAAATCGTAGGTATTTGTTAAACTACAGGCCAACTTAAACAACAAGGAAATTCAATGTCAGACAGTGGTCACATATGGAAGTCACTACTATGGCTGAAGCAATACGAGTGCAAATAAACCCATTTACTCTGCTTGTTGAGCTTTGTAAAGTGAGTATTTTATAGCCGTATCAATTTAATCACACACCACTTGATCTATTTAATTAATAGATACATATCATAAAAGAACCAAGTTTACCCTTGGCAATGGAAATTGTTTCATTTAGAATGAGTGACATCCATCCAGCAATCTTAGTATGGAAGTCATTCAGAACTGTAGCGGATGCACTTAAAAGACATAAGAACGCTAATTAAGGAATCGCCAAGACCACGTATAGATAGGCGCAAAACAATACAGCAGGCTGATAATCATGTAGCACAATGCGAGTAGATATACCTGAGATGAAATTTTCTATAGGTCCTATAATTTGCTCATTCATAACAAGATTAGAGAAGGGAAAAAAGCAAGATGACCGGATCACGATGTACGCTTTCCTAAAATACTAGAGGCATACATGGATAATAAATAGGAAGTAACTGAAAATAGGTATTATTTAATTCTACAATGAACCATGGTGTTTCATTCAGAGGGAAAATGGTTAATATATTCTATTTGCAGCCAGGATGCCTGGGTTCAAATCAAACTTTAGTCATAAAAGTAATTCACAAATGAACTTACAACAGAACAGAAACAGCATGCCTTACCATTAAATAGTATTGGCTAGAGAGCAAAACTCAAAGAAATGGAAAATGTGCTAGATAAGTTTGAAATTTTCAAGACCAACACCAACTCCCAATTCCTTGAGGCCAGTTGATGCCTATGATGAGAGACATGCCCTGAAATCCTTGGCCAAGTCAATATGATCAAAAGAAACTCTTATCATCCATAGACCTGGAAAACATCTAGATGTTCACCAACATCATATGCTTTGCCTTTATCTTCATAAAATAAGGAGAGTCCATTCTAGGAGAAAACCCAGCATTACTATTATGATGATCAGTTATAGTCTACAGTCTAGACCAAGGCTAGGAAATCTATATATTTCTTCCTAACTAACTATAATAAATTATTATAATAGACTACCTAATTATTGCCCTAGTTGTCACACCCTAAAACTCATGGCACGTGGAGGGGACACGTGTCAGGCATGTTTGTGTGCAAGTGCGCAATGGCTTGCAGACGTGCCAAGATGAGCGGGACGTGTATGTGGCTCGGAGACATGTGGGGATGGCTGGAATGAACCCTAGTCATACAAGGAGGCATGTCCGAGAAGCGTGATCCAAATGAGCCGGCACCACTAGCGCAACGACGTGGGCTTACCAGGCAACTAGGCCGAGAGCTTCGGAAGCCCTGACCGGGAGAGTCAGGCAATTCATCCGAGAACAGCTGATAACTCTACCAGGAGCGTCGGGAACCTCGACCGAGAGTGTCGGGTATCGTATCTGGAGTGCCAGACATCTTGTCCGGGCAAACTTGTAGGATCTACCAGACGGACTCGGCAGAACCAATGCAGCGTGGCCAGTCGTGTCCTAAGATGTGCACCGAGTGCGCGATGACTTAGGGGACACATGGACACTCAGGAGGGATCTGACCTTGCAGGGAACGTGGGGGAGATGCATGGTGGTTGACACATGCACGGGAAACGGATGTGGGCAAACACGAGGGCGCATAACCAGGCGTGGGCAAGGATTGGATTGCATAAGCCAGACGTAGGCACGTGGGGGGGGGGGGGGGTGCAGGAGTGATGCGCAATTATCACTCCATCCAAAGGGGAATCCGCACAGTACGTGGCATACAAGTCGGAGAACCAGTGGGCATCTGGGCAGGGTGACCGGATGTACTCAAGGTGTGCACCAAGTGCATGAGTGCACGATGGCTCGTGGTCACAACCAGAATGTGCGGGAACGTGGGCGACGTGGTGCAGGGCGCAACGTAGCACACGTTGACTCACCACGAATGCGGGCAGTTGCAAGGGATGCGAGGGTGGGCAGTTAGACGCGCCGGTTACGCGGTCTAATGCGCCACGAGGGCAGACGGTTGCACTGGACGTGGAAGTGGGTGAGATGCACGCATGGGCAACAGCGTGGCATGCACCATCCACACTGCTGGACCACTTAGCATGCGAGCGAGAACAAGCGGAGTCTCGGGCGCGTGAAGCAGGATCGTGGGCAACTCGTGGGGCGACGTGGCACGCGATGCATGCAAAGTGGCAAGGTGTGGTCTGTTATGTAACTGATAGAGTGTGTCAGTTATGTAACTGCCGTAACTAATCCATGATGGGAAACATGGGAAGTTGCTGGCAAGTGAGCTCCTGCGTGGGCTAAGTTTTGTAACCGTAGACTGAGGCAGTCTATATAAGGGTGTAAGTGTGATCCTTCAGGACACACAAGTCCTTGAGGCATTTCCTTTGTATTCCAGGAGTTGAATAAAAAGGTTGGGAAGAGAGTTTCATGTAAATCTGTGGGTGCCTAAGGTTTGTGCCGAGGCTGACCGGTGCGGGCATCGGTGCCGCACGGGAAAAATTTCTAGTCCAGAATTTGACCCCGTGACACTAGTCCTCTACCCAACCATGAGGCAGATCTTAGTTTGCCTTGACTTGGAAACGTATAGAAGTCCAACATCATGCCCTCTTCTGAACAGCATCAACCAAAAAGAGAGGCTCCATTCCAGTAGAAGACAAGCACATACATGTTCTGCATCATGCCTAGGCAAAATAATAAACAAAGATCATAAATGTCCATCTTTAATTATAAAAATCCAATAAATACTTTGGTGCTAATAATTCTTTGCACTGCTTGTAAGTGTACAAGTTCTTATCTTATGAATGATGAATATGAAGCAATTTTACATATATTTATGTTTAAAGAATTTGTTGCGCCAGATAACCTGACTAGATTAGTAAATTTAGTTTCGCAAAATTGCAGGAATTACCAGGAATTATGCATATGTTCTGCAAGAATTTAATATGAGCCCCATCAGATGGATTCCTAACCAAAAAAAAAAAAGTCTCTTTCTTCTTTATCTCACAGAAAAACAATGCTTGTCAAGAGCTTTCAAATTGTATATTTGTTTCTTCAGTGATGAGAGAAGGTAGAGGTTGGTGACTTCAGTACACTTCATAAAACCTCTTTCTCCTGGAAACTCAAAATTAATGAAGAAACAAGTTATGTGTTTTATAAAAGTCGGCAATTGTGTGTGTGGAAGGGGCAATATAGAGAATATGTACAGCACCTGTTCATTTCACCACCTCCTTGTGCATTTGCTGGTCCCCATGGCAGAATACTGGTAGAAAGCTCCATAGCCTCACGTTGCCTCTTCCTTCATCTGAATCCCAACAGCTTTAGAAAAAGGATTCTAAAGACATTCTGTTCTCAGGGAAAGAATGGACCAGCTCACTCCCAAAGAGGAAGCCATTGAACTTTATACATGCCCGTCCCAGTGCAGGAATCTTTCGAAAGCACTATACAGGCGTATGCTTGAATATGCATGCATATTCAAGACTAATTCCAGCAAATTGTATTTCGCCATCCGATTCACAATAGATTCCTGCAATTATGTTTCACCAGAAGGCACACTTTAAACTGTAATCTGCTTCCGTAAATTATATTATATTTAGAAACTCGATTTTGGGTTCACAGTGCTCGACCCCCATCAAAGAGAAGACTGCACAAACTTCCTTGGAAAGAAACAAACTCCTGCAGAGGATTACAGTGTTGAAGACTCTTTTTTGTCTTCCTGTAGGCCTTTGCTTCCTGAATTCTTCCAGCTCCTTCAAGTCCTGTTATCAGCACTTCATACGTTCCAGGGAATGCCTTAAAACCTTTCTTTCTCAAGCTCTGGTATATCTCCAGTCCTTTGTCAACTTCCCCAGCTCGAAAGTAAGCATCCATTAGAGCAGTGTAAGTAATGGAGCTCTGGTCAGCAGGAAAACAATTGAATATTCTCTCAGAAAAAGTAGGCATGCCCGCACACCCAAGTCTGTATATCAAGAGTGAAACCAAATACTCTCCTAGAGTTATCCCAGTCTTAACAATACATTCACTAATCTCTATAACCTTGTCAAATGAACCGGTCCTGATTAAGAGGCCAATCAATGAGATATATGCAGGTCTACTGAGCTCCACTTCCATCTTTATGCAATATTTAAAAGCTGATAGGGCAAACCATAAACTATGATACACACAACTGGCTTGAATGGCTTCAATCATAAGTTCAGAATCTAATTGAATATTTCTCTGAGACATCTCATTTAATATTTTCTCTACAGCAATGAAGTTGTGCTTGGCCAAAAGATATACAATAATGCCTCTATCTATTTGGACGGATGCATCAGCTGTGGCTAAATCAGAATCAGAGGTCTCCTCCTCACCAAGATCCACAGAAGAAAGGTGAGGACTCACCTGTCGGAGAAGATTGTCACTCTCACCAGCAAGCTTCAGAAACTCAAGTGCTTCCAAGAATATAGGGAGGCGAAGAACTATGGATTTTTCTCTCATGTATTGAAGAGTTCGAGTCATTACTGTTATCTCACCAGCTCTTGCACATTTCTGCACTAAAATATTGCATAAAGCTTTATCTGGTTGTATTTCTGTCTCTTGCATCCGGTCCAAAATTTCTAGAGCAGCTTTAAATTTACCTGAGAAACGTAATGAAAGACAATAGCCACACAATCAAATTTCACACTTACAAAGTGAAATGCCGCCCAAGTGACAACCATAAGTCTACAATGCAAGGAATCCAGGGGACCCAATACAGAAAGAAGAAAATACATAAATAAGACGAAAAGCATGTTGCGAACCGAGCTTTGGTTAAGTTGGGAAACACCTCCCAAGGTCAAGGGGTCAAATCCTCGGGAGAACCATAAGTCTACAATGCATTAGGAATCCAGGGGTCCCAATAGAGAAAGAAGAAAATACATAAATAAAACTAAAAGCATGTTGCGAACCGAGCTTTGATTAAGTCGGGAAACACCTCCCACCTTTGTGAAAGAGGTCAAGCGATCAAATCCTAAGGAGAACCATTATTCAAAAAAAAAGACTAAAAGCATGTTCCAATGTTAAATAAATCTACAATTGTTGTAATGATCTTGACAAATATGTTTCACACAATTCAAGAAGAATATAATAAGTTCAAGATGGATAATTACAAGAAAATGTAAAAATTACGGAATATGAGCTTGTCTAATAGATCTTTCCTATGGTTATCAGAAACACCATTTGTGTGGCTCAACAGGACATCAGGGTTCAACATGAGATAGAAGTTTAATATCCAATATTATTCACTAAAAAAAACTTGACCTAACCTAGTGATCTGGGCTGACTGTATCTTTAAAATATAGTGATTTTAATATCTATTTAACAAAAATCAAACATTTCTCAAACTACTTCAATGGCCATTATATTAATAATGGTGTGCTTGGAATCATGCTCTTTGGGAAGTAAATTGGATTCAGATTTGATGGTTGTGCTAGCACTTAATGCTAGTGCCCACAACCTCCCTCCACATGTTATGTGAAATTTAATTACGAACCACTTATGAAGAGCATGATAGTAGAGAAACATGAAATTGTATATCATGGTTAATCTTTTGATAATTATAAAGTATTTAATCACATATCCAAAAACCAATATTACCAAAAGGCTCAGAGGATCGTACCACAAGATGGGTGGATATTGGAAAACATTTGATCCTCCAAAGAAAGAATCCAAGAAGATGCTTTGAGAAATTATAGAACAAAAATTGCTCAATGCCCATCTGTAGTTCAAATATACCTCTGCCTTTAAGTCAATTTATGCGCAATCATTCTCAACCACTCATCTAGAATCTCCCATTTTTAGGGAAGAATTGATTCAACACCTACAATTTGTGTTGAAATAGCAATAGTCCCCTCTAAAATCATGAAATCCGTATACTCCTTAAAGTTTTTTTATTTTCATATAACCTCTGCCACACATGTTAATCCAAACATGGTAACTAACCAGGGGTAGGATAGCCGGGGGTAGAATATGACTATCCTACCCCCTCTTTATCATTTGGTGGACCCAACCCTTCTCCCTCAAACCTCAACCAGAGGTCAGAAACCCTAGATTGCCAGTATTTCCTTCCCAATCTCGTGCAAAGGAAGGCATGGAAGAGGTGGGAGGTCTTCATGTTGTCATCGATCATCACAAACCACTTTTCTCACCGTGAATTAGATGCCTGCCTGACTCTGATCGGAGATCTCCTTCATCTCAAGGTGAGTGATCCAGTTATCCTCTCCAGGCTCAGCTACGTCTAGACCCAGATGGCAATCTCGAGGGTGATTGTGATATGTTCATGAAGGTCGAGAGGCATTGTTAGCGGCGGACATAAATCTGGTGACTCGGAACCGGATTCAGTGCATGTGGTGGAGTTTGCGGAGGCGATGAGGGAGTACAAGGGTGGAGTGGAAAGGAAGCTGTCGGACATCGTGACAACGTATGTGAAACTGTGGGTTTTCGTCTCCTTTTCAGTAACAGATGGAAGGTGTTAAGCTTCAACATAATTAAATTATTTCCCCTTTTCAGCTTAGTTTCCTTCTAGGAAGGCCACTTATGAGTTGTGAAGGATTTGTCAATCATTTCATGTTTTACATTTTACCTACTCTAGGTTCGAAGTGGTTTTTCTTGGCTTCTGTTGACCATGCCCTTTCTTTTAATTGTTTCATATTTAGTACTGGGAATCATTCATGCCTGGCAAGTCATGTTCAATTATGAGACACTTATTGTTTTCTTGTTAGATAGCTCCTACAGCTACACGGTCTGATGGTCATGTTTTTATTAATGATGAAAATACCAAACTTCATAATCAAACAAAAACATTGGTTTACTTGATGCTGATATTCCAATTAGAAATTAAAGAGAGATAATGAATTGAAAATAGTGATAGTGGAGAGATTGGGAGAGGGTTGAGCATCTACAGTGGAGGGCCTAGGCTTTTTACAACACCGAATTTCAGCATGCCTGGAATTGTTGCGATGAGTGAAAGCCTCTTGCTTCCATTCATACTTAACAGAGAAGGCTTCATGGTTGTCCTTGTCAAATTTGATGGACATTTTCAGTGAGCTCTACCCGAACTTGTATCTCGATGCGAACTCTAGCATATGCTATATGAGAGATTGGCAGTAAGAGAACCCATGTAGAGTGGTTAACCTATGGTGCAAGAGATCTTGCTCAAAGTAAAGCTGGATCAGAAAGGAAGAGGAAGATAAGGGTATGATCATCTTTTCCATCTCTAACAATCAGGACTAGGTCAGCCCTATGTCCAATCTAAGAAATGAATAGAGCATGCATACTTCCTTGCATTGGCTGTCCTATGGGGGGAGGGGGAAACAGACCATGCAAACCCGATAAGTGGAGCAATTTAGACCTCGCAAAACAGTACATCTATCTACACATAAACTGTAGAAAAAAACATGCAGACATCTGACTCTATAACAAGCAACAGCCAGGAAAACCTGATAGCAGGAGTAGACTTCAATAGAATATCTCAAGGGGTACAAACATTGATGGTAATTATATATTTTAGTGACCTTAGGAAGGGACATAGTGTAATATTGGTTAAAACTATTAGAGAGAGCAATTGCCCCCTCTCACACATGTGGCCCATACACTGATCCAGTCACCCAAGCACAGTTTTAAATATCAGTCGATATATATATATATATCAATTTTATGATCAAAATGCTAAATATCGGGCATATATCGATTTCTTAAAAAGAAATTGAATTTCTCAGCAATTTCTCGCATGAAATTGTCGAGAAATGTTTTTTAATGGCATGCCCTCAATGCTAGTATTTTAAAAATGAAATCTCATTTACAAAACAATAATAATGAAATTTCAATCAAATTTGTGAAAAGGTATAGGATTCTAATGCTTTGTAATAATAATAGAATTTTATACATAGTGTATCATAATAATGAAATATTATAATAATGAAGTAACCTATATAATATCATGAAAACTTATAAATTTCTTTGGTTGTTTGCAATGTAATTTAACTAAATTTCATTAAAGTATTGAAATTATATTTTTCATATATTGAAATTTTAAAAATATAATCATATATAAATTACTTTAATACTTAAATGACAAACTAAAATATTTTCTATTACCTTATGTATGGAATCCTCTTTTATTTTTATTTTTGATATCGGAGAGACTCCTCGTGACTTACCTTGCACCCAAGCTGAGAAAGCGCATGTTTGTCCTTGGTCCCGATGAAATCCTTGTTTTAAATATGTATATATTATTTTTCTCCTTTTTTCTACTTTTTCTTATTTTTATGTTTATTTTCATTTTTCCCATGTTTCAGAAGAAGAAGAAAAAAAACCAAAATCGATGCACCCAAACCATACCTCTGAAAACAATTGAGATCATAATCTACATTCTTCGAAATGCAAGAACGAATCAACCGATATATGTAGCACATAGTTGTCTGGGCGACGCCTAGGCGTCGACCTAGGCGACCACCCGCCTAATAGCATGTTAATTAAGCGGGCGCCTAGGCCCGCCTACCCCTCTAAATCACGCCTAGCCCGTCCAATCCCTCGCCTAACCTTAAAAATAAAAGACAAAATAAAAAACACATGATCAAAAGATTGAAACATCACCTACCCTGCGGTCAACGGTGCAGCGAATTCTCCCAGTCCCAAATGAGTCTCTATTGATTTTTTATCTCTCCCTCCTATCTCTCTTCAAAATTTCTGAACTCTTATCTCATTCTCCCTCAATCTCTTTCCCCTTTTTTCCTTCTTTAATGCTACTAGGGTTAGATTATATTAGTTTTGTTGAAATGGACATGCACCAATAAATTACTTTCATATGTTCTTTATTTATAAATAACATTTCTTCATTTTAAGTAGTATTCTTGAAAAAAATTAAAGAATGAATAAACAGATAAATAACTTTAATATAATTACTAATTTAAATAATAAAATCTTAATTAAGCGCCGCCTAGGCGCGCCTAGGCTCGCCTAGCCACCCAGACAACTATGATGTAGCATAACCTTGGCGTAAAACCATCAACACTAACCTGAGTCGCAGAGATATTCAATCAAGACTGTGAAGGTATAACAATTCGGTGGACATCCGACCTTCACCATCTCCTTATAGACATTGACAGCCTCCTCAGCCCTGCCATGATCAAACAAAACCTTCATATACGCCGTGTAAGACACCACCGTGGGACTACACCCCTTCCGCTTCATCTCCCCCCAAATCCTGACCGCCCGATCGATGTCCCCCTCCCTCGACGTCCAATGAAGCAAAGAAGTGTAGCTGACCGCATCGACCTTCAGCCCCTTCTCCACCATCCGATCGAACAGTTGCCTCATCGGTCCGAAACGGCCGGCCTCACCGAAGATGTCCATCATCGTGGTGTAGGTGAACTGGTCGTGCTTGAAACCCTTCAAATTGGAGGCCCAGTTGAAGAAGAACCAGGCCTTCGCCATGGGAGGGTGGGTCTTCAAGACCTGGTTCACCGTGTACGAGTCCCATTTGACGGCGAGCGAGTCGAGCTGGTCCTCGGCCGAGACCCACGTCGGGGACCGTAGGATGTTCGATATGCGGCTGATGATGGTCCGCATGTAGACCTTCGGGGGTGGTGGAGGAGGGGGTCTGGAGGGAGTGAAATGGGGGTTCTCTTTGATCGGACGGCGGATGAAGTGCCGGGGCCTGAGTCGACGGAGGAGGCCATTGGAGTTGATTGACATCGTCTAATCGAGAACAAATTTTATCGTTGTTGCTCTTGTGTCTTGATTCGCCATGATTCAATGAAAAAAACCCTAATTTTTCTCCCCTTTCCCCAAACGGGAGAGAAGAACCATTAGTTTTCAAACAAGGGGCAGTTAATCCCACCACCCTTTTTGTTTGACCCACCACCTTGTTTAAGAACATCTTCAATCTTATATTCAAACATGTATCTAAACTTAAATTTGAGTAAACTCATCTCCAACCATTTATATCTATATCAAATCAAACTGTTTGCTTAAATTTTTACCCAAATCAAAAGATACTCAAGCATGTACATAAATTTTCTTAGGTTAATTTTTTTTTAACTCCACATTTTTAAAAGAATTTGAATAAAATATAAAGTGGTGGTTAAAAATACATCATATCAAATGTAGTTTTTACTCAAATGTTTAGTAAAATTTAAATATAAGTTTGAGTAAGGGTTGGATATGTCATAAAAAATCACCTTCACTTTATTTTTTTTGTCAATCCCACACGTAAATACCTCTTTTATTGAAACACCAAATCCAACACCATCTTTTATTGAAACACCATGAATCCAATGGCGATGACGGCCTATGGTTCGGGTTAGCTTCTAACCTGGCCATCAAGACTTCCAAATGATCAGAATTGGGGAAATCAGTGATTGTCCACCCCATCGTATATTCACCCCACCCCATCCCATTTTCTTTCCCGCAGTAACATTTTTATATGTTCTAATCCCACCCCTTAAGATATATATAACCTTAAACCCAACGACCCCACTCCAATCATTTCAAAAAACTCTCCCCCTCTCATTAGAAAACAAGAGATGGATCACGCGGCGGATGGGAGCCAACGTAGGTCGAGATGGGTCTCGCGGCGGAGGACCACGAGAGTCAAAGTGACAGCGAGCTCCCTTTTCGAGTAGGATGGGGTCAAGGTCTCGTGGAAGATCTTGAGCTGCATAATTCACTCGGATGTTTCTTTTGTGATTTAGAGTACAAAAATGAGCTCTCTTTTTTTTTATAAAAGTTTACATTTTTTTTTTTGTTTCAAACAATTTCACATTTATGGATACAAAAAAACATGAAATCGAGTTGATTTATTAGGATCAATTGTATATATTCCAAAATTATCATATTACATAGTGTAGTGGTATGTTTGGAATTTTTTAGAGGGAAAATGTTGTTCTTCAATATGAAAATGTTGTACTCAAGTTAAGCAGGCTTATTTTTTAGGGTTTTAGATTTTTTTAAAATAAAAGAGTTTGTAATGATTTTATTGTTTTAGGGTCTAGACTGTGAAATGAGTTTGTACTAAGGAAAGAATTTTTGGTTTATAATGTTTTTAGATTCTCAAAAGGGGCAGTTATTACCACCCCATTTTATCACAATCCCACCCTTTGAACCCAACTCACCCCCTTCAATTTTTGTGAAACCCAGCCCCACCCCTATATATATTTCAAATTGGGAAACTCCAAACCCACCCCCTACATATTTTCATCTATTTCGTTCCTCCTCCTCCCTCCCCCTCCATTTCTATCTATCCCTCTCTCTTTGACATTTTCACCCTCTGGTGCCCGCTAAGCACTCCCCGACGATCTTCACCTCCCCCCGGTGATCATAATCTATCCTCTCGGTGCCACCTCTCTCGATTTCACATATTTGTTCAGTTTCATGTCTTCACTAATCATTAGACCCCTTCGTCGTCGTCTTCTTCTTCTTCATGTTCTATTCATTGTTGAAAAGATCACATTTTGTGTTATAATTGTTTGTATATTTTTTTCCATCTTATAGACCCTACTTTTTTTTTTCAACATTACCCTGTTTTTAGGTTTATTGGTGAGATGATTATTTGGAAATGTTTTTTTAAGAAATGTAATATTTTTTTATTGATGGAATGAGTGGCATTGGTTGATTAAAGGATAAATTTGGCCTAATTTTCTTAGGATGATTTAATGTGAGGCATTATTTTATCTAATTAGTTTTAATTGAAAGATGTGTGTATAATCATCATGGGTTAGATGAGTAATGAATATAAACATTGATGCATGGTGGTTGGTTAAAAGTGTTGATTGGTTGATTGATCTTGTTTCATAATTCAATATGCACCATTGGTTATATGAGAAATGTTTTATTAATATTCATGTAAATTTAGTAATCAAATGAGAATATTTTTCCTCCATCTCTTTCAGCGTGATTTGTATTTTCGCACATGCATGGTTACTAACTTGATTTTTCTAAGCAGTATGGCTCATAAGGAATGCATTCGACCTATAACATCCAATCGGAAGAGTAGATCGCAAGATGCGCCTTCGAGTTCTTAAAATATTGTTGAGGATTGCAAGAAGTGTGGTCAATGAGAAGGAATTATCAATAATTGACCTTCGCAACACTAGTTTTGTCCATGTGTAAAGTGGTTTAATATAACTCTTATATTTTTCTACTAGTTTTCTGAAACCCGTTTGATAACACGTATGAGCTTTCAATTTAATTAAAAGTATAATTACCCCCAATCATGTTACTAAACGGGCCCTGAATCACCAATGGAGGTCAATATAAAAAAGAAAAAAAATTCAAATAAAACCCCTTATAAATTGTCTCAAATCTATATAACCCCATGAAAACACCTAAGTAAATCCATAGCCTTTAAGTTAAATTTCCTTTGACATATCAAGGAATATTATGCAAATATTTAGTTTGGTCAGAGCTGATTGAAAACACAATATATCAAAATCTCTTATAATATGTTAAAATGCAAAAAATTCTCTATAAATAATTATTTTACCCCTCTATATATATCATAAAATTCTATCTGGATAAATAAAATCATCATTTACATATAATTTTTTATATTTTTTTTAAACATTGTAAATGATTTTTAATATTTTGCATTTTCAGTTAATCAAACAAAATATTCTCCATTTATCAAGAAAAATTTAACTCAGGAGTTATACAGATTTACATAGATGTTTTCAAGAGATCATATGAACTTTAAAACAAGTCAATGAGTTATATGAATTTAGACATTTTCCAAGGGTTTATATGATTTTTGCATATAAAAATATTAATTTTTAGGGTTAAAGACATTTACATCCCTGCAAACATGGATAATCCCATTTAAGTCCCTCTAAAATTTAGAGTAGACACATGAATTCCTAAAAACTCACAAAAATCTAATTGTCATCCTCAGGTTAAAATTTATTTCAAATTTAACAGAATATTTTATCACTTTGTAATCATGTAAACATTATAATTTTCATAAACAATCATAAAAATAAATTAATCCATGCAAAGATCAAATTATCCTGGTAATACTTATGTTTTTTTTATTTCCATTGAGGTATTGTTTAAAAATGGTTAAAAATTTAAAGTTAATTTTATCATTTTATAGTTATATGTTAAAGTTAAACAAAGTAGATTGAGTTAGAATTAATTTTTGTTGAAACAAGAAATGTATATGAATTTTTGTGAATTTTTAATGACTTATATGTCTATTTCAACTTTGATAAAGATTTATATCATATCACACTTTGATAAGTATTTATATGAAATTACACGTATTTACAATTTGCAAGGACTGTGATGTATTTATCCCTACTTTTTATTCCTACTTTTTATTCCCCAGTGACACGAGTAAATATCGCAAATCGGACCCCTTACGGTACCTACAATGGGTTTTGAATTAATAAAGGACGGACAAAAACACGTGAACATATCACCAAACCTTGTCAGTGCAATTATGAAACCAAGGTATAATTTCACTGTTTTTCTTAGATTCTGATAAGATATATATATATGTTCATTTCAAAAATAAAAAAAATAATGTGAGATGCACATGCCATACAATCTCACTTTCCATTATCTACATGAAATTGCAACATTGGTTACCTAAGCCAACCGGGGAGTAGGGGTGCAACTCGGGCGGGTTGGGTCGGGTTCGGGTCGGGTTCGACATTAACCCGCACTGCAGAGAGTCCAACCCGAACCCGAGCCCGAACCCGACCTCAACCCGAAGGGTTCAACCCGAACCCGAACCCGATCTCAACCTGCGGGTTCGGGTCGGGTTCGGGTTGAATTCGGGTTCGGTCGGGTTTGGGTCGGGTTCGGGTTGAATTCGGGCTCAAGTCGGGTTCGGCCGGGTTTGGGTCGGGTTCGGGTCGGGTTCGGGTCGGGTCGGGTCGGGTTTAACACATAAAATATCATACAAAATATTTAAAAAACAACAAAACAAACTCTAATTAATTATTAATTAAACCTTATATACAAATAATTAAAAGTGAATATCTATAATAATTAACCCAAACACAACAAACATAGTGATACTCTAATTTGTGTAATTGTTTATTATGTTTTAGGAATTTAGGGTTTTGGATATAGGTATGTTGTTATGGCAGCATAACATTTGTTAACCAGGGGGGTCGGGTTCGGGTTGAGCCCGCGGGTTGAACCCCTCAACCCGAACCCAACCCGAATTGGGTTCGGGTTGGTTCGGGTTCGGGTCGGGTTGAACCCGACGCCAAAAAACACCAACCCGAACCCGCCCGCGAGTCGGGTTGGGTCGGGTTGGGTCGGGTTCAACCCGCCCAAGTTGCACCCCTACCGGGGAGGGTAATATTGACACCAAAAAAAAAAACGAGGGTAGTACAATATGTTCTTTTTTTTCCCCAAGAAAGGTTCAGGCTTCTCTCATATTACATATGTTACACACTAAAATATTAGCTACAAACAGGTGAAAAAAAGATGACAATACTAAAAACATGGGTTAGCATCTTAAAATGGCTGATCATCTATCTCACTTGCACGCGTCCAAGGCGGTGAAGGTGTTGGAGGCAACTAATTGCAGACTGTTTTCAGTCGTTTTGCAGCTTGAACGAACCCGATAATTACCTGCAACTCATCCAGTTGCTTCAACAATGCAGGGGAAGCAGCAATTTGGATTTCAGATGATAAGGGGAGAGTCAGAGTCTTATATTGCTTTCATGGCTCTTTAATGGATATAAGCTAGAGATACAAAGAAATGTAAGGCACCTGTGACATGAAATGCCTCTGAACCACATCGATTAGCTGCTCTTTGGATGGGTTAGGACTGGCACCCACCTGAGTTCAGAGTTGATAAACAATTAGATATCTTTTTCTTGATCATATTAACATATAAAGATTAGTTATGTAATGTCATGCTAAAGAAACTCACAAGATTGAAGTGTCGCCAATATCTCCATAATGCTGTGGTTTCTAGTTTGCTTAGATCAACCTTCTGCACCAAATGCAAAAACAATTTATGTTAGTCGACACTGAATATAAAGAAATACATGAAAAGTTGGGGGGAAAAAAAAGAGAGCGAGATGCTTACAGTAACACTCCTCACAGGTGAAACAGATCCCTTGGACTGAGACTCACATGAATAGGACTGACTCAAGGATTTGTTTGAAGATCCATTTGTTCTATGTGACCTATGCCTTGGTCTGTGAGATTTTTGGGTTTCTTCTGATGCTGCAATCAGTGAAATGGAAAGGTAGTTAAAAGGGCAGTAAAAGAAAATAAAGAACCATATCCTATTTTTTTTTGAAAGAATATCCATAAAAGATTACAAAATACTGGAACATTGACAAATTTCTTTTTACCAAAAATAACAACAAAAATACTGCACATGCTCCTATCTTCGTGCATGATCCCCGGAGTCATTCTTAAATCTTGATTTAACATAGGTTACTAGTTGAGCGAAATTACAGATTTTTTTTTTTTGGTAATATAAAATGATGAGTAGATCCCTATGTCCCTGTTGTTTCAATCTTAAAAGACGTTAATTTTGGGTGACAAACCTCTTAGTTTAATTCCTGCCATTGACATTAATTTTGAGAAATAAACTTCATAGATTCTACTTACCCATATCAGATCCATTCCACTGCATATTATCACAGTCCATGTCATTGTCTTCCTCATTACCAGTTGGTGCCTCAATCACACTAAGGGCATTCCTTTGTAGTTTAACTTCAATGCCATTTGTCAAAACCTGCAGTTTCATAGATGAAAGCAAATCAAGAAACAAAACTACATCTAAACAAACTAAATTTTGAACCAGAAGGCAGAATATTCACACATACATAAAATATATATTCTAACATAAATAAACTAATAAAGCAACTTTGAGCCTTTATCTTTTGTAAATTTGTATGTATGAGAGCAAGAATTCATTTCAGACCACATTAAGGGGACACCCCTAGGTATCTTGACTGCCTGAGTTCCCTCCTTGCATGAAAACCTAATGTGAATGCTATAACTGTAATATTGCCAGAAATACAAAAACACCATTTACCACAAAAAAAAAAAAAAAAAAACTAATAAACTAAATCAGACTGGTATGTAAGAAAGAAAACAAACAATCTGGGATTGAAAAAACAAAAGAAATCTAAATCTTAAAAAAAAAACAATGCTATCATATCCATCCATGACTATCCAACATACAGAAGAACTAACTTTTGATGCCACTTGAAATTTTAAATCATAAGCAAAAATATAGAAAGAGTTTGCAAGAAATATCAAATACTGTTGATGTTGATTAGCTTACATATTAATTGTAAACACCATGATGTTGGCATACAAGGATTTTCTGAGACTTGCATCAATAAAATAAATGTTTAAGTTCTAAATTTAAACAATCGCAAAAAAAACACACTCAATCATTGAATCTATATAACATATTTCTCATACAATACAACAGATAAAATTGGCAAAAGAACCTCATATATAGTCATAATAGATTACTCAAAATAATGTCAACTATTACAAAATAATGGCAACCCCACATGGAAGATGCGTACCTGAAAAATAAACAGGAACAAGAAAACCATTGACAAATTGGACAAATGAACATATGTCCAACCCATCAATGTATAAAACACCCAGAAAACTTTGCAAGCATACAAGCAAACTAGCTCGGATCATACACTTTTCAATCTGACCATGATTATCAACTGAATAATGTCTTGATGCGCAAAATAAAATTGTTATATGTCCAATAAAGTTGAACAAGAATCTAAATTTTACTAAATAGACTTCTATCAACCAGGCAAAGCAATCCTACCTTCGTAAGATAAGAATCACTTACAGAACTTAGTGCTTTAATAAGGGACACTGAGTTTATCCCATTAACAGTAAGGGACCAAAAAAAAACAAAAGCAAATTTTCTTGATGATTTAATGTATAAATAAATAATGGAAAATGTTCAGTCCTGTTTCCAGCCCCAAATGCCGTTTGCAACATTTTTGTATATTTTCTTAAAAAGTATACCTCATATATATACTTTTGTAAAAAAAATAATGAAATATATACTACAATAAATTGCATGGACTAACTTATGAAACGTATAAAAAAATTTCTAACAAGACTATTACAGTGAGCACATGTGGCTAAGGCTGTAAAATGAGCTCAGTGTAACAGTGTTCATGGATAATATAATGCCCAACAGCTCAATGCCATTATCTAAGAATAAATATAGTAGAAACCTGAAATTGTTGTGATGATATGAAATTAACAATGATAAGTAAATCCTGAAAGCAACTATACTAAAAATTCACTTTTGAATGACCACATTGACAATGAAAAAAACAAAAAAAACTCACCACATCATCCAAATTTGAAGAAATGCAGATTGATTATAAAGTTAAAGAGGAATTCATGACAGAGGCAATACAATAGAAATTCCAGATCCACTCAAGGCAAATAAATATGAAAAGGAGCAAATTGTAAAAATTCCAAACTACACTGCATTAAAAAAACAAAATTTCAATGAACCCATGGGCCAAAACCCTAAATACAAGAAACACCAAATGATCAGTAGGTTTATAAAGAAATCACAATCAGCAAACCCGTGATAGAAATTGAACAAACCCTAAACAAACACAATTTCACAGAACAAAGAATCCATCATAGAATGCCAATTCACCAAATAGAAAAAGGAAAGCCCACCCAACCAAAACCCTAAAATGAAGTTTAAAATATTCAACCAAAAAAAGCTCAAATTTTGACTTTATTATTAATAAAATTGAACCAACAACAAAAAACCCTACGCATTTCACTACATTAAAATAACCAAAAATAACACAAAAACTTCAAAAATTCGATATCAAAATCGGATCATTATCCAAAATTCCAAGAAACACAAAACCCATTAAAAAAATCCCCAATTACACCCGCATTTCCAAAATTTACACCGAATTACCCGAAATAGCAAAAAAAAGAACCCAACTTCGCAATCAAATTTACCAGCCAATGCCACCCGCCGAGCCCGACCGCCTTCTTCACCACCCCATGGAGTCCAACAAGCACCGACTTTGTCCGGTTATTCCCAGTCACAACAACCTTGGTGTGCCTTGGGAGCACTGAGAGCTCCTCTTCACTGCTCTCTCCGCCGAAGCTCTGCTGCAACTGCTGGTGATGAAATCCACCGCTCACCGAGCTCTCCACCGCTTCCATCAATGCCTCTGATCAAATCAGAGTGATGGGTTTCATGGATCAATGGGAAAATTCAAGGTTCTTAGTGGGGCAAATTCGGGAGAACCCAAAAAAAACAGACAATGAGAGAAAGAGAGGATTTTTGAGTGAGACTGTGTTTCCTTTTTCTTTTGTTTTGTTTTTTCTCTCTCTTTTATCGGTTTCGGAGCTCTGAATCCCGACGAGTCGGTTTTGTCCAATTATATTCTGCCACGTGTATCGAGATCGGTTTCGGGTCGGGTTGGAGGTTACGCGGAGCGGAGTTTTTGTGTTGACTGCGTAATGACGGAAATACCCTCATGGGTTCCACGACCCGTCTTTCCCGCGGGACAAGAGGAATCGCCGTACGAGTTTGGCCCGGATTTCGAGATATTGTGATTGGACGGTTCGGATGCATTGTGATGGAGTGGTCTTTACCGTAATTGTTGGGCTGTGACGGGGGTGATGGAGGAAGAAGAAGAGGATTTAGGCCTAGCATGGTTGGTGGGGGGTAAAAATTCGGGTGGGACCCGCAAGGACGTATAATCCGTCATCTGGTGCGGTCTTATCCGAGGTGTGGGGCCCGCGTTTTTTAAATATAATTATCGAATTAATGAAAAAAAAGAAATATGTTTCCCGCGACTCGTAACCGCTGGTTTTCCCGCCAAGAAGAGGCGATCGCTGCCGTCCATTGGTGGGGGCGGGTTTTAGACCGTCAGATGTGGAGGGAGCGGTTTGAGACCTTTCGATTAGATTGGTTGATACGGTCACTTGAGGTGAAGGGAAGCGAATGTTTTTTTTTGTTTTTTTTATAGGGAAAATCCATATAACCCCCTGAAATCATACCTAAATCCATATAACCCCCTGCAATCTTCATATATCCATATAACCCCCCTGTAATCATACCCAAAATCCATATAACTCCCTCCGTCCACCTTCCGTAAGCCAAGTCAACGGGGAAATTAGAAAAAAAAATCCATATAACCCCCTGTAATATGGCCTAAATCTATATAATCCCCTACAATCTTCATATATCCATATAACCCCCTGTAATTTAAAAAAATCCATATAACCCCCTGTAATTTTGAAAAAAATCCATATAACCCATTTAATCTGGAAAAAATATTTTTAAAAATAAAAAAAATAATTTTTTATTAATAATAGAGTAATTTTTTTATTTATTCTTTTTTTATTTCTAATTTTTTAATTATAAATGACATGTGATTTCTTAACCAGTATCCCGACACATTAATAATAGAGTAAATTAAAATTACATGCATTAACATTTAATGGATTGTAAATATTTATTTTGTTGTATTTTCTATTATTCTCATTAGAAAACGTAAAATTGATATTTCTATTGTTTTATTCACCTTGAATAAAATAATGATAAATGGTAAATAAGAGATAAATAAGAGTTTATGATTTTTTAAATGATAACTATACCCCTGCTTAAATTATTTGTGTTTGAGAATAAATATGAGAGATGTGTGTGTAATATGATGGATATGACAGTTTTTGAAAAAAAATATTTTTAAAATTTTAAAAATGGCAAGAGGAATTTTTTTATATTTATATTTTTGAATTTTATTTTTAAATTTTTAGAAATATTTTTTTTAGATTACATGGGGTTATATGAATTTTTTCAAGATTACAGGGGGTTATATGAATTTTTTTTAATTTTGCCGTTAACTTGGCTGACGGAAAGCAGACGGAGGGGGTTATATGGATTTTGGGTATGATTGTAGGGGGGTTATATGGATATATGAAGATTGCCGGGTTAATATGGATTTAGGCTAGATTTTAGTGGGTTATATGGATTTTTCCCTTTTTTTTATATATACAAACAAGGTTCTCTAGAAGAAACTTATTTTAATAAAATCCAACGTGTAATAGGGTCAGTTTATATGCTTTTTTTTATTGGTTTAAGGTTTTATGGTTAATTATATTATAATGTAAGATTTATAATATTTATTATGAGCTTAAATTATTTCTAGAGATACAACTAAGCCTGTCAACGGACCGGATACGGAGCGGATATGGTCATATCCGTATCCGTATCCGAAATTTTTTTTTATATCCGTATCCGTATCCGTATCCGACGGATATTTAAAAAACATATCCGTATCCGATCCGTATCCGTATCCGACGGATTCGGATAATTATCCGAAATATCCGAAATAAATAAATAAATAATTAAATATAACAAATTTTTATTTAAAGTTTAAAAATTGACTTAAAATTAAAAATTTACAAACACAAGTCCTAACTTTACAACTATTAGAAAGAATAAATAAATAATTAAACATAACAAATTTTCATTTAAAGTTAAAAAATTAACTTAAAATTAAAAATTCACAAACACAAGTCCTAATTTTACAACTATTAGAAGGAATGTGAGCCACTTGATCAAAATCCAATGGTAGATATTAAATACTAATATTAATATTTTTTTAATGCCATCGGATACGGATATTTTTCGGATCGGATAGGGGTATATCCGTATCCGATCCGAAAATTTTCGGATACGGATTATTTTTTCGGATACGGATACGGATTTTTCGGATATCGGATATTTTCTGCATTTTCGGATACGGATTCGGATCGGATGCGGATATTTTTTCGGATAATTGACAGGCTTAGATACAACTCCTCCGACCAATTGATTGGGTAGGATCCAAGTTTAATCCAAATTCATTCGCAGATTCAGAGTACTCAAAACTCAAAAAATTCAATCTAAATTCAACTCGTCAAACAAAATTTTATTTGAGTTCATATTTATTCAAGTTACATTAAGTTCAGGTTCATATCAATCTAAACCTGGCTTAATAATTCAAAATTTAAAATTTAAAACATTTAAATTTATGATATTTAGGGTTCGAGTTTACATTGAACTCAAATGTTAAAATCTTAATTCAAACCCGTTCAAAAGTCGAGTTGAGTCAGATTCAACCCCGCCCAATTTGCACCCCATCATTCTCATCTTTGAAAATTTAATGCTTTTTTTATAAGAAATGTATTCATGTATACGAAAATATTTTGAGGAAATGGCAGGCAAACGCCTTATATTATATAAGATAAGGAGTGCCAAAAGCATACAAGATTGATAATCAAGTCCCTTTGACTTCGGGTACAGGTAGAGGAGGGATCTACAACATACACCCGAAATCCGAGCCTCGAAAGGCTAATCTACAATAAGTAAATTTCTCCCATTGAGGCTCACCCTACTTGCCCCAGCGCAATGCACCCCCCAGTCCTTGATAAACCCCATCGCCATTTCCCACACATTCTCTACATACACCTTCGTCCCCCTAAAAATGAAGTGGTTCCTTGAGAGCCATAGAGCCCAAGTGACCGCCGGGATCAGAGACATCATTACTTTGGCCTTCGAGCTCCGATCTCCACTCCTGACTAGATTCTTCCCCACCTCCCACAGTTCGCCGGTTGTGGAAGAACGATCGTCAAAGTCCGACATCCGCCCAAGTAGATGCCAAACTTGTGCTGCAATTAGGCACTGCACCATGATATGAGAGGTAGTCTCCTCCCCATTGAGACAAGACGGACATGTCATGTCCTCTAGAGGCTCCCACTTAGCCCGATAAGCCTTCGTGAGTAACCTATCCTGATACATCAACCAAAGAAAAAATTTCACCTTTAACGGGATCTTGGGTTTCCAAATTTCATTTGCCTTCCCTGCGGTGGCCTCAATTCGGGGCTTGTCTCTCCTCCACCAATCGTAGCATCACCTAACCGAGAAGCCTTCAGTTGGATACGGTCTCCAAACTACCTGATCTACCTGTCCTGTCACCGGGGTACACGAGTGAAGCTCCCTCAACAAATCTACATACAACTCTGCATCCTCTCCTCGCAAGTTCCTCCTCATACGAACGTCCCAATGGCTCCCCGATGCTTGGCTAACATAAAACATGCCCACTGCCCCCGAGCTATCCATAGCAGCCTCAAATAACCGAGGAAAGCGATCCTTCAAAGCCTCGTCGCCAAGCCACACATCCTGCCAGAACGACACTATGTTCCCATCCCCCACCTGCACCCGACTGTAGCGCTTTGAATACCCGACCAAATGTATGATGGTTTTGGAGATTGCCCAAGGATAGAATCCAGTTGATTCCCTGAACATCTGTGCCTCTCCACAAGCAGTCTACACCAGAGCAGAGAAGGGGATACAAGCCACCTCCATTTCCATTTACTGAGGAGTGCACAATTCAAGTCCTCTAGATTGAGAACCCCCGCCCCACCCAATCTTTTTCTAGCACACACTGAATCCCACTTGACTAAGTGAGGTTTTTTGCCATCTCCACCCGTTCCATTCCACAAAATTTTTTCCGTATCCCGTCGATGACTCCCAATATTCCCTTTGGGATCTTGAATATGGATAAAAAGAAAATTGGGAGGTTGGAAAGTACCGCCTGAAGGAGAACCAATCTGCCTCCATAGCTCAACGACTTACTCTTCCACCCTTCTAATTTCCTTACGAACCGCCCAACCATGTATGTATACGAAAATATACATGCTAAAAAGGAACAAAAGCCCAGCGAAGAAAGGATCATCCCTCTATTAGCTAGTTATACACCATAGCTATATCTAATATTTACATCCCGTGACACCCATTTTAAAAAATGGTATTCAAGATGGCTTGATTTTCTTTCATTACTCTAAAAACACCCTCCCTATACTCATATCCTGTCTCAGTTCGTCTTGAATATCCTGATGACCTGATTGAGCAAGGAAGGTTGTTTGATGACTCTAGGCCAAGCAAGAATCTCCACTGCCTGATTTACTTCAATCTTATTGTTTTATGTTTTTGAAAACTCTACATTCAGATTGACCCAACCTGAACCTGATTTTCAACCCATTATAACCTGAACTAATCCATGGAACCTGATTTTCAAGCCTGGTTTATAAAAATAAATCATAAAACAAATGGTATATATTTTTAACAAAAAGAAAAAGAAACACACATATTTCACAAATTTTAATCAACCACTAAAACAATCTAAATCCACAAAAAAAAATTGGATTTTTTAGTTTTAAGTCTCCGTAAACTATAGGATTTAGCGATCGATCTCTGACTTCTTCATATTTAAGTTTTAATCCCTACATTTAAATGATAATTTAGGAATAGGTCCCTCCCATGGACTAAAAAGCAAACTAAATAATTTAATAATAGGTCCCTCCCAAGGACTAAAAAGGAACATATCATTTAAATGTAGGGACTAAAACCTAAATATGAAGAAGTGAGGGATCGATAGCTAAATCTTATAGTTTACGGGGACTTAAAATTAAAAATCCCAAAAAAATTAGATTGTGATCCAATGATAGAGATTTTGAGTAAAGAATTAGGTATCAATGGCCCATAACCCATTTATTACGGATTCAGATTGGATCGGGTGGTCTATGATGTCAACCTGAACCTAACCCGATTTTATAGATAACTCGAATTTATCAACCCGAATCCAATTTTTAAAATTCAACCCGTATAAAAATCGATTCGAGTTGTACCCAACCCAAGTTGCATCCTTAAGTTGAATGGTGCCGATTAACTGAGATACAACAATGTATTTTTTTCTTTAAATTTTTTTTAAAAAAATCCATATACTATGATACAATTCATATATTACGAAAAAATATTATATATTACGTTATCACAATATATAAGGAATTGTAAAACAGACTAAATATAAAAGATGAGATCAGATCGTGGTGAGTTTCATATATGCGAATCGATTAGCTTCGTTTACGTTACTTTCTTTTCCTAGTTATTTTGATTTGAAAGATCCCAAAACCTGTGAAAGATCCACAATGAAAGATTTGGCCGTAGAAATTTACGAATACAACTAAATGACTTAATGTGAATCCCTGTTTGATTATATTGTTGGGTAGCCTCTCTTTATGCAAACACATTATGTGGTGTTCCTTTTCGCCCATCCAATCTGACATGTCAGTATCAATATCTATATAAATGTTTCACATTGGATGAAAGCAATGTCTTTCAATTCAATATCTATTATTTGGGTTACTCAATTTTCATTTTCGGCACACCTAATAATTGTTGGAGATCGGGGAAATGGAGAAGGACAGAACCAGTATAAATGCTTCAAGGATCAACTAAGTTGAATGCTTTTAAATAGACTTTTACCGTTCTGGTATAAACCGCGAGTACACTAGGGATAATGAAGTACAATCTTCAAGATACAATGAAGCTTTCACTAGAGTATTGATTACAGGGTGTGTACTCTCTGATCAACCTCTTGAAACTCTCTGTTTTAAGGGACTGATGATGCTAGCTCGTAATTGAAAAAAAGAAGATGAATAGTTGTTGTTTTTGTTTGAGTCTAAGGGTCTGAATTTATAGGCCACATAGTGTCTTTTCATTCAAATGAGACACTCTTTCATGAATGGGGAGTTACAGCAACCATCCGATCCTTTTCATTCAAATGAGACACTCTTTCATGAATGGGGAGTTACAGCAACCATCCGATCGGTGGTCCACCGTTTCCACACGATCGTGTGATCCAGATCGTTCATCACGGGATGCATCCTTTCCAATGGCACCCCTTGGTGAATATAACCACCAACCGTGCGCCCCAAAACGCCCAATACGCACACACGAATGCGCGCGACGCACATGGTGGTGCTTCGCACCACTCCGCATCAAAGGTCCACCATAAGGTGTCCACCAAAATGACTTCACTATAGTAGATTGGGCTCTCCTTATAAACATTCAAAACCTTTAAGAAACAATCGATGTGGGACTAAAAGATAGGACCACTTTCATCTTCTAAAAGGAAAACCACTAAAATTCAAATGTTTTAAACTTCTTTTGAAAATACCCAACAATGTGTGTACGAGAATAGGCAAAACTGAGTGGGACGTTTTTCCAATATGATCATCAGCAAAATTCACATAAAAAGATATTGAATCCATTTCGATTGAGATGGCTTTTACTCTTGCTTTCCTTTTCTATTCTCTTCTCTTCACTTCCTCATTAATGCCTCCCCTTCTTTCCTTACATTTTTAAAGCGTCTTATTCATTAGGTGGGCCAGAAAATATGCTGGCACCAGCTGTGTCTGTGGTTCATGTAACACAACTATCTTTACCTCTATCTTCCCACACATTTGAAACTCCAAAGCTCTTCCTTTCCATTGTTGCAATCCTTTTTGGATGTTATTTATTTTTATTTTTATTTTGAAATTTTTTTTAGAGAATTGAGGAGATATTCATTTTAATAGAATCAAAACAAAACATGTTTGAATGGATTGCGAGTGAGAAATAGAGCATATAAAAATAAAGTAAAACAGTATATGAAAAGGAAAGAAAACAAGATGGATAGTGCGACCTGAGAACAAGGGCCAAACAAAAAAGATTTCTACCACCTTTTGCCTACAACACCATCTATCACTTAGTAATTTTTTTTGAGAAAATTATTGGACCCACACTCACTCACCACACCATCACGATGAGGCTCGGTATCTTTCCTACTGAATAATGACATTATCCACAATATTCAATCAACATTTTACACTGCAAGTTCATTATAGGTTCACAATTGGACATTTAAGTTATTCCATGTATTCTATTCTAGATCAATGGAAAAGGTTTGTTATATATCGTAACAGTCAAGAAAATGTCTTGAGGAATACTACTGTTTTTATATATAAACTGTTTATAGATGGTATGGAGGGGTGCACGATCCTCTTCTTGTATGAGTCGGACTTGAACTCGATTTAACTTGGGAAGAACCAGTGATTTGATTTTGTAGCTGGTGATATTCGGTTTCATTTTTCTGATCTCGTATCAATGTGGTGTCAGAGAGAATTTAGGAATTCGCTCGAGAGAATATGAGACTATATAAAATTGTGTGTATCTTTCGGAGGGGGATACTTTTTTATTTATGCAAGAAGGTTGCATGCTAGACACGCTTGATTAACGTGGAGAAATCTTCCACGTGGATCAATGATGGATATCATGTATGCCTTTTAATCTCCTTTGACCAAATCAGCCAAATGATCTAGCTTCAACGAGCATATCCTTGTGGACAAATTAGCATACCAGAATATATATTTTTTATAATATATTGGGATGATCTGAGTACACATGGCACTGGGCCCATTTCACCAGGTGTAAAGCCAAACACCTTACATTTTAACAAACCTCAAGAGGTTGGACTTTCGTCCTCGGTCACTTGTAGTCCGTTAGAGGCTTGGTCCAAAGTGGGCTACTGACACCGAGATGAGAGTTATCTGGCTTCAACGTGACTCCTCCCTTATTCTTAACTTATTACAGTGTATTTATTCCTTATTTAATCAAGGTAAATTTTATTCTCTACATATAGGTAGTGTGAATCTTAAATAAAAATAAAACAAACTATTGTTATGTGATTTTTTTTAAAGTTTATCATTGACATTCATTACTTTTGAAAACAAAGTATAATGTGCAAATTAGATGAACGAGAATATGAGAACAGGAAAAAAAACAAAAGGTGACATCGGCGGTGAACCATGTCGAAGCACCCTATCCCAAATGCTGAAGGTCAATGTTATATTTCATATTTTAAATAAATGCTAAAAAAATAAAGAAAATAATAAATTTCCAATAATAAGCCATTCGAATATGGAAAACAACATTTCTGGAAATGCTAGGCTAAAGTGTTGGTGGGGTGCAAAGCTGATGATAAGGCAGGACAAATTTAAATTTTTTTTTTTAAAAAAAAAGCCTCTTACCAGAGCAAGCAAGTGACAAACAATCAACAAGGAAAAAAAAACTAAGCCCATGCTTGTTTGTTGGAAAATTGGAGGCAGAATAAATAAGGATAATATAGAATGATGATAAAATAAGTGTTTGAAATACTAGAAGAATAAGAATCTATATATCAGAATTAATTGTTACAAAGTGATATAGTTATTTCTGCTATCTACTAGAATTAAGTTATTCCAAGTTGTTCAACTCGATCCCACTGTCTAATCAATTGTCATTACTTTTTATAAATCAGAGAGTCCACAAGTCAAATAATTCTTTCACATTTTATAAATATTTATCTATAATTTATTCATAATCAATCAAATACTAAAATTTTATTATTATGTTTTTCAATAGAAATAATTAAAAACATAACCAAACAAAAAAATCACTTATTCATTATTTATACTAAAATAATCATAAATATCAAAATAATTTAATTCTCTATCCCAACCATTTATGAATGACAATCTCCTTTCGACCTGCTCACTTTTGTACAGTACCCCCTGAGGCGGTGAGTGCGCCGGAGGTTACAACGCACAATGTGCAATGTTTGGCGACTACAAATACACAGCTCCACTTATTATTTTTTTCATGATTATCAATCAAATCATGTCTTGGATTTTCCAATGGGAGCAATCTATTATTTTAGATAGCATTTGATTGCATGATTGGACAGCTTTTGCGTTTACAAGAAGTTGTTTCTATAATCGTGCAATCAAACGGTTTTAATGTAACAGCTTCCTGGAGACAGATTTCAGACAAATAATATCCAAAAGCTGATGGGAAGGTAGCTTCCTGCAGAATCAGTTTTAAACCCAACATCTACAGAAAATCAGTTTTGCAATCCTGCTATCAAATGTTTTATAGAATTACTCACAAAAAGAAATTATACTGGATAAATAACTATTCTTGTAGAATAAGTAATTTTTTGTTAGGACTTGTTTGGAAACGAGTTTGAAGAGCATTTGAGTTTGCAAAAATTTAAATTCCCAATCTCATTTCCAAACACAAAAAAAGAGTTCTAACTTTATTCAAATGCTGGATGCAGCTTTTAGTTATATGAGACCAAAAAAATAAAAGGGGTTTTGGAAAAGCCAATAAAAGCGTTGAAAACACAATAAGTAATTTTTTGTTAGGGCTTGTTTGGAAACGAGTTTGAAGAGCATTTGAGTTTGCAAAAATTCAAATGCCCAATCTCATTTCCAAACACAAAAAAAGGTTCTAACTTTATTCAAAAGCTGGATGCAGCTTTTAGTTATACTAGACCAAAAAATAAAAGGGGTCTTGGAAAAGCCAATAAAAGGGGTTCGCAAAGCTAAAATGGTGTCGTTGAAATGTCACATTTACCCCTCCTTATTCAAAATATTTCCATGGCATAAATGTTGTTCACTCCCTCCTAGGCTCATACTCTCTTCTAGGTTCAAAATATACTACTGGTTTGAATATGAAGATAAATGGAGCAGTTTGAATATGAAGATGAATCTAGCAGCTTGAATAGGAGGATAAATGGAACAGATTTATATGATCAGAAAGTTTGATTATATGAAGAGGTCATTTGGGCAAGGGGTAATTTTTGTAATCTGCATATTAAAAAAGCTAATTTATAAAATGTTTGCCAAACATCCCATATGATTCTACACAGAGCTTGTGAACCAAGCAAGTCTTTTGATATTAAAAAAAGCTGGTCAAAATGAAATGCTGCTCATGCAAGGCATCTTTTTATACAAATGGGGAAGAACAGAGAATGTTCATATCAAGCAGGTCATGTTTATATGTGTCACATGCATGGATAATATGGAAATGTAGGAACTGGAAAATCTTTCAAAACCATGAGTTGAAACCTAATGTGGTGGCAAGTAAGGCAGTGGCCTTAGCACAAGAATGTATAACACGTTTGGATAAGGGTGATGTTTCTAACATACACTACACGTTGAGGAATCAAAGCACTCCATGTAGAAACCCCAAGCAGGTTCAGAGAGATTTCGATGGAGGAAAACAAATACTATATTGTCACAAATGGAAGTGCTTTACAAATATCAAAAGGGCAGGAGCAGCCTTTGTTATATTCCAAGATAAACCGTGGAAAATATTAGGTGCAGGTTGTGCAGTGTAGCCTTGGGCATCGTCAACCCCCCATGGAGGCTGAAGGTCCTTTTGGGCATCTGCCAAGCAAGGAAGTTGGGATTATCCACTGGTGGACCTGGCCCGGTACAACTACAAGAATGCATCTCCCACTTCCGGGACAATCTACATGCTCAAGATCCTATAAACTTTTGTAAAGTCTCCAGAGCAGCAGTTCAAGCTAAACAAGTTAATAGGTACACACAGGAGCTTACGGGATGATGATGTATGTACATGTATACAACAAAATATAGGCTCTCTTAAGCAATGTTTGAGGGAGGTTAAGGATGCTAAATCCACCTCCAAGCTTCATAATGTATATACTCTTTTGATGTCATGATAATATACGCCCAGGTTGGGCCTATTTTACCCAAAAAAAAGAAAAGAAATGCTACTTAAAAAGCAACCGTCATGCTCTTACCACAGCATGATAGGTGTAAGCGTCGGAGTATCTTTGACAGGCACCACGCTAGTATGAAAATCCCCCCCCCCCGCGATATTCTCGGACAATCTCTTTTCGGATCATCATAACATAGACCGATTCTTCTTTTGATCCCTGAAAGTCAGATTGAATCCCGCCGGATCTGCCCTAACTGTGATTCTTCTTGGTGGATTGTCTCACGATTTTCAAATTTGACTCCATATCCCCATCCGAATCCATGCACTGGCAAATTCACACTTCAACGCGATTTTCAAATTTGACTCCATATCCCCATCCGAATCCATGTTCAGTTTCTTTAGTGATCTTGAATTGAAAGGGGTTCGATGGAAGTAGAACTTATGGAAGCTGCTGAATTATTGGTGGCCCTAAAAGAGGCGAGGATTGTTTCTTAGCAAGAAGAAACAGCAATTTGGAGCAATACTGGAGGTTCTTGATTTCTCAGCGAATACAGACTCCTCTATGAATGAGATGGTGTTGGAGTTTCCCATTACCCATGGACTAGGGAGTCTGTGAAGGTCAAGAGTCCTGTAGGAAACTTGGAGGGCATGCTCACTTCTCAAGGTCCAATCTTTCTTTCTTGTAGATACTGGGTCTCAATAAACTACTTACTGATTAAGGTGAATATAACAGATTTCTACCAGTCCTTGTGTTATGTGTTGAATGCTCATTCAGTAGGGGAATCTGGTTTAGAAGGGACTGTGTAACAGCACTCATTGGCATAAGGTCACTACTCACTATTAGTTTGCTTTCTACCAACAGCTTGCTGCCTAGCTGGGAAGCTTCTCAAGGTAGATCAAGAACAGAAATAGGAGGACAAAGAACAGATTTATTTCTCTTGCCACCTCATTCCATGTGCTGGTCTCTCTGGTTGACTAGAAATCACAATATAGTAATGTTAGAATATGCTGAAAACACCTGGGATAGTGTCATCTGTTTCCTCAAGGAAGAACAGATTGAACATTGATAGTGTAGGATATTCTTTTTTTTTTCACAAGAGTGAGGTTATGGGTGTTTGGGATGGGGATACCTCTTTTGTTCTCTCTTCTATTCCCTCTTTATTACCCTTTTTCTTATGGTTTACCATTTTCATTATTTGGTAAATCCATATTCCATTAAACAAAACTTTGCACAGGTAATTTGGCCATTTGGCTTCTTCTTGATGTTTTTAAATAGGGATAAGAAATATGATGTCTAGACCCATTTCTAACCCTCCCCAACCATTTTTTAAAAAGTATATGGCTAATAAAGTGCATACTATCATGAAAAGTGAAGTACATACCTAGATTTATGAAGCACGGACATGGCGACATGGAAATTTTTGAAAATATAGGATACAGGTTCGGCTAGGACACGACAACAAATAAATTAATATAATAAATATATATCATTAATTTACATAAACAAACACATTTCATATACATCATTATTTATAAACAATTGTATAAACTAATAAAATACTGTTATTATAAATCATTGTTCTGAATTGATAAACCACTATTTTATAAATCATTGTTTTAAACTAATAAATCATTGTTTTTTTTAACCTTCATAAAGAGATTTTGTTTAAATGAGTTATTTTAGGCTGTTTTAATGGATTGAATACTTGTGGGCTATGTTTGGGGCCTTCCTTTTTTTCTTTTTTTTCTTTACTTTTGGAACAAAACTGATTGAGCCGTCTCCTGGGCCGTGTCCCCGGCGTGTCCTGGGCCGTGTCCCAGCCGTGTCCCAACCATGTCTAGACAAAAATGCAGGTAGACACGGCTGGAGGCGTGTCTATGCTGTGTCAGTGCCGTGTCCGTGTCCAACATGTGTCCAACACGGGTACGGGGCCTCCGGGAAAGTGTCCGTGCTTTGTAGACCTAGATAAACTAGTACATATTTTTATTTTTCTAAAAAAATAAAAAATTTAATCGTGAATATACTACACTACACCGATGGAGCATATATTGTACTAGGACAATATATCCACTAATGCAGTGTATAGTCGATTGAAAGACCGCCTCCGGACTACAGACGGTGCAAGGGTACTGAGTGTATCAACACTCCGTGGATAAGCATCATATCCTATCCGGTAAATAATAATCGAATTACCAACCTGGTCCAAAAGATTAAAAAAAAAATTGAGTAAACTTTGGGCATTTCCATTTCAAATAAAATTCAAAATGGACAATGTCCGAAGAGGGTGAGAAGAGGAGCGAAAGAAATATAAAGATCACGATAACATAAACAAAAAAAAAGATAAAAGAGCCATGCTTATGCCCCAAAAGATTATTTTGCTTCTCAACTGTAGTATTTGTTAAGCACCACCAAATTTTAAAAAAAAAAAATCCCAAGGAATATCAAGAGGCAAAATACTGCTTCTAGAAGCATAAAACCAAACACATTCCAAGGAAGAACTAATTTGGCTACCAAGAAAGAAGAACAGCATGTTGCATGTCAAGTTTCAAAATTTCAATGATGCAGAACAAAAAATAAAGATGCAAATCTTCAGTTAAACTGAATGTTTTAACTTATTATATATGACTTTAAAGATTTTGTCTATAAGAAGAAAAAGTAGTTATAGATGATCACATGACGGCACAAATAAAATGAAATCTACGGCTGCTTGTTTTCTCCCAGTGCAACTGATAAACAAGCTAACCCAAAACATGTTCATTAGAAGACTTTAAGTTCTGAGAATAATCAACCAACAACATTGAAAATAAAATGTGAATCACAAAAAATGTTAATTACACAATAAATAGCATCCAACAGGACAAGCCTAGAGCCGAAATACATCTACTCTTTATTCCATATAAATATTTCCAAACACAAGTCATAACCCCAAGCAACATTGAGAGTAAACAGATATAGGTATCTTCTTCCACAATGACACATTGTCTTCAAGAGTCGCGTTATATAGGATGAAATTCTCTGCTTATTTTTTTGTGACTAGATTTGCTTGGCTTTCAATGTAGGGATGACACATCAGCATGAAATCATACGATGGAGGAATGACGAGAATTAACGATTGTTCCAACTCTAAATTCATCAAATAAAATATAGACAACACACACATTTCTCAAAATGAAATTCAAGCACACAAAAAAACAGGCAGAGGATCCAAACCTGGTAGTACCCATCAATGTTGCGCCGGGTTCACCTTGGATGCCGAATAATTCTCTGCAAGACAACCGTCCTCGCACGCTTTATATCCCTGCTACACTTATCAGTGTGCTCCCCCAAATCCTCCACGCTCTTCATAAACTCCCCCAACTTCTTCCTAATCTCCTCCACTCCAAATCGCACCGCCTCCTCATCCCCAAGCGCAAATTCAGCATTCTGCAAAAGCCCCCCAATTTGCACCTCCAACCGATCAACGAGCACTCGAATGCCATCCAAGTCCTTAATCACAACATAAGTCCCAACCTGCATTGAATGCACCACATCCCTCTGCCCCCTCATCGCCACCTCGTAATGCTTCCAAAGCGAGTCGAACCACTTCCCCATCGAACCCAACGGTATCGAAGCCGCCGCTGCCAGTGCTGCCACAACCGGTGGAGCTGCCACGGCCGCTGCCACAACTGAGCAGATAAGCACCGCCGCGAATGCAGAAGCAAATATGATGCTTGTGACCTTCCTCCACACCTCCATCTTCCTGATCCTTTTATCAAGCTTCCCCTTTCTATGCTTTAGCTTCCTCAACATGGAGAGCTGATGCCCGTAAACCGACTTGAACGCGCCGAAGAACTCCTCCGTGAACGGGTCCCCCGCGGCTTTGAAATGCCGGAGCTCATCCAATGTACTCGAATAGTTTTTCTCCTCCTCCTCATCGAAGTGTTGGAGCGCGACGTGGACGATGAGTTGGGAGTCGCGGGCGCGCTTGAGGCACTTCTCGAGGGCGGTGCAGAAGTCGAGCGTCTGGAGGGTGCTCTGGAAGTAGTCCTCGACGAGGTCGAAGAGGGATTGACTCTTCCATATGTCCTTCTTGCAATCCAAGATGATCTTGACGACTTCTTGGTTTATCTCGAGGAGGCACCCGGTGACCTCCTTGAGGGAGTCGAGGGAGAGGGAGCGGACCTCGACGCCTCCTCCGGCGAGGGAGGCGATGACACGGTTAGTGCGGGCTTGAAGGGTCGAGTCGAAGATTTGGAGGTCTGGGTCGAGTTGGCAAGCTAGCTCATACGAGGTAAGCTCCGCCATGTATCGGATGTTTGGGTCCACAGTGGGGGCAGAGGTGGTGGCGGCGGCGGGTGAATCACCGCTGCTGCCATTCAATCTTCTGCTCAGTTGGTTACCCATATTTTTAGCACCCAAAAATAATTTAAAAAAACTGCTTTTTAGATGAAGAGAGTCAAAAAATGAATGAAACAGAGGTCAAACGTGGCTGAGAAACCACATAATACTAAAGGGGAATTTTTTTTTTCTACAAGAAGACTGAAACAGATCTAAAAGGCGGAGGTTTCTTATGAAGGAGAGCAGATTTTGGGAAGAATTTGGAGTGGTTATCAGTTGAGGATGAAATGTTAGACTTTTTTAAAGAGAAGCTCAAAAAAGAGGGGAAATGAAGAAAGATTTGGAAGAATGGTGTGTTAGAGAGAGAGAGAGAGAGAGGGAGAAGAAACGAGAGGGGGGGATTAGGGAGGATGGCTTGTACGCATGAGAAAGCGATGGAAAACGCGGGAAGCAACAGATCCTCTCCCTCTCCCTCTTCCACCAGGGAAGCGAAAGAATGTAACAGAAATGGAGAAGTGAAAATGCACTCGAGGTATAGACGGGGGGGCGGCTGTTGTTGACTTGTTGCTTGTGTTCTTGCTTGCCTAGTTATTGCTGCTGTTTCCAGTTGTGTCCTTTTTCTTTTGTTTTTTTTTTTTAGAAAAATACATATAAACCACTGTAAACTGCTCGAAAATCATATACAACCTCTGAACTTTTTTTAAAGTTCATGTAATCCAAAATATCTATGGAAATTCAAATGATTTCATAAGTTATGTTTTTATTAAATGATGAAGGGTATTCTGTGAATATTTTGTTTGATTAATTTTAATTAAAATATAGTATATCAAAAATTCTTACAATATATTAAAAATGTGAAAAATCTCATGTAAATAATAATTTTACTCCTCTAGATAGAATTTTATACTCTATTAAGAAGGGTAAAATCATCATTTACAAATTATTTTTCACATTTGTAACATATTATAGGAGGTTTTTGGTATATTGTGTTTTTAATAGGGGTTAACCAAACTGAATATTCGCATAATATTCCTTATCTGTCAAGGGAAGTTTAACTTAAATAGTTATTTGAATTTATATAGGTGTTTTGAGGGGGTTATATGGATTTCATGAAAAGTGAGGAGTTTTCCAACATTTTATAAGGGATAAGTTGAAGTTTTCCCTTTTTTTATATAAAGAAAATATGACAATATTACGTATAACCCTTTTTAAAAGCCCTAATTTTAGTATGCACGTGTTTTGAGTTTTTTTTAAATAATACACCTCTTATAATGAGTTATACATGCTTTTAAAAAGATGAAGCATAACTCCAATTAATTACATGAATGCATTTATAAAAATATAAAAAATTTCTATTGAAACATATATCTACTTAATGTAAATATATGCTCTAGTAATTTTCTATTCACATATATGAGACTGGAATCGGAGTCGAAAGAAAATTGCATGTAACAACACTCAAGAAAATATGAAGATTAGTATCTCCGACTGTATCATTATGAAAAATATTTACATTTAGTTGTTTTTACCGTTCAAAATGTATATCACATATGTTTTTAGTTTTTTTAAATATTAAGCATCGTTTAACAAAATATATGCTTTCATAAAAATTGTACATCGCCTCATGAGTTTAATAAACTCATTTTTAATAAATATAAAAAAATTTAATCAGATATATACCTCGTCTAATGATTTTTTATATTTTAATAAATTTATAATAAAATATATAAGACTGTAATTTGCATATAACAACGCCATCTAATTATTTGGATTATGTGGATGCATTGAATGGAAAATTGAAGCCCAATAGATTAAGGACGTCACCCATGAAAAATCTTCCCTTTGGTCAAATCTTTATCTTTATTATATTTTATGAAAAGATAGGCACGAGCATAATTTGAAGGAAGATCATTTCTCTTCACCCGAAGACCACATTTAAAATTATTATATCATATGAAAGCTCCACCATGAGTTTACAAGGTTCATGGTATATTATATTAGCAAGACTGTATACAAAGTAAAGGTAGAATTTGACCAACAAATGATCTAAACTCAAGTTTTTCCACCGCATTCAAGCATCAATGTCGTATTCATCTTTATAAACCATATAATTCAAGCATCACGTGCTTCATTTTAATTTTTCCAATGCATTCATGTTTATATTATTTTGATTGATGTTGAGTCGTACATATCTTTTAGGATTTCCTTGAATTTTAGAATTTTTGTTTCGCATCTCTCATAGTCTTTGCGTGCGTACTCATCACATATTTTATTGACTTTAAGATTTTTTTATCATGCATTTTAGAATAGCTTTTAATCTTTTATCTTCTAAATTTAATTTTTCATTTATTTTTAATTTAAAAAATAGAGGCTAGGACTTTACAGTCATTCTACTTTGGATTTTTGTTAATTCCTTTAAGAAATTTTAATAGATAATCAACTTAGAACTACTAGATTGTTGAGAATTTGGCAAGCACTAGGACTTGATCTATGATGTCTGAACAAAATATTTGAAACATTGTTGAAACGATTTTTTTAGATCATCCAGACGAGTGAGGATTGTACATAATTTCAAAATTGATTTGAGTTTTCTGAAATATTAGATCGTAACGAGGGTCTTTGTTTGGACGGTTGTTCTTGATCGTCCGGATAGACTATTGCTGCTTAACAATCTATAAATTCTTATTGAAAACTTTTTTAATAAAAATCTTGAAAACACCTTTTTGACAATTCATTCAAACAATATTGGAAAAAACCCTATGGTGAAAACTACTTTAAAACACCATGCAATAACTTGACTAATATCATCAAATTATAAGCTCCCATTATAAGCTCCCATTTGAGTAATATTTTGAGATTGATAATTATACTAGCTGAATAAATTATTTTCTTTTAATTGTGTTTTAGCTATTCCTTTCAAGAAAAGTAATAATATGAAGTTTTTTTGGTTTTTTAATTAACTATGCATAAATTATCCAACGAGATACAAACATTCATAAATTTCATTTTCATGTTTTAAAAATAGTTCCTTACAATGAAAAATATATATCCATATATAAGAAAACATATCACCCATTATACAGTCATATATATTTTTAAAAAAATTAAAAATAGTTACAAATTGCATGTGAACCGCATACATGACTAACTTTTGAAATGCAGAAAGCTCATTGGGATATTGATCCGGCCACGTTTGGTTGCGCGTTTGGGGTAGCTTTTGTTTTTTAAAAAACTAAAATCGTACAATCGAACGAGACAGCTTAATTCAGAATGGATTCCTTTTATTTTTTGCTTCGAAATCTGTGTTTTGAAAAACTCAGAAACAATGTTTTTTTATCGGAATCGATTTTTTGAATTGAAAAACAATTTTTTCTGTCAAAATCAACTTCTTTTAAATATTGATTCATGAATTAAAAAAAAACATTCCAATAAAAATCAAGGTACAAAATCATTTTTAAAAACAATTTTATTTCAAAAGCTACTTTTTAATCTATGTTTACAAACGGTAATCTAACAAGAATTATCCTAATGAATTTCTATTCCATTGATTACTACCCCGTTTGGGAAGCGGAATATGCGAGTATAAAAGTAGTATAAGGGTGGTATAAGAATGGATAGGGAAAATGGTTGTTTGTTTGCAGGGTATAACTTGGTATTACTAAGCCAGTTTAAACGAGTATAAAAGAGTATAACAATTCTAAGTAACCCTTAGGATAAGCTATACTCACTTTATCTATTCACATGGGCCCACATGTCAAATAAATTTTTTTACATTTTATTTATATTTTATTCTTTATCAACCAAACAACTCAATCTTTATTCTTACGTTTTCAAATAAGAATAAAAAAAAACACAACAAAACAAAAAATATTTTATTTCTATAGATTTGTTATCTATATTAGCATAGTTATCTATCTAGAATAACTCAATTCTGCTATTCTAACGGGGATCACAGGAATTGGGTCATTGGAAAAGTCAGAAGAGTGATGACCCTACCAGGAAGACTGGAAGCTTCCGAGTGAGTCATCCGTGACCGTCTCACGCAAACACGTGTACGAACCCCTAATTCTGTCTAAAATCCGACCGTAATTTAAATCGCGGGAGGTCTCCGTCCAATTAAAATCGCAGTACACAGTGGCAAGTCATGTAATTTTAAGAGATTAGGGAAACACATTATGCACATTAACTGTGGGCTGGTTAATTCTAACTCAATCAAGGTTTAAGTGAGGTTGATTAGACACAGAGCAGTTCAGCAGCCTATAAATAGACCCCCACGTATTCAGTTTTTATCCATACAAGAATCGGTTCCATTGCGAATCGAAACACAAGAATAGCCAGTCCTCGCTTAGAGCGAGCGAGCGAGCGAGCGGGAGCGACTGAGGTTCTCCCCCTTTGACAAGGTTAGAAAAGATTCAATTCGTTTTTCTTTTCGAATTTTGATCAACTGATGCGAAGTATCTGCAAAGCTTGGAATCTATATATTTTTTTTTTTTTTGGGGGGGGGAGTTTTGATTTCGAATTGAAGGAGTTTCTGTGCAGAATTCTTTGATTTTATGTATTTTCGCTCGGTCTCTTTGAGGATTGGCGATTCATTGTTCAATTTTATGTTAAGGGAAAAGATTTTCATTTTGGAAATGAAAAGGCTGATTTATGATCCCAGAATTCGGATTGGATATAAACGTATTATTTTTTTGAGTCAAATTGCTTATTTGTGTCCCCTTGTAGATCTGTTGTCAAATTTACATTTTTGTTCTTTTAATATCAACATCAAAGTATTAATTAGTATTGTTATGTTCGCTTATCCCATTTTGCTATTTTACCCTCCGATGATTATGCACTAACTACTCCTTTGTTGAGGTCCTTTTTCGGCAGAAATTTTACCTATCTGTCAAATTTAATAATAATAATAATTTATTTAATTCTATAATCTAAAGAGTTCAAGAACAAGACTACACGCCCGCGGATGCAAAAAGACTTCTTCTTATAATTTTTTTTATGATTTTAATCTTTTATAATTTCAAATATTTAAATTATTCATTAATGTGTTTCATGCCTTTTGACGAACTATACCAAGCTTTAAATTAACTGTGGCAATAACTTTGTGTTTCTATATCATGTTTAACGATTTGGTTTATGTGTTCTTTTTTTCTTTTTTCTTTTTTCTTTTAATCATGTTGTTGGCTTAAATTTTTTTCCCTTTCGGCACACGCATTCAAAACCATGTCCATTTTATGTAGAGACATGTTAGCGACTATGCGCTGCTTCTTAATATCCTGACCCTCTATTATTTTCATAATTGGCTTAGCTAAACTCTACCAATCGTTTTTCTCTATATCAAGTGTCTTCTCAATTATTCTCATATCTTTGGCTTTGTTACATACTGTTTATAGTCCTGTGTGTAAACATATATACCTCGATTGTTGTCCAACGAGATATATACCTTGTTAAACGAGGTATGTTATTTTTCACTTCTTCTATAAACAGATCCATATTATTCATTGGAGTGTATAATTCATTTTTTTTTGTAAAAGTATATACTTCTTTACATGATGTAGACATTTTTTATAACAAAATCAAGGCATTTGAGGACTGCACATGGGGCTGTAAACAATACTATGTCCAATATTTTTTCCATTTTTTTTATATATTTACTTAAACCCATGTATTTGTGGTGTTATGATTCATTTTGGCATCCAACTCCATCCCATGCCTCATATCCATATTAAATTATTGTTGCACTTCAGCACTAATCCTTTATCTACATGCACTGGACTTGTAGTCCAATGAATCAATTCTCTTATTCTTAATAACAAATATTTATAATTATTCTTATAGTCTGAAAGCATTTTGGACCTAGGTATATTTCTAGAAAGTTATTAACTTGAAAGATTTGGTTGAACATTGCTTCAGAATCACGGGGTGGATCTCGTAGCTTCCATCTCTCCAATTACAGCTGTGCATCCATCTGTAGTTTATATGTGTTCTCCAGCCAATTTCTCTTCACCCGTCCATATTGATGCTTGTTCAAGTGATGAAGAGCTTCTGGTGCAATTGTATAGGCTGATGCATGGGGATCCTCTTCCTGACAATGTGATCACAGAAATTAGCCCTTTCAAGGTCACACCGTCAGCTTCACCAGGTTACACATGGCTTGTTGACTGCCTAAGCTCATTGTTTTTGAGAAATAATCAAATGTGCAAGTATATGATAACTATTGTCTTGTTTAGATGTTTTCAAATATGACTGTTTCTGACATTACTTTTCCCAATACGTTATAGAACTGTGGGTATTTAGCAGATTCTTTGCTGATGTTATATGAAATTGGATTGTTTGTTTTCTAGCTCCCAGGCAGTAGATGAATGCTATGTTTCTGAGTGATATTGTAATATGATTGATAATAGTGAAGTTGCTTATGTAAGACCAATCTTTTAATTTGATAAACAGATTATTGTCTAAAAGACTTTGAATTTTTTTATTTGTTTGGCTTGGATTCTTGTCTTTGGTGTTTAACATATGATCAGGTAAAAAATCTCCAAGTTTGGCATTATACTTTTTGGATGACACGAGAAATTTGGGTTGAAAACCTTAAGCTCGATTAAAAAATAAGTTCAATGTTGCAATCTAAATTACGAGTTATTGAAACTAAAAAACATTATCATGGCTTCATGTCTTCTCATCTGTAAGGTGGTTGAGATAGGAGAAGAATTTTAGGGTCAAGATCTTTTTTTTTCACACTTTTTATTGAGACAAAATTGATGAATGTACGTATATGTTGATTACTTTTCCTTTTCACTCAATTGTTCATCTTTCAAGATCTTTTATTCTGATAAGCATTAGTATGGAATTTAAGCTCACATTGTTCCTTAGTTCTGGAAACAAGGTATTAAATCTTCAATAATGTGCAGAGTTCTGGAGCTACGCCACCAGATTTTTTTTTCTTCTTTTTGGATATATGCTTCTGTTTTTAGTAGAAGTTTAGGTCGTGCCCTCTCACTTTTCTCAAAAAAAAAAGGAAAAGAAAATCTTCAAGAATGTATAAGAAGGAACCCAGAAGAATTCTGAAGTGTTTGGTTAAATTGTCTCAAGGTTTTATACATATATATCAAACAAAGGTGAAATTGTTATTCCTTTTCTGTCAAATTCAATTCTTGAACCCAATGTTTTCTTGTAAGCTATTAAAATGAAGCAAATAAAGATGCCTCTATAAATGATCTTCAGTAATGCAGTTCAGAGGTGACCCTAAATCAAACTCAAAATTTCAAATTTGAATTCAAATTCAAATTCAAATTCAAGTTTGAATTGAGTCAAGCATTAAACCTTATTCAAATTCAAAAGGATTTAGTGAGGGATCTGTTGATCTAGAGACCCATTAGAATCTCTCCTCAAAATATGGGAATTGCAATCACTTTTGAGATTTTTGTTTTCAAACTTATATGTATTCATCCAACACCACAAAACTGGGATTTACAACTACTTTTGAGGCCTATAAATACCTCTAAGAATCCAACTTTGACATTCGTATTAAATTTATTATGTTTTGTATTGGTGAAGCTTGTATATTCACATATTATCTAGTTGCTTATGCTTTAATGTCAGTATGAGAGCTTTTTCATTTCATTGAGAGTTTTCTTCCAACCACAAATTCGATTTGCATCATTTGGTACCAGAGCTTGTGTTCTGATTCTTAGGTGAGTCAATGTTAAAATTTTGTCTATTAAACCTAAAGCCGGTTGCGATCAGAGGGTTTTGATTCTATCATTGCTTTGATCCTATTTCGAGAATTTTGTCTCTCAATCAATTGAAGACGAAAGAGGAGAACCTGGCTCATGAAGTGGAGGATCTTAGCTCGCATATAAGTTGACAATGGCTCGAGGACAACGGGGATCGATGTCTTCAAATCAAGGACTTCTTGTGGGAATACTCGAGATTTAGAGACAAAGCGAGGGTAGATGTTCTCCATCTAAGAACTCCTCGTATTATTCGTTTGGAGACTAACCACAGTCAAATATCGTCAAAGGCATGGCAGGTGGGTGATGATGACATCGTTCCCATGTGTAATATCGGAATTATTCTTGTTAGATTCAGGAATGGAAAGCTTCCCATACTTTGATGAATTCGTCGAGAATGAGTCAAAATATGTGGAAGATTACAAACCCAAAGATGTGGGTGATATGGAGTGCGAAGATTCCTATTTTCCAAATTCAGAGTACTAGGAAGAATTCATATTTGAAATAGCTCATCGACAAGAACTACACTTCAGAAACTGTCGATGGAGATGAGGAATGTTTCAATTACCCAAACACATCAACATGGGAATCAGTGTATATCAAAGACAATAAAGCTAAAACATTTTATTCAAATGGATATGAACCATCTGAGTTACGCACTCTCTCCTGCATGAAGAGATGATACAAATAAAGATGCCTCAATAAATGGTCTTCAGTATTGTAGTCCAGTGGCATCCCTAAATCAATTTCAAATTCAATTCCAAATTTGAAATGAGTAAAAGATTTGGCCTCATTTAAAATTAAAAGGATTTGGTGAGGGATTTGTCCATGGAAGTTGTTGGGAAGATCCACTAGAATCTCATCAAAATATGGGAATGACCACCACTTTTGACATCTTTGTTTTCAAACTTATCCATACTCATCCAGCATAAAAAAATATAGGATTTACAACCATTTTGGGGCCTTTAAATACCTTCCTTCATTCTGTCCAAGAAGTCGTCCAACTTTAAATTGAGTTAATTATGTTTTGTATTGGTGAAGCTTGTTATCTAGTCACATATACTTCAATGTCAGTTTGAGAGTTTATATTTTCATTTCATTGAGAGTTTTCTTCCCACCAATTTCGATTTACATCACAAACTCATGAAAACACAAAGTCTCCCTCGAGGAAAAGGATGAAGGCATTTTACCTAAGTTTTCTTTTGATCCATCTTGGAAGTAGGAATTTACAAGTTATTAAAATAAGAATTAATTTAGAATTATTATTATCTGGATACATCCATACAATTGTCCTCCTACCTATTACATGATGCTTGAAATGTGCTTGGTATGCTCTTTGATTATTTGTTTGAAAGCTATTTAAAATATGCCTATCAAATAAGATTGAAATATGCTTGGTTTGCTTTTTGATTAATAATAATATGTTTGAAAGACACTTGAACTATGCATATCAAATAAGATTGAAATGTGGTTGGTCTGTGCTTTGACCTCCTACCCTTTAAATACACTTGAAATACCAGTTAACCCTGAACCACAGTTCATTTCCTATATATGTTCTTTATGTTAAAGGTTTACTAGAATTGCCAAATTCTGTTACTGTAATTCACTGATCAGTTTATGAGCTTGTACCCTATCAAATAAGACTGAAAATATGCCTGGTTTGCTTTTTGATTAATAATAATAATAATAATAATACATGTTTGAAAGACACTTGAACTATGCATATCAAATAAGATTGAAATGTGGTTGGTCTGTGCTTTGACCTCCTTCCCTCTAAATATTGAAATACCAGTTAACCCTTAACCACGGTTCATTTCCTATATATGTTCTTTATATTAAAGGTTTACTAGAAGTGTCAAATTCTGTTACCGTAATTCACTGAATCAGTCTATAAGCTTGTCTGCAGCTGGCATGTTGTACTTACATCGGGTCGAGGATGACCGGACACCTCTCAAACTAGAGCTGGAGTTCAAAACTATGGAAGGATATTGGAAGGCCATTGGTCATGATCACCTCATTGGGACTCCTACAGTTGGTAGGAAAACTACTTGGGAGTTCTTAAAAGGTCAAGTCCCCTTTGGTGATAAAACTGGTTGGATGATGTGTGAGTATCAGATTGAACAAAAAGAACTTGACACTAACAGCAAAGCCCGGGTATTTTGCAGAACTTGTAAAATTGTATCAGTTCATGACCCACATTGGCATTTCTGATTAAGAATGTTTGCGTAATTCTCAGAACTTCAGCTCGTTGAGTAGAATTTTCTTTAACAACAGTCAACAACAAGATCATGGTGAACAGAAGGATCTGGTTGATGAAAATGATGTTGAAGGTTTTTACATAGATTCATTTTTGAACCTCTTAGATACCGAAGAAGATAACCATAGTCTGTCAACACGTGCAACCCAGGTATGGAAACAATCCCATTCACCCTTCATAGTCTGGCAGATCATGGGCTTTTTCTATACTCCATTCCTCTATTCATGTTTGTATTGTTCAACCAAACCTCACTCTTCTCTTGCTTGTGATTCCATTATAACTGGAGGATTCATGTGGGTTGACATTTTTTTCTGGTTGACTCATTGTGTTATTTGTTTGGTTCAATGATGGAAAATGAAATAATGCAACATTTAAACTCTTAACGTGAACGCTTCTTCTTTGGAAAACAGGGAACTCTGACTCCTAAAACTGATGATATTCTTTGAGGAATTGGTCTCAGTTGGGCACATGCATGCTTTCACTCGTATGATGAATATTTACATCTTATTTGATAGGCTGGCAATTATATGCTTTGAGGAAGAACACGATGGTGTTTACAAGTAATAATTAGGAATTGCCTAATTAAGGATATCAAAGATAAGATCTAAAAGCAAGAATGAGCCTGAAAATTCTCTTTCAAAAGAGAGGAAGTTGGGCAGTTTGTTATAATTGGATGCCCATATTACTAATTGAAATGTCGTCTCATAACTCCTCATTTAAGAGCCACTAGGCTAAACCAAGGACTTGGCCGTGTAATTACTTGTTAAAAATCTGACTGAACATGCTCTGTTAATGTCTGTTTTCTTGTCATTCATTTTTTTTCCCTGTGCAGGTGGTCAATGGTAGGGATGAACTGAAGTCAACAGGAGATTCTGAGGGGATGCATTCATCGAAGTCTAGGCTGGATGATGCTACTGAGGATACAAAACAAATTGATTATTTCTTGAACGAGGACTATATGGAGTTCAACGATCTTAACTCATCCTCCAGTTCAGATGATTCTAGTCGCATGTCAGTGACTTCAGATGACTTCTTTGATCCAGATGCCTTGTTGCGCGATATGGAGTCTGAAGCCAATCCAGATACAGAGGGACAGAATATGCATTGTAGGTTCAACATCTCTGCTTCTCTCAGATCGGATCAAGTTATTATTAAACCACCACCTTCAGGTACTGCTCCATTCACAATCACACAATCTTCCTATATCATGACCTTAGAGTGAGATATACAAGTTCACCCTCTTTACATTATTATGCTCAAACCCTTTGTGTTTTTTACTCAACAATATTTAATACAAAATATACAAAATATCAATTTCATTGAGTGATCCATTCAAATTGATCATGAATGCTGATCGGACGTTAATAAAACTTTTACATGATTTTTGAAAGAGCTAGAGAATCATACAACATTCATTAGATAAAACTGATACCAACACTGTGCAGTCTTCTGAATTGTCATATTGTTTGATTAATGGTGCGTGGTTCGTTAAATCATTTGTAATTTATTCTAGAATGGTTTATTAGTTTTAACAACTCATTGTTGACCCCAGGATCAATGAGTTAATTGAATTGACATTGAGCACATCATAAGCAGGCACTTCTGATTTCGAAGTAGCACCAAAGGATTGCTTACAAACAAAAAACATATTTTAGAAGTACATTTAAAATAAAAATTTGATGGAACTTACCAAAGAAAAAAATGATGGAGATCTAGGCATATTTAACCTGATATACGGGGTTATCAATAGTTATTTCACATTCTTGATGCATGTTAATCTTGGATTGCTAATTCTTGTTAATGGAGATTATGTTAAGAGCTTTGCTTCAGAGGTTATGTGAAAGAGGAATTCTCTCATATTCCTGATGGGTGTGACCCGACTGCATAGTGCACTGTTGGTGGAGTTTGTTTTAAGACAAACATGCAGATTGGTTTTGGAGGCACTTGATTAGAATTTAGAATATCATTGCTAGACTTTATGAACAGAATCATGTCAAGTGACGTGTATCTTCTGGTATTTATCGATTCTGATTTTTCCAGCTTGTTATTTCTAATTTCCCCCCTTTATTGCGTAGGTTCGTTACAAAGGAGCAGAAGCAACCTGAGGATTAGAGAGAGATTGGATAATGATGCTATGGAAGGACAAAAGATGGCGCCAAATATCACAAAGAATCCACCACCTAACCATGAAGAGGCTTCTTCATCCAGCGCTGATGCAAGAGGTGGAGTCATGGCTAATCAATCCAATCACTCACTGTCTGTATCAACATCTCAAGGCCGGAGGAGGCCTGTTCGTCGAATCTCTAAGCTTCATAAGTACTTCTGCTTCTTGCCATTTTAGAATCATCTCACATCTTGCATCACCTAGGTGCAACTAGAAAAGATTCAAGTGACAAGAGTCATATTCCACACCATCTTCAACTGTAAATTTTTTTCCAGGAGATGGTCCGATTTTCATTTGCAAAATTGTAGTCATGTTGTTTGGTTGAGCGATTGTATTAAGGTACTGCTTTGTAGATGTATGTAATTGTAGTATATCCAATCCAAGGTTTACTCCCTCTGTAAAAGCGTGCACGTGTTCAATGTACATTGACAACACTGTCTTTCTATGTTACATATTGTTTGATTATATGTATCTATTGATCTATAAAAATCTCTAAAGCTCAGGTACGTTTGTTGTCAAAATCACGTCATGTCTCACATGAAATTTCATTCAATCTTAAGGCCATGTTGATAACAAACCTCAAAAGCACTTTTAGTTTTTTGGGTCACACTAATTCAAATACATCACCATTTAAAAGCTAAAAGTTGTTATCAAACAAGTCAACTTAAATATAGCATCATTACTAGATTTTATCTTTATACCGTACCTCGAAATTTGTGTTTTATAAAGCAGTTATTATCATTACACTCTCAAATCATCATCATTACTCTAAAAAAGTGTGCATAAAACTGTAAAAAGCTAAAATCTATTTTTCAAACTGTGTTTTCAAACGCTACTGAACAACGTAACAGGGGTCACTAAAATGGAGACCCAAGATATATTTAAAGGGGGGGAATTTAATTTCAAATACATAAAAAAAATATATTAAAACTGAGGGTAAAATCAACTAATGCTTTATTATTGCGTTTATGAAGATTACTGAAAACATTTCATGAAAGGAGCCTCATATATTATTATTGTGTGTAATGACTAAGGTTGGAACATTTATTGAGGGGTGAATCAGGGTGTGAATCCCCTCAATCAATGTAGATGGGGTGGAGATCCTCTAATGAGCGGTGACCTGACTGCCCAAGAGCCGAACATGCACTCAAAAATCTTTTGACACCGGTATGATGTTGGCCAAAAAAAGCTCCAACACTCAAATCAGTAACCCACCTCTTTCCTTTGTGACAAACCAACCTATATATCTCACATAATATATGATGAGAAACGGGAAACATCAAACCATGAAAAGATCACCCACGATGACAATGCATCAAAGCTAGCAAAGTCGTAGTACACAAGAGCTCACAATTTAGAATTATTTCTAATTCAATTTTAGTTTTTTAATTTTTTTTTTTATGAATTATGGAGATGCGAGGGACAAGAGGGACACTTTCAATTTATAGGTTCATGAGGATCTTAACAGATCTGCAAACTGCATTCTCATCATCATCCATCAAAATCATACAAGATATGGAGGAGCATAATTGTTGGGCACCCAATGTTCTCAGAAGGATTTTGCTTGCTTGCTCAAGTGACTTTGGGTAGTTGGAAATTCTGCAGGTGGTATATTCACAATGGTTGAGGCTGCTCAGTTGCAGTTTCAGGACTATGTTTTTTTTTTTGATTGGTAATTTCAGGACTATGTTTGCAAGCTGAATATAAACTTCTCCCCCATAGGTTCATGGTATTGTCGATATTACAACATCTGCAATCTCATTCCCACCTGCCACAACAACAACCAAAAAAATAAAAATAAAAAATCTTATTCTCAAATCCAGGAAACTACTGACTTGATTATGGAGGGAGTAACCTGAAAAGAATGGGGACAACCAAATCAGAGACTGATAAATTTGCAGAGCAGACTTCCTTACACTGGCATCCTTAGTACATCAGGTTCACCATTTACTTTCTGGATATTTCTTTCAATCACGTGCCTTTAATTTGCGGACTAAAATTCATCATGAATGAAATATTATAAGTTGACTAAAGCCTAGCCTAGTTTAGTGGGTGAGAGAACCTTGTCGGATAGACTGATAGTTCCTTTACAAAACTAGGAGTTCGTTAATTTTTAGGACTCAAGTTTCTTTTGAAAGCATTTCACTACAGATATTATTAAGATATCCATGTAACCAGAATTGAACTGACATGCCTATAGGACAGTTTAAAAAAAATTGCAATGAAAATAAAATAAGTTACAAGCCACCTAAAGATGCAAAAAACTAAGTTAACTACATCCAAATGTGTATAAATATAAATATTTCCAAAGAGACAACCAATTTATAGACACTAAAGAAAGTTAAAGAGATGGTAGACTTAATACCATGAGTACCTTGTCTAAGGGCTTCAGTTCACATAAACATTTGCAGAGGTCGTCAGTTCAATGATTTTTGCCTGAGTCTTTCATGCAGTTCTCAAGGCTGCAAGAAGATCTGGCACCAACAACACATTTGCACTGGTTTGAAGTTGAAAACTGATACTACAAACACACACTTGCACCAACAAATGAGACGTTGATCTTTGATGACAATGACAAGCTACCCTGAATTATAATTTCATCCAAGCAAAAAAGAATTAAAAACAAATTAGAAAAACACTCAGTATTTCTTGACCAGTCTTGGACCACCTGATCTTATATTATAGAGTAAAACAAAGACCCCAAAATATGAAACACAAATAAATATCAATCCATCAACATAACACATAAAAGAATGAATACAAAACCACACAAAGCTTTAGCCGGATGAGTTCTAAAAAGTTAAACCTATGTACCAACCTAAAACATTTCAGAAATTCAGTCACATTCAGCACAACACAAAACATTGCAAATGAAAACAAGATTTGCAAAGCAAAAGGGTGGAGAACATTATGATAATTCCCATTATTGTACATATTCTGATAATATGAACAACTCCTTGGCCTGGATACATTTCTGAATAAAAACACTTCACTACCAACTGAAGTAATTTTGACCAGACCCACCATTGTATTTGCAAATGGTCAGCCCTGCAACTCTCAATATCATAGTCTGCCTGAAATAAACAGTCACATCTGAAATTGCATTTGATTTACCTCATAGAAAGGTTATTATTGCTAACGTAATGCACAATAAAGACCAAAGACAACTACCATCAAAATATAAATCCCCTGAAATTGTATTTCTAATCAACATTTTCTTTCTATTTCATAATTCAATATAAATCAGACACAGTTCAACAACAACAACAACAACTTACCCCCAAACATATCCCTCTTTCCAATTCTGTTTTTCAATTCTGCCGGTATGCGATGTAATTGGCAAGCGCCAAGAGCGGGGCCGCCTTATCAGGATCAAACCCCTTCAGCTGCTCCTTCGCCTCCTGGTTCAGCTTCTCCGCGAGCTCTCTCGACCTCTCCAATCCCAATAGCTTCGGATATGTCGCCTTATCCGCCTTGATATCCTTCCCTGCTGTCTTCCCCAGCTCCTCCGACGACTTCGTCACATCGAGTATGTCATCCACCACTTGGAACAGCAACCCCACACACCTCGCGAACGTCCTCAGCCGCTCGATCTGCTCGTCGGTCCCCCCTCCAACGATCGCCCCCATCACCACCGACGCCTCCAGCAGCGCCGCCGTCTTGTGCACATGTATGAACTCCAGCCGGTCGAGCCCCACGTCATCCTCCCCCGCCGATGAGATGTCGACCACCTGGCCGGCGACGAGCCCCTCGCACCCGATCGATCTCGCAAACTCTCCGACAGCACGAACGAGGCGGTCGGCGGGGACAAGCTCCGACGGCGTGGCCGAGGCGAGGTGGCGGAAGGAGAGGGCGAGGAGGGCGTCGCCGGCGAGGACGGCGGCGGCCTCGCCGAAGACGACGTGGTTGGTGGGGACGCCGCGGCGGAGCTCGTCGTCGTCCATGCAGGGGAGGTCGTCGTGGATGAGGGACATGGTGTGGACCATCTCGACCGCGGCGGCGGCCGGCATCGCGGCGGCCGGATCGCCTCCGACGAGCTCGCAGGCGGCGAGGCAGAGGACGGGGCGGACGCGCTTGCCTCCGGCGAGGAGGGAGTAGCGCATCGCGTCGTGGAGGCGGTCGGCGGGGGTTTCAGCGGAGGCAGAGACGGCGGCTTCTAGGGCTTCGTTGACGGAGCGGGCCTTGAGAGACATGTAAGACTTGAAATCGAAGGTTTTGGTTTGGTTTTCTTTGGTGAGATTGGCGGCGGAGACGATGGAGAGGGTTCGACGGATGCGATGGAGGCGATGAAGATGATGATGATGATCGAACGGTAGATGGGAAGGGCGGATGAAGATGGACGGTTGGAGATGAGAGCGGGCGAGGGCGAGACCCACGCCGAGGGGAGAGGAGGATGTCGTCATTGGCTCTGTGCGCGTGGAAAGTGTTTTGTTGGTTGAGTTATTAATAGGAGATTTTTTGGGGAATACTGACAGGAGTCGGGGGGATATATTATTTTCTAGGGAACAATCCATATAACCCCCTGCAAACTGAATGAAATTCATATAACCCCTGATTTTTCTTAAAATCCATATAACCCCCTGAAAACACTTACCCTCCGTTTGGATAGCGGAATTGAGTTATTCTAGATAGATAACTATGTCAGTATAGATAACAAATCTACAAGAATAAAAGATTTTCTGTTTGGTTGTATTTTTTTTATTCTCATTGAAAAACGTAAGAATAAAGGTTGAGTTGTTTGTTTGATAAAGAATAAAATATAAATAAAGTGTAAAAAAGTTGATTTGACATGTGGGCCCATTGATACATAAGAGGTGTTGATAGGTGATTTGATGTGATGATGTGTAAAAAGTTGATTTGATATGTGGGCCCATGGGAATAGATAAGGTGAGTATAGTTTATCCTAGGGGTTGCTTAGAATTGTTATACTGTCTTATACTCGTTTAAACTGGCTCAGTAATACCAAGTTATACCCTTCAAACAAACAACTATTTTTCCTATCTATTCTTATATCATCCTTATACCACACTTATACCCCCTTATTCCGTTACACAAACGGGGGGTTAGTAAATCCAAATAACTCATATAAAAAATTTACGTTTATAGATGAATATATTGTGAATATTATATTTGGTTAACCTTGGTAGAAAACACAATATACCAAAAAATCTACAATGTGCTAAAAATATAAAATTTTTCTATAAATAACGATTTTATCCTTCCGGATAGAGTTTTAAAATATATATCAAAAGAGGGTAAAATCATCATTTTCATATGATTTTTTACATTTTTAACCCATTGTAATGGTTATTTTAATATATAATATTCATTATCTATTAACAAAAATTTTATTCAAAGGGTTATTTGAATTTATTAAGTGTTTTCAAAGGTTATATGGATTTTAAAAAAAGATAAGGGGTTATATGAATTTCAGTCAGATTTTAGGGGGTTGTATGGATTTTTCCTTATTTCATTAAGACGCCACTTGTCAACCACCATTGTTATTTGGGTTTTTTTGCATATATACCCCTCTTAAATTCCGTTATTGCAGAAATACCCCTCTTAAAATCGCGATTGCAAAAATACCCTTCTTATACCTTAAAGTCGTGCATCCGTACCCCCATGGTTAGATGTCGTGAGGTTTGGTTAGGATAGTGTCATTAGTCAACGTTAGTACCATGTAAAATGTCTAAAATGCCCATGAAATGGCCAAAAAACACCCGACCATCTCCTCATTCTCTCTTCTTCGTCAACCAAATATCATTTCTTCAACACTCTCATTTTCCTCTAAATCCCCTCTCACAACACCCAATTTAAGAGAGACTCCTTCCCAATTCTCTCTTCTCCCCTTCTTTAACTGAATATCCTTTCTTCATCACCCTTTCTCTTTTTTCATTCAATCCCCGTGGATCGCACAAATCTTCTTCTACTCCTCCTCACTGAATCTGCCGTTTTCAATGGGATTTGATTGCTTAGGGTTTAGAGTTTTCGATGTTGGGGAGGATCGATTAGGGTGTTTGATATTTGGGATAATTGATTAAGGTTTTCAATTGCAAATGAGGATTGATTAGGGTTTTGGATTGTAGGGGTGAGTGGTTTTTCAGGGGGGGCATGGAGAGAATAATTGAAAGAGAGAGAAGGAGGAACAAATGTGGTCGATTAGGGTTTAGGTTTAAGTGGGGGTAATCCAGTAATTTCACAGGGGATGGTTAGGAATGTGACCACGGTTTAATCTGGGTTGCAAATGGTGACTAACGGAGGGGTACGGATGCACGACTTCAAGGTATAAGAGGGGTATTTTTGCAGTCGCAATTTTAAGAGGGGTATTTCTGTAATAACGGAATTTAAGAGGGATATATATGCAAAAAACCCTTGTCATTTTCACTATTAATTTAACATCATTTGTGACGTCAATGCCCGGACTTGGGAGTGAGTTTCATTGTCTTGCTTTTTGGGGGGTTGCCGGTCCTTTTGGTCCAATGCGTTTGATACACCTATTATTATTATTTTAATTGTTTTTTTATTTGAAATGGGAAGTGGAACAGTGACAACTAGTTGACTGAAAATCTCACTACCCATTATTAAATTGCGGCGGCGTTTGGTTGCGCTTTTGTGATTGCAGAAAGCTGATTCTGTCAATCAAACAGTTTTATAATTACAATTTTGTGTAACATATTTTAAACAATTAATGTTTAAAAATTGTAATTTGAGAAAAATAGAAGAAGACAACTTCCTACAGAATCAGTTTTAAACTTAACGACTGCATAAAATCAATTTTACAATCGCATTACCAAACGCTATAGTGTACGCATATGTTTTAATTTTTCTTTAAATAATAAAATTTAAAATTTTTGTTGTATATATACATTAAAAAAATTATTATTTATTTTTATACTATTACAAATAACTCGTATTTATTTTATATAATTAGAAAATTTCTTGATGTAAAAATGTATCACTCTTTTATTTATTTATTTTATTAAAATGAACCTTAACTATAGTTAGTTTTTAATTAAGAAATAAAAATGACAAAAATATCTTTAAGATATAATATGTGTCATAAATTCATAATATAAATAATTAAACATAATAACATAATTAATTTCTTGTTATTTTCAAATCAACTGTGAGCCATTCAACTTTATCAATTTTTTCATTTTCTACCAATCAAGATATAGTATTTTTTTTTGAAACACATACGGCTAATTGTTAGCAAAATAATTTTATTTTATTTTTACTTATGTGATTAATACTAATTACTATGTTTTTGCTAATAAATAGTTTTTATGTTTAATTTTTAACATTTTTGGATTTTAGATGAAATTTATCATTTTCATGTTAAAATTAATATTTTTTATCTTTATAAATATTGTATTTGGTAAGGTAAAATATGCAAAATAAAAAAATAAGGGTAATGTGTTCATTTTTCAAAGATTTTGACGGTTTTAATGAAAATTTGGATGGAAAATAACTAAGATGATATATGTATAATTTCTATTTGAAATGGTATAAAAATGAATAACATGTTTTTTAATGGTATACATGCAAAAAACCCTAAATTTTATTGATAATTATGTGATTAGATAAAAAAAATTATATGTTTTATTTCAAATTTAATGGGTTTGATAAGCAATGTAAGCAATGTAAGCAATGTAAAAAAATTGACAAGGTATATACATCACATAATCATTCGTTTAGGGTGTGATATAAAGTTATTTGTCTCCAATAGCTATATCAGGACAGATATCAATCTATGCTGAATAAGCAATTTTTTGCTCGATTGTTTTTTTTATATTCTCATTGAAAAATGTCAAAGTGACATTTTTATTGTTTTGAATAAAGTGAAGATAAATGGTCATAAGAGATGGATAAAAGTTTATAACTTTTTAAATGATAACTACACCCCTACATAAATTATTTGTATTTGGGAATAAGTGTGAGATATGTGTATAGCAGGATACGGTAGATGTAATTGTGTTTGGAATGTGTGTGAGTGTGAGAAGAGATATATTTTTTAAGATAACATAGAAGAGTATTTTGATCCATTGACATAAATTAGCTTTCATAAGCAATTCCAGCACCCCTAGAATAATTATCGGGTTTTATTTTAACTTATTCAGGCAAAGCTATCAGGGTTTATTCTTACAATACAAATAATTTTTTTCCCCTTATTTTCTTTTGTTCTCCCTAATTCTATATTTATGTTTCACCCCAAACGAGGGGAAGGAGGTATGCACATTATTAGAATGCTATAAAGATATAAACTGTCTGTGGGACTATCAACACATCACGGGTAACAACACTATAACAATGCTCGTTTCTTTTGTTACCAGCAGGAACTAGATATGTTCCCTACAACGCATATTAAAACCTAATTTTGGCCAAAATGCTCACCCATTGTGTCACTTAGAACAAGATGATCTTGAAAGGTGCTAAAACATTCATCTATCTTTTTAACCGTTTTTTTTACAACATGTTTTGTATGTATGTATATGCTTGGCTACTGAGATATATTTTTAAAATGAAAAATAAAATATTTTTTATTGTTTTATTAAACGATTTCATATACTAAACTAATGACGTGATAATTATAAAATAAACTACAAAACAGACCGTGTATCAACATCTTTCATAAGGTTCATTTTCTTTGTGACTTTTTGCAATCTCGTATATGACAAATTACACTAGTATATAGTAAATAAAAAGTTATAAAAGTCAAAACGTGATGAAAAATCTGAACATATATTTGGCAAGATATGAAGACAATGCAAATCCCACCAACCCCTTTGATATATTTTTTATACTTATTTTGTTTTGACCATCCATACACAATTCCATAATTGATTGGGGTTTCTAGAACACTTATTCTTCCGGACAAATGGTTTATCGTCGAGACGAATGTTGTTGATCATCCTGACAGGTGGTTGCAGTTCAGAAATATGAAACACTTGATGGAAAAAAGTTTTATAAACCTTTCAAAATTCATTTTAAATATTCAAATCATATTAAAATCTTATTATTATCACTCTAGTTAATTTGTTTTCTAAATATGTTAACCAATAAATCATTTAGTAGTGTTATTTTTTTAGCGTGGTTATACATAATCATTTACGTTTTGTTTGGTTCGTGTCATTTTTTAAAATTATTTTATTAAAAATTATTTTAACAAGAATCCAGATTCCATCGTATTGTTTAAATCCAAACTATGTCATACTGTTTGGTTGGATTTCTTCAAAGAATCAGTTTTCAGTGTTTGGTTCAAACATGAAAAATGATAAATTTTTTTATTTAAATGTCTAAAATATTTTTACTATTATACATGTACTTGTAAAAAAATTTCTTTACCTATGTCTCAATTATGAAAAAAGAGTAATTTTTTATAAATACTTTTATAAATATTTAACGAATGCAAATAGATAAAAAGAATTTATTATACCAATTATAATAATATTTAAACTCATCTATAAAAATAAAAATTGAATTTTAAAACATATATCAATATCTAATACACAATTAAGATTTTCACTTCACATATACCAATTATAACATAATTTTTTAGTTATAAAATCAAAATGAATATATAAATGATGGGTAAAAAAACAGAGGAGGTTATTTATTTTTAGAAATGATGTAGATAATAATTTAATTTATTTATAAATAGTAGAATAATAATCTAGTTTAAGATTCCTGTTGGCATTTGAGAGTACCATAAAAATATGTGAGAATTTGATTCCACCATATTTTTCCGCATGCATTGATTTTAATTTCAGTGGGGCTTACAATTACCATCAATATTACCACTAATCAAATACTGCATTTTACACACTTTTCTGATAATTTCACATAGAATCAAAATCAATATCAGAATGACACGAATCAAATGAGGCCTTATTTCAACGTATTCTCAAATTAGATACCCATACTCAATTAATGAGATAATAGAATTTATACTCATAATTTTTTTACATTTCTTATAGCTTATTAGATGAGGTGTTTTGTTTTTTAAATATCAGTATGAATTGAAAATGGGACTGAAAAAATGACACTCGGCCCTACGTGTAGCCCCATCCAAGTCCATACCATTTTTCTTTGATTTAAAAAATTTCACTCTCGCCTGTAGAAATACATGTTGTTAAGTTGTTATACAAAATAAATATATACTTAAATACAATAATATATATCTTTTTTAGAAGTGAATTTTTTTTAAACTTTCATGTACTACAATAAAGCCCATACATGCCATGTGTCCTAAAACAGTAGGTAAACGGGCAGTGTGACCTGGCCCAGAACATGACCAAACATTGTTCATCCAAAAAGAACAGTCAAGTTCTCTTGAGGAGGGGTCCCACCCGGGGAAACCTACCCAAGGAGCTCTATTCAGGGAGTGCCTTCTTGTTGGAGAAGGACAATTCGACAACCAAACCAATACTGTCTCAAGAACAATCAAGGCCGTACTTATACCCAATACGACCGTTGGAGCGTTCCCAAGACTAATCATCATAACCTAGGTTCAAAACCAGTCTTAACCATAAGAGAAGGGGGAACACTGACACTGCAAGGTGATGTTAGGACTGCTCTACTCCGTTAAATTGGTAGAGATATGTCTTGACCCGATGAAAGAAGAATGTAAGAGATTTCAAATACCAGTTAACTTGGTGCTCTGGCGAAAGGAGAATGTGAAATTATTAGCAAAATGGCCATTGGTGATGATTATTCCTTTGAGTAACAATGTCATCTCAGTCATCTAGAAACTTTATCAAAATCCATATTTATATGAATTTTTTTTTTATCTGTTCACTTATACAAAACAAATGGTCAGCATGTTTTCAGAAATGTTGATATATGAATTATGTCGTATTAAATTTGACCATGATGTTTTTAGATTGGATAATTGTCTAATCAAATGAGTTTGAACGAGTTTTAATGGAGTTAAGTCCAAGCTGTTCGACTCATTTATCACCCTACAGCCATTGGTGTTGTTTCTCTTTTGATATTTAATTATGTTTTATTAGCAAACTATATTGATGGGCTAATATATAGGAACTATTTGGTTTCTATAATAAATTTCATTTATAGGGACTTCGGTAATTTTTCAATTAGTGAACTAGTTGGAAGTTCTTACCAGACACACAATATTTCAGTCTAAAGCCTCTCACGTTCCCAACTTGCACTCACACATTCATCATAGGTACTTATACAAAACAAAAGGTCAGCATGTTTTCAGAAATGTTGATATATGAATTATGTCATATTAAATTTGACCATGATGTTTTTAGATTGGATAATTGTCTAATCAAATGAGTTTGAACGAGTTTTAATGGAGTTAAGTCCAAACTGTTCGGCTCATTTATCACCCTACAGCCATTGGTGTTGTTTCTCTTTTGATATTTAATTATGTTTTATTAGCAAACTATATTGATGGGCTAATATATAGGAACTATTTGGTTTCTATAATAAATTTCATTTATAGGGACTTCAGTAATTTTTCAATTAGTGAACTAGTTGGAAGTTCTTACCAGACACACAATATTTCAGTCTAAAGCCTAACGTTCCCAACTTGCACTCACACGTTCATCACAGGTATCAAAACTTGTAATATTTTTGCATCAGAAATCTGTCTTATCTGCTCTGTGTATCAGTGAAGCCCTGACAACCATTCATCTTTGAATTTCTGCTGTATCTATCCACATAAGAAGTTTTGGCCTTTGACTGATTTGGCTGGTTTAGCAGTGGTGGGAAATGGGATAATTACGAGGATAAGTGAGTGAAAAGAAAACTTATCATTTTTTGGTATAAAAATAATCGAGATAAATTGTGGATAATTGTCTTAATTTCAAAATGAAAATTAAGATATTTTATTCCACCTAAAGTGTAGGATACATTTATTCTTACTTTTTGTCTAAATATTGACAAATATGAATATAAACAAATTAATGAATTTTTTAACCTCTAAAATTAAAACAATTTATCATCAAAATCTTAATTTGGAGCTATATTGGTCCATGATATACTTAAATAAGTAGTCATTGTCTCATTGATGAGAATAATTAATAAAGGTATTTAGAATGTTGGTTAGATGACAACATCACTCATGGATAAATGAAGAAAATGTAGACAAGAAACATGTCACATGCTTAAGGGAGGGGGGTCACCCCTGAAGTCTCCCTGATTCTCTTTGACCAGAATATTGCCTGAAACCTATTAAAGAATTATATTATTCACTGAAACGCAGCCTCCACGAACCCTTCAATAGTATCTCCCACTACACTATCTAAATATTTCATACATTTAGAAGCCAATAAAGATATGATGTCATTCAGAGAGTGTATTTCATTTAGTAATTCTCTACATAATTTTTTTTAATAAAGTGTAATATAAGGACCATTGAGAGTATTTATTTAATGTTTGTAAAATTAAAAAATCACTGTGGATCTCTCAAAAAAAAATGTTCGAAAAAAATTAATTCATAAAGTGTGATGTGATGTGAGATCCACACATTTAGGAGTCAAAGTTCACTTTTAAATGTATAGAGACTTTATAACTTAGGAATTTCCAACTCCAGATGCACTAATATGATACTGTATATTTCAAACAAAGAACAAATGGATTTGGAGATTGGCATAACATGAATATGATAAATGAAACCATACATGGTTTGAATTTTGCTTGGTTAAAAAAGGACTGAGTCTAACATTTTCCATCTGAAAAATACCTAAATCTATAATCGAGTTTACATGCTAAACCATTATAATCCCTCATTTGGGTGGGTGTTGTGTTTGGTGGTGCAGGGTTGGTGACCTTTTACATCATTTCATGTGTGTTAAAAACAGGTCCATAAGCGCACACGTATACTCTTTGCAATCACATTATACTCAAACTACAACCACAGACCATCCATCCTTACAAAGTGATAATATATGAAAGAAAAATGTTCCTATGGTGGAACCCAACCAGGGTGTATGGTTAAACATGAGGGCTTGAGCTAAATCCTGAGATAGAGAAAGGTTAAAAAAAATATGAAGAATTACAGGTAAAGAAGAAGATAAATTAGCACCCCTCTTCCAATACATGGATCTCCCCATATAATAACCCAAAAACAGCCTCATCTGCCATGAACACTGACCCACTGACAGCCAAAAACCGAGAGAAGCAGAGAAAAGTTGGGAAAGGAAACATCAACAAATTCTCCTGATGAACAATATAATCCATCATCTTTTGATTAGGAGCATGCTCCAATCATCTCAGACACCATTCAATCAAAAGGCAAACCTCAATTTTCCACCATCAGTGCTTCCCCCCACCGAGGGTGAGCTCCAAATCATCCACACTGACCTCATGAATCCTCTCCCCCTCCCAAGGCTTCACCCTCTCACACTCAAACTCAAACTCTGATCCACCACCTCTGCTTATCTCATTCACCACACCACCACCCCAAACAAGCCCACCTCCACCATTCTCCGGCCGAGGAACAATTGTGTTCACTAGATTGTAGGTTGGGGAAGCCGGTGCAGCTGATGATGGAGGGCCTGTTCCAAAATTGACCCACCGGCCCGAGTCGATAGTCGAGGCATCCGACTCATTACATTCAAATATAGTTGCTTGACGACCATAACGGTGGCGACGAGTGGGGCTGGCTGGGGCTGAGGCTGCAAAGAGGGTGGCCTGGTGGATGGCTGAGGAGGCATGTGAAAGGTAGTAATGGTCCCAATCAGGTTTGGACATTTTGGACGGACGTGAGGTGGGGGAGGAGAGTGGGGGAGTGATGGGGGCACTGTTGCAAATGCGAATTGGAGGAAGGGAGGTGAGATTACGGAGGAAGGGGAGAAGGTAGTTAGCATTATTGTTAATGTTTTGGTTGTTGTTGTTGGTGGTGGTGGTGTTGGAGAGGTCAAAGCGGGTAGGACTGGGGAAAGAAGAGGAAGAAGGGCTAGCATGATAGGAAGGAACTGGACTTGGGAAGGAGGAGGAGGGCGGGCTCGGATGCTGAGATGAGCATGGGCTTATGTTTGTGGATGTGCCTGCCACTCCTGCTGCTTCTGACGGTGGTGGTTTGCATCCCTATATACAAGTAAGCAAATTAATGAAGTTACAGGATGACCAAATAATGGAAAAAGTGTCAATCAGAAGCATGACGATAAAAATGAATGGGTGTGCGTGTTTGTTTGTGTTTATGAATGGGGATTTTTTTTTTCCAATTGCACTTCTTGCTCAGACTTCTAAGCTTTCATATATAATCAAAGTGAGGAGGGAGTATAGGATGTTTTTGCTTTATCAATTTTTCCATTGAGTGAAATATTGGAAGCGTCTCTTAGCTTCCACACATATGCAAGCCAAAGGCTCACTTTTGTGAAAAAAAAAATGAAAGCATAATGGAACTAAAGTATAACTTATGCACATTTATAGACTTAATAACAACAACTCTTAAAGATTCAGAAAGTTCATAGGTGAAAGGAACAACAAGGGAATGGAAATATACTAAAGCATGCTTTACCCTCCATTGATATATGAGATTATTTATAGTGGCCCTTTCGTGGTCCCAAATGAGGATGATGTTTTGCACTATCAATTCTTCATTGAACGAAATGTTAAAGCATGTTTTACCCTCTAAAACTAGAAAGTCAAATGTCTTCCATTTGTGAAAAAAAGTGTAAGGCATATGCAATTAAAGCAGAAAATTTGGAAATTAGAGATAACAAGCTCATTTGTATAGAGACATATTGACAAATCTTAAAGATTCATAAAGTTCAAAAGAAACAAGGGGTTGGAGGACTGGTGATGAAATTAGAGGGGATATACTGGCAATGGAATAAAAAGATTTACTAAATTTTGGTGGAAGAGGTTTATATAGGAAGGACTGCACTTTTGGACGAATTGTTGAACAAGCAGAATTTCTAGGTCCAGCGCCTCGATGCATAACCAAAAGAATAAAGAAAAGCTCGTCTAAATTTTACAATATATTGTAATTTAAATCACACACTTCACCTTCACATTTGTGAATAATTTATGTTAATCAAATATACGTATTTACCATGTTTTAATTAAAAAGAACGCTTGGAATTTTTTTTTCAAAAAGAATGATATATGTATCGACTCAACTGTCAAAAGTGAGATCCAATGCCCACAAAGATAAGGAGGCCATTTAGAGGAATCTCAATGGCACCTAATTTCCCCAATTTTCAAATGAAAGAAGGAAACTTTGGAGAGGAATCTCAATGGCACCTAATTTCCCCAATTTTCAAGTGAAAGAAGGAAACTTTGGATCCAAGGCCGCAATCAGAAAGACATCCAAAAATTAATAAATAAGAACAAGATATGATTGATTTCAACCATGATGACTCAAAAAAACAAAAAGTGAAATCCTCTTATATGGAATTCCACGTTTTCAATTGCTCAAAAAGTGTTCAAAACTCCAAATTAGGGTGAAAACAAGCTATCTATCCCAAAACCCAAATGAGGGAAACAAAACAATCAAGACCCAAAAAATGAAACCCAGATCAAGGAGGGGAAAAAAAACTAAAAAAGGAAACCCGGATCCCCAAAAAAAACAATTTTTGAAACAAACCTACCACAGATCCTTCAAAACAAACCAACCAAACAAACCAAAAAACGCATCAACACAAGCTAAACAAGAGATCAAGAGAAGATATCGAGAGAGAGAGAGAGAGAGAGAGAGAGAATCAGGACCTTGCGGTAAGTGGTGCCGTCTTCCTCGACGGACCAGCCGGCCTCGAGGCAGAGGGCCTTGAGGACCTCGTTGTTGTCGCAGTGTTTGGGGAGCTTGTAGTTCCCGTAGCTCCTCAGCCCAGCATATATCTTCGCAGCTATGGCTCTCCTCCTCCTCTCCCTCCTCTTGTTGTTCTCCCTCTCCTTCCATGTTGGCATCCTCCCCCCCGAAGTCATCCCTCTCTCTCTCCTTGTGATCGATCTCTCTCAAAAAAGAGAAGTGAAAGATCAAGCTCTGATTTCTCTCCCTCCCTCTTCGCTTCTTTTTAGGGGCGTCACGAGGAGTGCGTTTTTTTTTTTTCTCCTCTTTTTTTTATTTACTTTGTTGCGAGTGGATTGGATGGATCTCTCTGACAATGAGACCAGACGGGTTTATCGGTAGGTGCGCAATTTGGCCGGGTTCAACCTCAATAATGTCACGTACAAATGTACAATTCTCGGTCTCAATTTCAATATCGAGTTTCCACGAGTTTCAGGACATGTTTGGATATTGTGCAAATGGAAATGTATTTTTAATTGCACATGGTCAAACATAATATATTGTTTGGTTATGATATTTAAAATGAAACAAATGAAATCCAGGGTTTTCATTTGCCCTATTAAATGGGGCAAACAAAATCACAACTAACCCATGTGTTTTCATTTGTAACGGATTTTATTTTCACACCTCTAAAATGTATGTAAAGTAATTTTACATTTTTACCCTCTAACAAATTTATTAAAATCCATATTAGCCAAAACAAATATTTCATCTCCTAATCTTATCTTAAGAATTAAAATAGATAATTATATTTTATAAATTTATATAACTTACAATAATATAATTGTGTGGATTATAAATATTAATGTGGTATAAAAATATAAATGTTATTATATTAAAATATATCAAGAAATCTTAACTAACTATCACAGATATTATCCAACAAAATTGTTGTTTATAAAATATAAAAAAAACCTTGTAGGATTATTTGTTAGTTGAAATCAGATTAATTTTTATTTATATTATATTATATTAGAACTTTTTTTAAACCACATTGAATTATATATAAATTAAAAAACCTAATATACGCAATATTTAAATTTAAATTTTTTTATATATAATATATTTTTCATTTTTTTTTGGGTTTTAAGAAAATAATATATTTGATAATCATTTGAAAAAAATATTTGATCTATTTATAATATTATTATCTTTTAACATAATAAATTGACACATATATAAACAGTTTCACATATGTGAGACAAACAACTATTAACACGAACATGTGTGTAAATGATAACACAACATGAAAACAGACAAACATGTGCAAACAATGTACAAAGTTTCCCTGCACGTGCAAATAATTACTGCATCCAAACGTGCCCTTATAGTTTTTAAAATAATATACATTGTCTTATAACAATGTATATATTTTTATTTATAAGTTTATATGAATGCATTTTTAGACTTATAGATAATATAAAAAATTTCTATAGAAGCAAATGCCCAAACCACCTTTATAATTTTTATTTTTAAATATTTGTAAATTATGTTTTTTTCTTTATGTTACAATTTAAGCCCTCAATATTAAACATTTTTTTTGTTATTAATACCTCAACAGAATGTCTGTTTGATTATAAGTATTTTAATATTTGCAATATGCATACAAAAATTTTAGTAAAATGCCTAAAACAAAACAACATTTGACATATTTTCCTTATCTTTTCTATGATTACATCTTTACAATTAAAAATAAAAATTATTATTTTATTTTGTTAATCCATATATTTCATCTATCGTATCGAGATAGTGTCTCGCTCATATAGTATTGACGACACCGTTAATTCCTAACATGGCACAATCTATGTGCAGGGGCAGTTGCGGGATTGTTCAGGCAATTGGGATGTTGTCTCTGCGTGCAACTAGGATTTTTGGGACGGGAGTGCGGTCATGGGGATCTTGGGATGCAGTCCATGCAGTCCTATCAATATAATGCACAGGTCGCTCAGGCACGTTCGAGACAGACACTAGGCAAAATGGGCAGGTGCGCGTGAGATGGGGATAGGGGGCTGTCTTACTAGGAATCGACCACCAACCTATTTTTTTAATCTCTCTTTCCTCTATAAAATGGGCATGAGAGGGTGGAGATCACACAGTGACTCACCTTTTGCCTTCGATTCATGTCTCATCATTATTTTTTAATTCAGAAATAATTCAATGTTTATAAAATCATCTGAAAATTTATTTATTTGCAAACATACCCTTTTAGAAAAATCTAAAATTTTAAAACACCCTTATGGTCTACTAGCATTTTCAGAAAAATGTCATTATAGTCTTAATATGCCAAAAATTTGCTATCCCCCAACATTCAGAGTCTGTTTAATCTCAACTAATAATGGCTCATTAATTGAAATCCCCTAAATATAATATTATATGCCATAACCTTTGATTGCGGGTAAATAAGGTAAAAAACTGGGAATATTTTCCTAACCAATGTTACAAACCTAACTTCGGGTATGAATTTTAAAATGTAAAATTCGAGGTGAGATGAATCAAGTATGTAGTATAAGCTTTGGGAGATGGGTTGAGTTTGGATTATGTTGAACCCGATTCCATCATAATCTATTGTCATCTCTAGTTTAACTATCAGATTATTTATGAGGTATGCATTTTATAAAATATGAAATATATACTTTGATAAATTTAATGATATTATATATATATAAGTAATTAACCATGTGTATAAAGTTCCATTTTAAAATGTGAAATTAATTTAATGATATCATTTATATAAAATCTAATAAAAAAGAGACTGACCACGTATATAAAACTCCATTTTAAACTGTGAAATTGATTGGCGCATAACATATATCTCACTTAGACCTTCTTTAGTAACATGATTGAGGAATGATTTTGCTTTTAATTAAGCAGAAAACTCAAATATGTTACTAAATGGGTTTTAGAAAGTTAGCTTAATTTAAAAATTACTTATATTTTTTTGAAAAATAATTTTTCAAAAAACACAAAAAATATTTTTTTTCACAAGTTAAAAGGGAAAATGACTAAAAAAGTTTCTCAAAAGTTAGAAATACTCAAACCAGCCACTTTTTAAAATTATACCTAAAAAAGCCACATTTTACAAATTTGAAAATATAAAAGACTAATCTACCCTTATGCAATTAGATCCTTAATACATTCCATACCTCTTAACTTTGTTAATATTTCATCCTCTTAATTTTATTAATATATTTCACATATTTCCATGTAGATCAAATTTTTTTATTCTAATTTCTCTGTGATTAAATGGATTTTGTGAAATATGTACCAATATAATTTGAGTTTGTGATGATGAATTACATTAAATGTTGATGTTTTTTTTTTAAAATGGATAGTACTAATGATGTTATAAAAATATGTAAATAGCCAAAAATAAAAATGTGAATAAAGATTTAGAAAATTAAAATATCATCTGCTGCATTGGGGCACAACATAGATTTAAATTACATATTATGATTATACACAATGAAAAATGATAAACAATAGCATGTAAGATATATATAAGAAACACACAGTCTGATATATAATAATAAAACTTATAAGATGATTGATTTTCGTCATGTATACAGAGATTGCTATTTTGTATGAAAAATAAGTTTTTAGTGTGGAATAAAGAGGGATATTAAAAATTTAATTGCATAAGGATAAATTAGTCTTTTGTATTTTCAAAAACTGTAAAATGAGATTTTTTATGTATAATTTTTAAAAAACTGATTTAGATATTTTAAACTCTTACGAGATTTTTTTAATCATTTTTTTAAATTAAATTAAAATTTATTTAAAATGCTCTATTAGCGTTTTTTTACAGTGATGCATAAATGGTAAGCCAGCTATTCTAACCGGCAAAGGTGCGTAAATAGTAAGCCAGCCAATCACCTCGATACTCGTGCATATCACGCATCCCGCTATCAATGATTGGACGGCGGAGACCTCTCGGATTACCATAATGGTAATAGGGTGGGCTAATTGAGCGAGTGGTTTGTTCACCTCCTTATTTCGTCCCACAGCATCTTCAAATCGTTCTTCGGTTCAGCCGAATTTCAATAGAGAGAGAGAGAGAGAGAGAGAGAGAGATGGGAAACCCGTTGGAAGCATTGAGAGCTCTAATGGCTTCTCACTCGCCTTCCCTGGACGCACTGATCGTTCCCTCTGAAGACTATCATCAGGTGCTCTATCCCTCTCATCATCAATCTTCTGTATGCAGAGATCCTAATTTCTCCTTCCCTTAATGAATGGGATACTGCGTTTGCAGAGTGAATATGTGTCCGCGAGGGATAAGAGACGGCAGTTCGTGTCGGGATTCACCGGGAGCGCAGGTTAATCTCGTCAGGATCTTCTTCTCTATTTTTTTCGTGTTCCGATCCAAGCCGTCAAAGCGCGTGTGTGTGTATATATTTGCGTATAATTGATTATGTGTATTATATTGATGGACATCTGAATCTTCTTTGTAGGGTTGGCTCTCATAACAATGAATGAGGCTCTGTTGTGGACCGACGGGCGGTATTTCTTGCAGGCATTACAACAGCTAACTGATCCATGGAAACTCATGCGAATCGGAGAAGACTCACCCGTAGAGATTTGGATATCAAATGTAAGACACATTATGATGAAGCTTAGCTTAGGTGAAACATGAAATTTTTATTAGTAATGCATCCTATTTTTTGTGCTGGATTTTCAGAGAGTTATTGTTCAATACAAAATGCTTTGAGGAAGTAGAAAAAATGTTATATTCATCTACATGATTCTTCTATCATGTTTTTAGAGATTTTCATGATCGACTATGTTGTAGTTTGCGACCATGTTTTATGCTTAGTGATTTTGAGATATTTTTGTTTGTCTTGTTATCAGAATCTTCCAAAGGATGCTGCTGTTGGAATTGACCCATGGTGCATATCTGTAGATACTGCACACAGATGGGAGCATGCTTTTTTAAAAAACAAACAAAATTTGATCCAATTATCTCAGAATTTGGTGGATGAAGTTTGGAAAGACCGACCTGCACTTGAAATTCAACCTGTTGTCATTCATCCTATTGAATTTGCTGGGCGTCCAGTTGAAGAAAAGTTGAAGGACTTGAGAGAAAAACTTGCCCAGGAGAAAGCTTCTGGCATTATTTTTACCGCCCTTGATGAGGTAATATGATATACATTTGCTTATAACAATCAGATCTATGCGAAGACACTTTTTTGAAAATAAGTGAAGACATTGTTTTGTTGCACTAAATTAGCAATCCATAAGATGATTTTGCTTCATAACTGATATTCTTCTGTCATGTTTTTGTTTGTTTGTAGGTTGCCTGGTTGTATAACATCCGAGGGGATGATGTAGCTTATTGTCCAGTTGTCCACGCATTTGCTATCGTAACTCTTGCCTCAGCTTTCTTATATGTGGATGATAGAAAGATTTCTGCAGAGGTCAGCTTACGATAACATTTTTTTCTCCAATCAAGGCCATTTGATTTTAGTGAGTTTGTTTTTTAATAGATTGATTCAGAATTGAGATTAAACAAATCTATTTGAGATGGTTGAAAAACTACTGAGTTGGTTGCTTTATGGTCGAGACCTTTATCTTAACAATTCTACAATTCACTGATCAAATTTTATTATAAAAATGTTGTTCTAGGGTCCACATTCAATATGTGGATGATACTATTCTTCTTTGTGATGATCGGGAGAGCAACTTGGAGGGTTTCAAATTCATCATAAAATACTTCAAATTGGTCGCCGGCCTAAAGATGAACTTCTGCAAAAGTAATTTGGTTGCTAGCAACATTTCGCTGAAGAAGTTGGTGTGCTTGCATCAAGGTCAATGTTGTAAAAGGCGTTGGGTGCTAATCGGGTGGTTGAAGAGGGACTAATGATTAATCAGTTAGGTGGGGATTAAGTGGGGACTAATCAATCACTTTTTATATTTTATATTTATATTAATAAATATAATACACACACATATTATATATATAATAATATTAGACTGCAAAATAATAATAAAATAACATCTAAACAAAATTAATAATATACATATAAAAGGATAGCATAAAAAAATTAATGAATAGATTAATAATTTATAAGGTAATTTAATAGCTTATTAATCAACTAGGGATTAATAAGAAAAGCGGTTAGGCACTAAGCGTTGCGGGTTGGGCCCGCCTAGGCCTAGACGGGTGATTAATCGGGCCCAGAAGGGATTTTTAGAACATTGATCAAGGTTGGATTGCAAAGTTTCCAGTTTCCCTATTAAATACCTAAGTAGCCTCCGGAAGTGAGATTGGGCCCCGCGTTTTATCAAGATTTGAGATGAACTTGAAGGATGGAAAAGTAGATTTCTGAGCTTGAGAGGCCTTCTGCTTCTCAAAGGGTTCCTTACAAGTCTTCCTCTTTATTATTTCTCCATATTCAAAGTCCCATGTGGTATTCTCGAGAAAATGGAGAAGATCAGAAGGAAATTCTTATGAAATGGAAGCAAATGGAATGGGAATGGACCTCACTTAGCAAAATAGGACTCATTTTTAAAGCCAAAAAGGATGGTGGTATGGGCATTCTAGACCTTCGCAATATGAATAAAGCCTTGTTAGGGTAATGGCTTTGAAGGTTGATTGCCGATTCGGGTTGAGAAATATTATTCGGGGTGTTCAAGACTTTCAATGAATGCACGTCCTAGAGTTGTTTTTTGTGAGGTGTGGAAGGATATTCTCGATTTGGTTGCGATTGTTAAAGAGGACATCAATTCATACCTGGAATTGGTGTGGAAATAATATTTTGCAAGGATAATTGGCTCCAAGGCTCCTCTCCGGCATTACAGTTCCAAATTTATTTCAGGCCACTCTGGATGGCAATGATTTCATTTGTGATGCATTCACGTGTGGTGATAATTCCATTATCTGGGTTCTACACTTACGTCATGATCTTAGTGATGTAGAAGCAGAGGAATTGATTTCTCTTCTTGTTTTTTTCCAAATGGTAGAACTAAACTTGGAAGAGGAGGATCCAATCTTATGGAATTTGTCACCTCATACTGGTTTCTCCGTGAAGACGCTCTATAGGAAACTCAATGTCAATCCCTCTCGAGATATTCCTACCACTCATTTTGAGTGTCCCATTTGGGATGCCTTCGCTCCTTTGAAGATCTGTGCTTTATGTGGCCTCTTACTCTTGACAAAGTTCTCACTAAGGACAATCGGTTGAAGTGGGCTCAAGATGGTAATGGTACATGTGAGCTATGTGGGGTGGAAGAGGAATCTAGAGATCATCTCTTCTTTGGGTGTTCTTATATCGCCAAGATATGAGAATATGTGGGGTTGGCTTTTTGTTCACGTTGCTCCAACGATATCGAAGGAATGTGGCATTGATTCTGGAAGAGGCAAGCGAGGCAATGAGAGCAACCTTGTGAAATTCCAATGGTCAGTCCCTCATGTGATTAGAGTACCTTTTGACTCATCTTTTTACAAGAGTGCGTCTTCACACCTCCTTCTATCGAAGTATTTTTTTAGGTTACTTCTTACAGGAGTGCCTTTTGAGGCATCCTCATTTCAAAGTACCTTTTTAGGTAACTTTTTACAAGAGTGCCCTTCACGCATCCGTCTATCGAAGTATTTTTGAAGGTCATTTCTTATAGGAGTGCCTTTGAGGCATCCTTTTATCAAAGTACCTATTCAGATAGCTTCTTACAGGAGTTCCTCTTCAGGCATCCTTAAATCGAAATACCTTTTCAGGTAACTTTCTACTGGAGTGTCTCTGCAGGCATCCTTTTATTGAAGTATCTTTGAAGGTAGCTTTGTGCAAGAATGCCTTTGTAGGCATCCTTCTATCAAAATACATTTTTAGGTCACTTCTTTGGAGAATGACTCTTCAGGTATTCTTTTATCAAAGTGTGTTTTCAGGTCACTTCTTGCCGGATTACCTCTGCAGGCATCTTTTATCGTAATATTTTTTCAAGTCACTTCTTGCTGGATTGCCTCTTCAGGCATCCTTTTATCGAGTACCTTTTCAGATAGCTTCTTAGGAATGCTTATTCACACATCCATATCGAAATACCTCTTCAGGTGACTTTCTACTGAAGTGCCTCTTTAGCATACTTCAATGGAAGTACATTTTTAGTTAACTTCTTGGAGGAATACCCTTTCAGGCATCCTTCTGTCAATGTACTCTTTCAGGTCACTTCTTGCAGGAGTGCCTTTTTAGCCATCCTCCTATCAAAATATTTCAGGTAACATCTTAGTGGAGTGCCTCTTCAGGCATCCATTTACTCCTCTTCGGGCAACATAATACAAGAAGCGCCTCCTCGAGCATCCATCCATTCATTGAATGCCTCTTGGGGCCACTTTATATAAGAAGTGCCTCTTTCTGGATCCTTACGCCGAAATAAGTCTTCAGGCACCCCTTTCAAGTAGTGCCACATAGTATATCAACTTAGGCATCATATAAGGGTTTATTTTTTTCTTTTCTTTTGTTTTTTTTTAAAAGAGGAAACTTCAGTCGAAATTCAACAAAAAAAAACTGGAAATGATCAAACTCAAAAGATAAAATTCACTTCATTTCGTTCCAAGAGTTTTAAAAAGAATACGGATATGGTAGTGAAACAAAAAGAAAAATACAAGGACGATTCTTAAGCTCTAAGCTTCTGGGGACTAGCTGTTTTCTAAAGACCCCTCTTGGGAGTGTTGAGATTCCCTCTGGTATTCTCCAGAGGAATCCTCCGAAGATCCTTCAAGAGATCTGACAGAAGGGTGAGTAGGCGGCTAGGCGCCTTTGGACTCTTTCAGACTTGAGCGTATGACGGTTTGTGACAAGCACCACAACAGTGTGAAGATCATGTTGTTCTTCTCCATCTCATGCAATCCTTTTTCCACTCTCCGGCATCTCTCCTATGATTCATGGCGGTTCGATCTAATGTTCGTCTCCTCCGGTGGCCTTCATCTATTGATGATTCGCTCTTTGGTACCTTCAAAATCTGTTGCTTCAACAACAGTAAATCAAAAAGTAAAAGCATCCAAACAAGGATATGTGGGATCTACAAAAACGGACAAAAGAAATGAAACAACTGGCTAAAATCTTATGAACCACTCCCAATAAAGTGCATTCAAACCCGAATTCTCCTATGAGGCTTTTAGGCAAGTTACCCCAAAATAATCTCACCAAATCTTGCAGCAACATGGTAATCTTTGGTCAAATATTCTCAATATATACCAGCCTTCCTTTGAAGTTACATTCATTAACGATAGCCAAGTAAACCTACATACCGCAAGTGGAATGAATTCCAGAAATTCCATTTGTTTGTTATGGTCACCTTTTTTTCCACCCTGAACCACTCGACATGAATTTAACATCTATTTTTTTAAGGCCTTGGTTGCTAGATTTTTGCTGTTGAACTCTCCTGGTCATAAAACACTTGTGAAAATGCTACATCATACCATCACACTCCATCTGCACCACCTGCTCGCACCTGCTCTCCACCCCCATCACAGTAATCTACATTGAATCCTGCTATCATGTTCCCCAGTTTGTTTTTTGGTTAGTTTGTTCTATCATATCCCTGTACCAACATAACACATCTCGAGGTCATTAAACAATTGTGCAAATGCTTCATCATTATCATTAGTACAATCACACTTCATGTGCGCCACATGCTCGCACATGCTCTCCACCTCCGTCACAGTAATGCAATTACACCCCCCCCCCCCCCCCCCCCCCCATACAATGAATGTTGCCATGTTCTGCAATTTGGTTTTTTGTTATCCTTTATTAAATCCCTCTACCACCATAACACATTATTGTAATTGTCTCCTCTTTCTTCTCCATTGAATTGAATCCATCTGTCATGATCCTCAATTTGTTTTTTGTGTTTTTTTTGTGGTTAGTTTCTTTTCTATAGTATGTGTGCGCGTATATATAATATTTTTGGCACAATATTAATCATGCTTTATATTAGATAAACTTCTATCATTAGATATACTTTTAATTTATTTATAATAGCAACAATGATGGAATTGATTTCATATTAAGCATGTTGTAGATGCCCAGTTATGTGGCTATAGGGCATTTTATTCATTTTGATTGTTTATGTTGTATTGTCTCATTGGACCAATATTTTATACTAGAAGTATAACTATTTAGGAATTAAACAACTACAATGGGAAGGGTGATTTACTAAATGTATGCGTTCTCTCCTCTAAGAAGTGACTTTTCTTTATGTTAGAAATTATCGATCATTTTTACCTTCCTAAAGAGCTTTTACTTCTGAGAGAGGAAAGCTCCTTCTCTGGAATTAACTCCTTTGTGAAATAATCTTCTCACAGAAGTATTTCACCAATGTTCCTGATGCGCCCTAAGGTGTTAGCCATCTACTACTGGATGTGGTTTCATTGGTTAATATTTGAATCTTTTGAGATTAAATTGTAGTCTAGAATCTTCAGTTGTGTACGGTGTACCTCTACTTTGATTTGTCTTCCATATTATCTATTTAGTTCACATCAGTTTTATTTGTCTCTGTTTAACAAGTCTATAAGAGTGGTCACACTGGTCTATATTGACTCTTGATGTTTTGTAAACTCTTTACTGCAATGTAGGTGAGGAGTTATGTGTCTGAGAATGGAATTGAGATCCGGGATTATGGTTCAGTTGAGTCAGATGTGGTTTCCCTTGCTTCTGGGAAGCTAGGGACCTCATTTTCTCCAGAAGATTCTAGAAATGATATTCAGATCGAGGACGTCAATGAAAAAGGTCCCGGAAAGAAGAATCTCATATGGGTTGACCCGGGTACATGCTGCTTTGCCTTGTTCTCAAAACTCTCTTCTGATCAGGTTGTCCTGCAGCAGTCTCCATTGGCCCTAGCTAAAGCTCTCAAGGTGATTATGAGATTTGAAAGGTCAAATAATTAAATATTCATTTATATTTTTGTGTGTTAAGTCTTTTAAATGAACCATACCTTTCACATCACAATGGTGTGAAATCCATGTCAATTTGCATGAAAAGAGCAATAACTGTGATCTTCACTGGATTTGAATGACACCTGCTGATATGCACAACAAAATCATAATTTGTGCTTGCGTGCGTCCAACCTGGATCAGATTGGATTGCATGTGCGGAAATCAATAAAAACCCACATGTTGTTGGCACTTCGGTTAAAGCCATGGGTTTGCTCCCCATAGGTCATGGGTTCGAATCCTCCCTGGCAGATTCCGATCAGACAAAAATGAAAGAAATGAGAGGGTGACACCTGGTTTTCCGATGTATTTTGTTTTCTATAAAAAAAATCATAACTTGTGCTAATTAATCTGGGAGCCTGTGTGTTATTTAAAAAAATATTAACATCTAATATTGAAAATGTGTAGTTTTGGAGTTCAAACTGAGCCATCTTAATCTATCTGTTAGCTTTTTAAAATGGTTTTTTCTTCACAATAATCTTGTAGATTTGTTTTTTTTGGTTGGTAACTTATAGATATGTTATACACTAATAGTATTTCTGTATCATAGAACCCTGTTGAGTTGGATGGCCTGAGAAAGGCACATATCCGAGATGGTGCGGCTGTTGTTCAATACCTCATCTGGCTGGATAATCAGGTATACTATAACTATTTGTTTCGTTACAAAAAAATGTATCTTTTCAGTATTTTCTGGTATCCATTCCATCATCCAGTTACACACACACACACACACACAAAAGGATTTAGTTCTTGTGAGCATATGCTATCTTGTTCTTAAACCTGCATTTTGTCTATTACATTTTGTGTGTCATGTATTAGGTCATTCTAGAACATGTTTATTTTTATTAATTAAGGCTTGCAGTTTTGTTCCATGTTTGATTCTGGTGGTATTTATTCTGGTTGGATGTGCTTCAACTGAGGTACCATAAGAGAAGACTGCTTCCTCATTGATGAGAGTTGATAGTCTTGAAATTGCTTCTTATTTGTGTAAATGGCTCTCTGACTCTCAGTCTCAGATGCATACACAACATTTATAAAACTTCCATTGTTTTGAGGTTGGCTTCTAAATTCTACTTTACAACAGTTTTGCATGTAGAGGTCATTTACTGTGAGTAATCATCGAGCTTGTGCTGCATAATTGCCCAAGTTCATGTTCTTTGGTGGCCAACCTGATGGTTCTTTCTTGTTGTGCATGCATTACTTTTATGTGCTGCATATGTTTAATTATTTTCTTTCTCTATATTTCATTTTCTGTTGAATCTACTACTAATGGATCCTTGAGGCAATCTAATTTTCATTGTGAAAGTTGAGCTTGTGTTAGCCGTAGAATTATGGTCTTGGTGTGCGTTTTCTTGGAGTTCTTTTTCCTGTGACGTAATCCTCATTCTTCCATCAACATGCAGATGCAAGAGATTTATGGAGCTCCTGGGTACTTTTTCGAGCCAGAAGGAAAACACAAGAGAAAATACTCGTAAGCCTGGTTATTACATGGGTACTTTATATTTTACTGGAGAATGAGAAGCAACAGATAGTCTGTAACTGTAATCCATGTTTGTGATCCATTTTTCTTTTCTTTTCTTGTGGATGAATATGTGTTGCCTCACCTAGATGCTTTGGTGCATCTCCTTGATGGCCTTTATTCTTTAGATGTCGACCTACATCATCTTGCTTATATTAGAAATATTAAGGGGTGTTTTTGGAAATAAATTTTTCCTATTTTTTTGAAGAAAAAGATTTAGGAGCAATTTATCAATGAAAGATGCCCCCGAACAAAAGGAGATGAGGGTTCTCCGTACAAAATGCTAAAAAGATGAAATGGGGAGTAAAGATAGAAAGGAAACTCTTCATTGGGAGGACCCCCCTTCGTAAGTTGCCCCTCGAGCATCACCTCCTGAACCATGGATTGCCCAAAAACGTTAGAAAATAATCGATTGCATATTTTTTATGTTTAAAACCCATATAACCTGCTTTTCTAAAAAGCTGTCTTTTGGGTGCTTTTTTTTTGTCATAGTTTTTTATATGGGTAGTTTAAAAATGAATTCTTGCTCAATTGCTCTCAAACACACCCCCATATTACTGTATTTTTTAGGCTCCCCTCTCACTATGATTATCTATCAGTGTATTGATTGATCAATATAAATCTTCAGTTCTTTAATTATAAATATCCATATTTAGTCAGTGCTTAGTGAATATTGGCGTCATGACTCAAGTTATGACTGGAAAAATCATGCAGGGAGACTACGAAGTTGACTGAGGTATCTGTAAGTGATATGTTAGAGAGTTTCCGTGCAAAGAAAGAGGTATGACTATTTTCCTTCTCTGCATCTTAGCCACATAACTAGGAACCAATTTGCTTTGCAACATGTAGTATATATTAAATTATGAACTCAGAATTCCCTAGATGGTGTGCTAAACATTATTCTTCTTGAAGTGCCTTGAAATGCAGCTTATTATTCAGTTTCCCATTCTACATGTTGCCATACTTTCTACAAAGCACGGACACTTCCCCGGAGGCGCCGTACCCGTGTCGGACATGGACACGGCATGGACACGTGTCGGACACGGCTCCAGCCGTGTCTGCCTTCATTTTGTCTTGGCGTGTCTGCCTTCATTTTGTCTTGGACACACCTGGGACACGGCTAGGACACGGCTGAGACACGGCCCAGGACACGCCTCGGACACGGCCCAGGACACGGCCCAGCCAGTTTCAGCCCAAAAATAAAAAAGAAAAAAAGAAAAGAAAGGCCCAAACATAGCCCACATAGTATTCTAACTGATTTAAAACATCTTATGAACAACTCATTTAACTTTTTACCAAATGCTCAACAATGCTGTCTTCTTCTCGCATAAAGCATGGGTGACTGCCATACCTGGTTAATTGGTCTGTACTCCTTTTAATATGATCAAAGAAGTAGCTAGCCTACCATTTCATTTTTCAAAAAAAAAGAGGTACAGTCATTGAATCATCAATTTACATATCCTCATCCTCAATATGAGCAAGAGTCAACCTGCAATGATCGGTATAGATTTTCCCAGGTACTTGTTTGTTGGTTATTCTTAACTGTTGACATCCAGTGAGAAGTTTAACTGGTGTATGTCTCTTTATGTCTAAACAAAATTATAGGAACGTTGTTTTTGTTTGGGTTAAGTTTTGCAAAAAATTGCAAACAATGAAGAACACACTAAAAACTAATGCTGAGAGGAACAAGCAAAGAGAAATTATTTACATGATCTTAATGTCCTTGGTTTTTTTTAATAAAAAAAGGACCTTATGCCACTGCCAGATGTGGAGTAGCTGAATTGTGAGGGAGCTATAATTTTAAAAGTATTTAGAAGTTCACCCAGATATTTAAGTGATGGAAACATCGATTTTGAAGAGAGGAATATTTTTGTTTAGTTAGTTTTCATGGGACTTGGAAGGATTATCTCTTTCTAAACTGTTTTGAATTGTATGTGCAGTTACAATAAATGGATTCCAATGTGATCCATTTTTAGTTATTATCACCGTGTTTATCCGAGCATGAGCAGCTCAATTGTTCCACTCATTGTCACAAAAACTGAAAAAGAGAAAAGTTCCTTGATTCTGTTACTCTGTAATGTGATGTAGCTTGTGGGATCCTGTCTTAATAAAAGCTTTGTTATACTCCTTTGTTGCTATCGTGAAAATGTGTCGTATGGTTTATGCTGTTTATGTTTTAGTTAAAGTTTGATTGATTAAGACAAACACTTTTCGAGGAGTGGTGTTTTATCTGCCCCTTGGAAGAGATTTTTCTGTTTCGATCATTTTTTTTCCGTAATATTTTATGAATCTTATTAAAATTGCATATTGTCACAATTCTTTCTCTGAAATGGTTCCCTTGGTGTTCCAATTTTCTTTGGTGCTTGAACTTTTTTTTCTAGTCTGATGACACCAGTGGGTCTGGTTTTGTACAGCATTTTAGAGGATTGAGTTTTCCAACCATTTCATCAGTTGGTCCTAATGCAGCGGTTATTCATTATTCACCGGACTCAAAATCTTGTTCTGAACTTGATGTAGACAGAATTTATCTATTTGACTCCGGGGCCCAGGTGTGTTTTAAACCTCATCATCTTATACTGATAATGTATTTTTTTGGATTGGTTGTACTGATAATGGTGCCTGCCCTCTTCTTCGTTTTTTCTCTTTTTGCAGTGCAATTTTTTATTAGTTTATCATTATTGATACTATTCATGGTTGTTTTGAAGTATCAAGATGGAACCACTGATATTACATGGACTGTTCACTTTGGCAAACCATCAACTCATGAGAAAGCATGTTATACAGCTGTATGTGTTTCTCCTATTGGATTTTTTTGAAAAACCTTAAGATTGTTCACGTCATTTGTTGCAATCCATCTGTTGCAATTGAATCTTCCTTATTTCCTCTTATTAATATTTATGTGACCTTGCATCAAGGTGCTTATTTAGAAGGGAAAAGTTCAAATAACCCCCTGTAAACTGTCTAAAATCCATATAACCCCCTGACTTTTCTTGAAATCCATATAACCCCCTGAAAACACCAATGTAAATCCAAATAGCTCCCCGAGTTAAACTTCCGTTGGCAGATGAGAAATATTATGCTAATATTTTTGAAGACACAATATCAAAACCCCCCTACAATGTGTTAAAAATGCCAAAAACCTTATATAAATGACAATTTTACCTCTTCGAATAAATTATAAAACCCTATCCGGAAGAGAAAAATCATTATTTACAGATGATTTTTGCATTTTCAACACATAATAGATTTTTTTTGGTATACTGTGTTTTCAACCTTGGTTAACCAAACATAATATTCCTCTTCTGTCAATGGAAATTAAACTCAGGGGGCTATTTGGATTTACATAGGTGTTTTCAGGGGGTTATATGAATATCAGATAGTTTACAAGGGGGTTATATGGACTTTCCCTTTTTAGAATTTCTTATAATTCATTGTTATTGGTGAATTCTTATTTATTTATTTATCAACTTTTGATTTTGCTCCTCTTTGTATAACTAGGTTAGTTTGTCATAATTCCTAACAGTTGTTTAATTTGATCGGCAAAGACAGGTCCTCAAAGGTCATATTGCTCTGGATATTGCCAAATTTCCTAATGGGACAAATGGTATTGCTAGTTTTTTTCTCTCTTTTTCCCCTTCTGTATAATTTTCCAATGTCGTTAATGTGAAGGAGCTTAGAATCCAATTCCTTTTATCCATCACAAAAAAAAACTCCTTCAATGAGGCGTTCTTGTGTTTCAGGGCATGCACTTGATATTCTTGCTCGGATCCCTTTGTGGAAGGATGGTCTTGATTATCGACACGGTACTGGTCATGGGATTGGATCTTACTTGAATGTTCATGAAGGTATGCAAATTTATGCTTGCCTGGGGTCTGGTTTTTAGGTTTTTCTTATTTAACAAACCCGGTTGTAATTTCTGTTGAACAGGTCCTCATTTGATTAGTTTCAGGCCTCAAGCTCGAAATGTAGCATTACAGGCATCAATGACAGTAACAGATGGTCAGCATTCTGCTTTTGCACAGTCTCTATTATTATATCTATGAGTGTAGGTTATATTTTGAATTTTTTCTTATTCTTTTCTTCCAAATTTCACATTCTTTACCGAGTTGAAAATTAAGCATGCATACCAATCATATCAGATAGCATTCTTGAGCTTCAACTTCGGTTGCAAGCATATTGCATTTTGGAAATAAGTTAATTCATAAATTTTTGTGTGCACACCTTTTTTGATAAAAGGTGAGGTCTCACCACCTGAATATATTAATCAGACGAAAGCCCCAAAATGCAGGCCTCCAATATAACAAAACCTCCAAAAAAGACAAATAGAGTTGAGGAGGATCCCCAAAGAAAATAAAATAAAAATGAACAGGGAAAATTAAAGGTCAGCATAGCACAAGCCACCCCATTTTCCATATATCTCTTCATAACAAGTTCTTCCTGAACGGTCTTCTCATTTCTTGTTTACTATATATATATATATATAATATTCCAACATAGTGCATGAAGGATTGTTTGGATGTAAGGATCCCCCATACTCTTGTCCTTTATCTTCCTGATCCCATGAAAAAGCTCTTAAGCTTGTTCAACTAACTGGAGGCATACTTTCTTCCCTAGAAAAACTTCCAGGTGGCTCCACGCTTATAGTCTATACTCATAGACCACCATGCTTAGTCGATTCAACAATAATTCTGTTATTGGTGATTGATTTCATAGTAGAAAATTATTTCTGCTAGTATGCCATTTATGAGTTGCACTTTCATCACATGAACCATCTGTCAAGTATCACATAGATGGTTGTGAGATCATGCTGAGCGGATGATTGGTTTGCTGATTTTGAAGCAACTTTCAGCTTCTTATCACATGCTTATTTTTTTGGTTTCTCTTCAGGATGTTGATGAGCATTGTATTGAATGTTTCAAGGAATTGAATTTTTTTTTCTGATATATGTTTCTTTCATAATCTCTTGATTATGCAACCGTTGCAGAACCTGGTTATTATGAGGATGGGAATTTTGGGATACGATTGGAGAACGTTCTTATAGTCAAGGAAGCTGAAACAAAATTCAATTTTGGTGATAAAGGCTATTTGTCTTTTGAGCACATAACATGGGTAAGTTTGGCATTGAATAGTCTCTGCTCCTATATTAACTTGTGCACTTCTATATTGACTTGTCCACAATCATTTATATGTAGGAACTATTTGTTGTAATGCATATGTTTTATTTTTCTTCATTTCAGAATTAATTGTTCTATAGCAATTTTAGGAGCCTCAACTTTTTGGTTCAGAATTTTGATTTCTTTTGAATGTGCGAAACATATACGTTTGATGGGTGGGGAATCCTGAAATTATTGGAGAAGAATGCATGAATAGGCCAACCTGGGCTTCCAAAGATGGACGCGAGGGAGGAGGAGCCAGTGGACGAGCACCAGTGTCAGTGATCGACTGGGCGGGTGGGTACGGAAGTAGAGGGGGAGTGGTCGACAGTGCGTATGAAAAGGGTTGTCTCCTGGATCCCTCGAGATAGATGTTTCTGTTGCCTTGAAAAGGGGAATTGGAGCAAGGATTATCAGGATCTGATGGTGTGCAGGTATTGCAAGTGGCGCAATGGTGGAGGAGGTCTAATTGGGGTTTGGGGGGGGGGGGGGGCAGAGGGCTGGGTCATCAAGGTAGTCGTTGGAAGTGCACAGTCTCGCGCTTTCTCTAGGTTTAATTCTTGGGTGGAAGAGGTAAGGTCCTCTTGAGTTCTTACTTTTAGGGACATACATTTCTCAGAGGATGTGTGATAAGGCTTGCGAAGGATTGTTCCCCTTCGCTTCAGGAGGTAATGGAGGCGATGGTGAAGGGACCCTTTTGTGCAGGTGAGATGCCTTGGGGAAGGTATCTTCATCATATTAGACTATAAGGAGGGAAAAAAGGAGTAGATGCTAAACAAAAAGATCCTCCCTTTGTGAAAGGGCTTGCTCTGTTTGCAACAATGGGTTCCAGACTTTGCTGCGCCTCCGATGAGGAACAATTGGTGGAGAGTTCTATTTGAAGATCTTCCCCTTCATTGGCTAGACGTAGGATGCATTCTGGAAGTAGCTGAGAAGTATGGCAAACTTTTGGAGATCATGTTCTTTGAGGTGGACTCCAACAGAAAATCACCAAAGGAGGTAATCATGTAGGTGGGCGAGGATGTTTCCTCATTGATTGTCTCTCATGGTAAGGAGAGGTATTGTGTAAGGGTCAAGGCAATGGAGGAACACGTGGGACTGAAGAGATCTTGGGCGGAGGTGGTAAGGGTTGGTCAATGTTGTAAAAAGCATCAAGCGTTGTCGGGCAGTTGGTGATCGGCTAGTGATTAATCGGTGAGGCAGGGATTAATCAATCATTTCTTAAAATAATAAATATAATACATGTACATAATTTATATAATATACATAATAGTTAAAAGGTTAGACTGCAAAAGAATAATAAAGCAATATAAAAAATAAAATTGATAATATAAGCGTTTTAGGGATAGCATACAATAATTAATTATTATATATATAAGACAACTTTATAGGCTATTAATCAACTAGAAATTAATCGTAAAATCGGCTAGGCGTAAAGCGTTGCGGGTTGGGCTCACCTAGGCCTAGGCGGGGGACCAATGGGGGCCTTGAAGGATTTTTAGAATACTGTATTGTGTTGGTGTTGGTGTCAGGAGGGTAATGGAGGTATCAGAGGGAGGAAGAGGCGTCATCTTTGGTGGACCTAGGACCCAGGATTACCAAGTTAGCCGGCATTGACTCGGTCTGAGTGGTCAGTGGGCACACTGATCGAAGAGGGTACGGTGGCTCAACAGGCTCGGGGTACGAGGGAGGAGATACAGGGTAGAGTGTGTTCTATAGAAGGAGAGAGAAGGGGAGTAGACCTATCATTGTCAGAAGGGTTCAAGGCTCGAGGTGTAGCATGTAGAGGTTGTAAAGATCCACTCTGGGCTAACCTCTCATGTGATAAGATGGGGTCAGCAGATCTTTATCAACGGGGTCGACCCCACTCCAGGCTGGGTGGGCCCCTCTATTGAGAGCGGTTTTAGCCCATTGGTAGAGGTGTGCAAGGCTCGGTACCGGGGGAGGTTTGGGGTCTGGTTCGAGTGACTGATCTGTTGGCGTTCGGTCGGGTGGGTCAAGGGAAGGTCAGGAGAGCTTCTTCTAGTTGGTTGATCGGTTTTCCGATCCTAGAGACTATTGAGTGGAAGGGAACTATTTGTCGTTGGAAGAGGTGAGGGCTTGGTCTGATTGCGGCGATTACCTTGTTAGGGCTCATGGGGAGGCAGATCAGATGGCCACTAAGGCGAGACCAGGGGAGACGGGGAGGTCGAGACTGAGAGCTAGAAAGGGTTCTCATGCACTAGCAGTAGATAGAGAAGCTAAGAGACCGGGCTTGTTCCATTGAAATTATTTAGGAGGACGCAAATAGTAGGCAACGATTCACGGATTTCCTGGCATTTGGTGATTCGGGGATTTTTGTCAAACCAAGGCACTTGGGGAGTAGGGTAGAGGAGTTTTTGTTGTGGCTCGGGAATTGCAGGATGAGTTATCCTAGGACGTGTAGGGATTTGTTGGAACGTCGGGGGTGTGTGAGACCCCAAGAAAAAGGCTGCAATTAGGGACATTATCCAGGAACATAAGGTGCTGTGGATTTTAGGAAACCAAGATGGAAGTGGATGCTGCACTCAAAGAGGTGGGAGGTCACTTTTTGGATGGTATGGCTTTCAAACCTGTGATTAGAAGTGTGGGTGGCATTCTCTTCTATTGGAATAATAGAGATGGAAGCTTGTGGATAGCTCCATTGGGAATGCATCCCTTTGGGACATCTAGGAGAAGATGGATGTGTTTGCTTGTTCGGTTGTGTACGGTTCAGGAAATGATGAGGGGATGGAAGGCCTTTGGGAGGAGATGTCGGCCATCAAGTGGGTTATGGAACTGTCTGTTGTGTGTTATAGGTGACTTGAGTATTACAAGATGTCTTTTATATCTTGAGTATGGGGGGAAATCTCATCCTCATCCAATTTAACCTGCCATTGTTTTATCTATCCCTCTTTCATATTCCAAAAGGGGGAACTATAAGTAAGATTGAGCCGATGAGATGTTTCCTTTGGAACGGGGCTGCTTCATTGTTGGAGAAACTGCACTTTGTGAAATGGGACCTAGTATGTCAAAGGAAAAGCTGTGGCGGCCTTGGAGTTTTAAACCTGGGCATGAATCGAGCCTTTTGTCTAAATGGATTTGGAAATGGGTGTGTGAGGCGGCCACCTGGAAACTGATTTTCAGGGAGAGGTATGGAGCGCCGGGTCTCTGCCGTGCCTAAATGTGAGAGCTTCTTTCCTGGCCAGAGGTATTTTCGGGTAGGGGACAGAGTTTGATGATACTCTTGGCTGGAAAATTAAAGATGGTTTGAGGGAAAGATTCTGCTCTGATAGGTGGTGTGGCCCTCAGGAGTTGAAAACTGTTTTCCCGGACATATATAACATGGTAGTGGAAAAAGAGGGATTGGTGAGTGGTGCTGGGATCACCCACAAGGGACATGGGAGATAGTTACACGAAGAAACTTGAGAGGAGACTTTCCGAATTTGCTAGGTTGATGGAGCATCTTAACAGATTTCCCCTCCTTTCTGATACCCAAGATAAGGCTGCTTGGTGGGTTCATCCCCATGGTGGTTACACAGTTCGTAAAGGCTATGATTTGTTGAGGTGCTCCACTCTATCTAATCAAGAGTTGTTGAGAAAATCTAAGCAGATTCGGAATCCAAAGATCCCGCTTAAGGTGAAATGTTTTTTTGTGGCTAGCATTCCAAGATAGATTGTGAATAAGAATTTATAGGCAAAATGGCATCCGGAGGAATTGACCTTAAGCGTTTTGTGTCATGGCGCTTGAGACCACTAATTACTTTTTGTGTGTTTGCCCAGGGGCAGAGCCAGGAATAAGAGCAAGGAGGGGCCCTGAGGGTCAAGAGATAGAAGAAGATAAAAATAATAATTATAGAGATATGATAAGTTAAGACAAAATTAAGACAATTGAATATATAATAATCGAGTCCTTGAAGGAATGATGGTTTATATTATTATATTTCTTTTCTTGTATTTGGTGACCTGGAATAATGTATAGAAGATTTAGAAAAAAATATTGAAATATCATTATACTCATCGCAACGAATAGAACAAAAAATTGAATATGAAAAAAAATTGATCACAAAAACATGTGTGGATATCCTTTAAGTTTATATTTTGAAAAAAGAATTTTAAACCTCACTTCAAAAAACCTAAGAGGCTCAATATAACAATGATTTAAAAATAAATAAATAAATAAATAATCACTAAAATATCCAAATTATTGTTTTTTCAACCCCTCAAAACAATATATACCAATATATCTATGAAGCCAAAACTTTTCACAAATTTTTTTAAAAAAAAGACATGCGACTCCAAATCTCAATGAGCGCTAATACACTCAGTCTTTTTTGTAACCCAATTTGTATTTGTCATGTCTAATGTAATATATAAAATTAGTTAACGCAATACATGTTACACTATTACATAAAATATAAATAAAATATATGCATTTATTTCATATGAGTATGTACTTCATTTTAATATAAAAGATGAATATATTTTATCATATAGGCATATACTTCAAAAATAATCAAATGTATGCATGGTAACTGTATGCAAATGAGACTGCACATAACATTTTTGAATTTTAAACACTCATTGAATTAGGGTTTTTGCATGTATAACCCTCAAAACTCAGAAGGGTTTATATTGTGCACGAATGCCATTTTGAAATGTATTCCTTAAAAACTTTTAAAAAAAATATTGTGTAAAATACCCCTCAAAAGGGTATTCATGTAAAATTTAAACCTCAAAAGGGTAGGTAGAAATAGAATTTCAAAAAGGATATATTAACACCCATGCATTACCCATGGCTTGGGAGGGCCCGGGCCTGGGCCCCAGCCCACCCCCCCTTGGCTCCACCCATGTGTTTGCCCGACTGTGAAGCAGATCTCAACAAGAATTGCTTAGGTCTTGGATCTGGCATTGTTTAACTAGATGGAAGAGATATGGGAAGCCTGTAAAAGTTTGGATAGCTGGGGGATAATAGGAAAGCAGCAAAGATTATCCTGGAGGGTGCTTGGGCTATTTGGAGGCAACATAATGCTTCTATCTTCACTGGATTGAGGGTGTACGTTGAGAATATTTGGGATGAATGAAATGACGTATTAAGGAGTGGGGCCAGTTTATAGCGGGCTCTAAGTTTGTGGACTTAAGAGGAAGTCATCTTGTAATAGAGGACGGCTTATGATGTATGTGGTTGTTTGGTGAGAGTCCGGGAGGTTGGGTCCTATAGAAATCTCTTCTACCAAGAATGTCTCCCTGATTCCCGTTTTGTTTTGTTTAGGCCTTGGGCCACAGTTAGTAGTAGGCTGTACTCTTTTATATTTCTTCCCTCGTCTTGAAAATTGGACTTTGTACTTCGATTCTATATTTATGAATTTGAGGCAGTGGAGTCTACCAATTCCCAAAAAAAAAAAGCGTGAATAATATATAAATTTGGGATAAATATTATGATCTAAATTAGTGATAGATAAGTCAAAAAAATTCACCATTTTTTAATCAGATATCATTATATTTTCTTTTTAATCATTAAACAATATATGTGCTTCATGTTTTTTGGGGAACTTTTAAATATGATATTGGGATTTTAATCTCATATTCTATGAAAAATGTAAATATTGGACTGGATGTTACATTGTTACTTTTGCATCTGCACATGTTATGTAGTTGTTGAAATTTACTTTTGTCTTCCTTGATATGATATGTCTTTAAAATAATTTCTTGGGATTCTCCATATCTTCTATCCATAGGCATTTCTTATCTATCTTTAGTTTTCTACATATGTTGGTTTGATGATATTTTGCATGTAATACTCTCCTACTGCATGTTCTGGTTATTTGTTACAGAATTCCAAAACCTTAGCGGTTGCACTGATATACTGAGTCATCTTTCATATCTATAAATAAAATTTCAGACAACTTAATTGTGGATGTCTTGTTCAATCTGTAACATTCTTGTGGCATAACAGAATACAATATTTCCCACTTGCTATTGATCAATTGAAGCTCCAAGATATTTGTTAGGTTTTTGTCTGAATCCTCCAAACTGCAAAGCATACCAAAGATTCTACCAAATCATGTTTCGAAATATGATGTAAATCAAAACCTCTACATGAGGCTGACTTTATATACATGATATATACATCATGATTCGGTGAGTTCTGGTTTCACGGTCTACTAGCAGGTGACAAGAATCCCAGTTTACTACCAGGAGATAAGAATCACCACACAAAACCAATTGATCAATAGCAATACCTGGCTTATTAGCCATAAGTTTGGCAACCAGTCTGGGCACACCCTTAGACCTGGAATGGTGTCTAGACTAATGGGGAAGGAGGCACATTATTCTATCATACATCAAAGAGCCAAAGTGCCAAATGAAACCAGCTACTATAGAATTTTTTTATGAGCGAATCAAATCTCTCTCAAAAAAAAAATGTGAATCAAAATCCTGTTTGTAATTGTCCTCCTCAAGTCTAAAACCAATGTTATGGCCAATTTCCTCTCTTTTGCTAATGCTCTTACTATTTTGACGCGTGGATTCGATTTTGTTTATGCAGGCACCTTACCAGAAAAAGTTAATGGACCTGACAATGTTAACACCAGAAGAAATTGAATGGGTAGATACGTATCATTCTACATGCAGAGATGTTTTGGCTTCTTATATGAATGAACAGGAGATCACATGGCTGATCAGAGCAACAGAACCTATCAGAGTATAAGCATGCATCCTTGATGTTTTCACATCAAGCTTGGTCAGACTTTATTTATGTTTAAGTTTCCCAGTTTTATTATTTGTAATCGTCAAAGAAATTTTATTGAAACACCTATTTTCAATTTGTGTTGAGTAAGAACATAAAGCCTTGCAAGTGCGAACTGTACTATTTATCTCTAAGACACTTGTTTTGTGCCAGCTACATTACCCTCTTTAAATGTAATATTCCATGCTTGGGTAGTATTTTAGACCAGAGTGAAGAAAACCTGTAAAAAGGGTTTTTGATTCACTTGTAAAAAATTCTATTATTTTAGATCTCCATACCATGAAATCCAGATATGCTACATCAAGGCATCGAAGAATATTTGCCCTTCACCTCATGGCATAGTTATCAGGTACAGTTATCAAGATTTTTCTTCCAGAACAAACATTTTTTTAATATCCGAGATCTAACATCACCCATGGTAGAGCTTGATATATCAAATTCCATGCATATATAGAATGTCCTTGATGTTTCCAGGCATCATGTAGAGGAAAAAAATTATACATCTCCTTAAAAATGCTCTAAAAATCATCCGAATATGCTATGTACTCGTTTTTTAAGGTTACATGTATTTTGGTGGATTTTTTTTCAAGATGTTTAAATGTATATAACCTTTAAATAAGTGTATGTGATAAAGATAATTCTTCTTTTTGTATTTTTTTGAAAATGTAAATCTTTTTATTGACACTTTATTATTCTTTTTAAAATAATTTTTAGGATTGGGTGTATCAAAGTTCCTTTTATAGACATTTTATAATTATACTGTTGTTTTTATTGTTTTAAATATAGTCTTATTTATCTCATCAGCTATCTATCAAAGTATATATTTTTTTAATTTTTTATACTTAATAAATTAAAAATTGATTCATTTAAGATTGGATGTATCAAAAGCTCGTTATATTGATGAAGTTTATTGGTTTAAAAAATTGTGAGGAATGTACACGTGATATTATCTTCATGTCATGTAATAAATCTAGGGAAATGTTGCCACGTGCGTGTTAGCTGTGACAAATGTAGCATTCCATGACGACAAAAATATCCAAGCGAGGGCTGTCCCTTTCATCCAAACAGAACAAATTAAAAAGCTTGACAAAAGAGTGACAGCAGAGGAGGAGAGGGAAACACGTATGACCACATCACCCTACTGTCACTTGTCACTCTCTCATACATAATAATGATTATCTTCCTTGATTTCTTTAAGAATGAAATCATGATTAAGTTTTTATTAGACAAAAACTACTTCAAAATTACAGCTGTTAGGGCCGTTAGGGGGGCGTCATCACCTTTTGAGCAATATTTTAAAAATCTAACTGTTTATTAAATTTCTTTAAAATTAATCAGTATTTTATAATTTATAATAAGACATTATTGAACTAATGTTTACAATTTATATAAGGGATTTTTGTATATATATTACTGTTAAATTTTAATTTTGTCAAAATTACATCTATTAAGAATATATTTGCATTAATACTCCTGAAAATAATTTAGTGCATCCATATCCTTGCAGTTATGTTCCACATGCTGTAGTTAAGTTTCTCCATTTTGTCACTATCAGTGAGACGTGAAATCTCTCATTTATTCCCTTTGCCAAAATAGAAGGTTTTGATCTTTCTAAACATCAACAATCCCTCCAAACTACCTCCACTTCTTTTTCACATTGGTGATCTCTCCTCCTTCAACCCACCGAGTAGAATGTGTTCAAAGAAACAAAGGGGTAGGGGTGAATGTTTTGAAGCAAGAGAGACATTGGAAGAAAGAAAGGGGTTAGGGTTGGATGTTGAGGATAGTAGAAGGAAGGAGGAAAGGGAAAATCTGTTTCAAGTGAATGTAGTTTGACCTTTTCCATGTGTGATTCTAATTATTAACCATGGTTCATCTAGGGTTCTTCATGGCATGTGTTTGTTCGGGGGGTATGGATGCACTGACTTAAATATTTTCAGGAGTATTATTGCAAATGTGTTTTTAACCATGATATTTTGATAAAAATTGAAATGTAATAGGGTGTATATATGCAAAAAACCTAAATAAAAATAAATGAACATAGCTCGGTTTTGTAAGAGGACATATCTGAATAGTGCTTTACCATTAATAAAAAAGACAAAATATTTCTTGTGTGTACAAATCTTGAACCCTCTTTTGTTGTTTTGAATAATAAATATGCCTTTGACTTTTTGCAAACATTAGTTCAATGGGTTTTTGCGGTAGCCAGTTTAAAAAACTGGTATTTTAACCTCCGGATTGACCAGTTTGTAGCCTTATTTTATGGAAGGACTGGATTAATAGTTTATCGGACAGAAAACCAAATCAGTCAATGGGTAAGTTTGGTCCGAATTTCAAAACATTGCTTTTGAGTAATCCAGAGCCCTTAATTCTTTGTTTAGCTTTATTGGATTGATGTTCCAAGTTTTCCCTTGGAACCAATGATCACAAAGCAATAGATACCACTCGGGTTGTCTAGGGTTTAGCCAATATCATTTTAGTAATCCCCTGTTAGAAATAAAAACACTGGATTGAGTAGGAGGGCTACTTCAGCTTTACCTTGGTGTGAGTGTCGCCAATAGTTATAATGTATTTTAATTTGTATTACACTAAAGAATCCCCAACATCACGGCCCAAATCAAGGTGAAGATTCAAGGATTTTGGCCATTATTGGCTGATTTTACAATCCCAATGTAGCACACCTTCTATGAGTTGGTTTTAGCTCCTTTTCTTAATTACGATCATGAATGTTGTACTCGATAAAACATATTATATATACTTGTATTATTTAATAGAAGTAGTATGACATTGACTATGAGAAGAGAAACAACTGTCAGTGTTAATTAAGCTTGATGAAATTGTTTTTGTCGTGTGTATCAAATGGCAAGCCCAACCCAACAAATATCATCTTGAAAAGAGAGATGATTCAACATAATTCTAAATATTTAAAGTAAATAACTATCCAAACTTGTCCATACCTAATAAATATCATCTTGAAAGAGTGATCACTCTTATTTTCTATTGAACTTGGATTTATACATGTTTTGGTTGTCCAAATTAAAAACCTTGATTTTTGATATACTGAGGTGGTTACTTAAGCTTTACATCATTGAGGGATGATAGCCTAGTTTGTATTGTTTGTTGATCAAATGGGGAAGTTGGAAGAAGGGAAACAAAGATTAAGGGTGTCTGAGATAAGGATAACACCCATAGTTTAAGCTTTTCCCTTAATTTTAATTTATCAAAGGTGTGGAAGAGTCGTTCACATAAAAAAAAAGGATTCCCCTTTTGAGGCATGTGATGGGGAAAGAATCCAATCCAAAGAGCATGCGCATCTTATATGCTTTTCTAAACCTTCCTTATTAAACAATTAAACTCCAAAGCTTAGGACAGCCTAAAGTTTCCAACCTAGGAAAACCTCTCTTCACACACAAACATAACATCTAAAATAAAAATCTCTCTCTATATCTATGATCCTTATCCAATTCTTTACTACGATGCATGCCACCTAATGAATCCATTGGTAAAAATGGTAACTGAATCACATGAAAATACAAGAAAAAATAATGCCCCTCCAATCCTGACTTACCCTCAAATGCAACACCCATTTAAATGGATAGCAATGTGCATGACATGGTAAGCTAGCCCTAAATGCTCATCACTAAAAACTTGGAAAGTTGTGGTCACTCACAAGTAAGTGCTCACTCATAGTATACCCAATACAACAACCACAAAGACACAACCAAAAGAGGTTGATGTGATTACTTCCATTGCAACACCCACATGTCCTCGTCCCAGCCCCACGACCCCAACTTTGATGATGTGTGTATAGGTGGAAAAACATACAAAAATGTTTCAACTGAAAGAATGGATTACATTGCATGGGAAAGACCAACCAAACATAAGCAATGGAAGGCCCCCCCCCCCCCCCTCCACACATTGCCCCCGTTTGGAACAAGGATAGATTTTATTCTTGGGTATACATTTATCCTAGCATAAGTGAGTATAAATAAAGATAAAATGATTTTGCGTTCGGTTGTGTTTTAAATTATTCTCGTTGATAAACGTAAGAATAAATGTTTTGTTGTTTGAGTAAAATGTAAAAAAATAATGATAGTTGATTTGACATGTGATTTATAAAAGATCATGACAATTGATTTGGCAATGGACCCACATGTTATTTGAGTTAAATAACATATGATAACTTTAATTACAGGTGTTGATTGAAATTTATATACTACTTTATACCTGTTTATTCTAGCATACTTTATCAGAAATTATCCGGAACAAACAAACATATCAAAATTCTTAACCGGTGTTATCCAGGGCTTATACCCTTCCTGACCATCAAAGAATGGTGTTAACATGGAATCCTAGAACTGCATTGAGTGAGGATAATAATTCACTAAGAATGAGGGGTGCTGTGGGTGTTCAAATAGTGCACGTATTTGTGATTTTGGGGAGGGAAAGCTTTCTGTTCTTGGGGAGGGGGGGACCTGTGGTCCCCTGAAATATGGGGGGGCCGACACGTGTAAAAAGTTGATTTTATTAACCTGTACAACCCATGTGGGTTTCCTGTTCTGTGGAAGTTTATCTAATCCAACAAAAGCGGTGGAAGTTTTTTTTTTTAAATTTATTTATTTATGAACCGCATTTGTCTTCTGGAATAGGGATGTCTTTTGCTCGAAAGCGACCCCCGCCTACTCAAATAATAATAATAATAATAATAATCTATATATGATGATGTGAATGACATGGAATTTGAAAATTCTTTGTATGATCTTTTGATCAATAGTGTTGCTCTATCACAAGAAAATAATAAACTGAAAACTTAGAATTTTGTATTGATAAATAAAAATAGCAATCTTAGAGAAAAACTGAAAATTTTGGAATAGAGAATGTTTATAAGTGAGATAGAAGAAAATGCTTTCCAGAAAGTATTGTAGACTTAAATATTGAATGTTCGATTGAAACGTTCATATTCTTAAAATATTAAGGTTAAAACTCAATTTTTAAAAAATATTATTTTATTAGATTTTTTTATAAAAAAATTAGTCTAAAAAAAAATAAGATAGTGATTTAAAACATTAAAAATATGTTTAAATATGAGAATTTATACCCTTTTAAATGCATAATCTACCTAGATCCAAATGGAACCAGGTGCTCTATGAAATAACCCACTTATAAGAAGAAGAAAAAAGCTAGTCATCAATAGGCATATCATAACAATTCAGAATTTACCTATGTGAAAGGTAAGTCTTGAATTCGAGTCTTGGTGTTAAATTATTCATCTGTTTATTAGCGATTATTTGAAAAAAATTTCTTTGGTACTGAAACAGATGACAAAAGTAACTTTTTTTTAGTTAGATTGTAAGGTCAACATCAACAAAAAAAAAAAAAAAAAAGCAACTCGTGGAGTTCATGTTGGCGACCCCGATAAGATTGAAAGCACGTGAGTCTTCTTGAATGCTCTCTACGTGTAGTTATTATTTCAATAGTCGATTATAGGGTTAAAGATGTATAGATCATGTAAACATAAATCATCTCATATGAATCCCTATCAAAGTTGGAGCAGACATACAAATCTTTAAAAGCTCACAAAAACTTGTATACATCTCTATCCTCAATGAATATTAATCACAATTCAAATTATCTTAGTCAACTCTAACTCATATCATGAAATGACTAAATTAACCATAATTTTTCAACCCCTTCAAACAATGTTGAGATAGAAGAAATATAGAAGTTCTATAAAGGTAATTTGGACTTTTACGTGGATTAATTTGTATTTATGATTATTTATATATAGGAACTATAATGCATATACAAATACATAGTGATAAAATATTCTGAAATTATTTCGTTAATTTGGATGAAATTTTTTTCAGGGATGATAATTGAGTTTTTTATGAGTTTTAGGGACTTGTATGTGTACTCCAACTTTGATAAAGACATATATAAGATTATCAATGTTTGTAGAGATGTAAATATCTTTAATCCTTGATTATAGCTTCATTTCACTTTTTTTCATTTGGTTCATGTTCATTCAATTCGTATTGAACATATTGCATGTTGTTTTTTTTTACAAATATTCACATAGCAGTTTCAGTAGATGCAGTTTAGTTATGTTATGATTAGATTACATGTATTAAATTCATATTGCAACTGCTCGTATTGAAATAGCAGTTTCTATAGGTGCAATTCAGTAACGTTGAGGGTGGTGAAAGAATTGAAGATTATTTATAGGAGCTTAGAGCATCTCCAATGCAAGCCTTCATAATATGGAGACTAAAGTCTCCATAATTGAAGGAGATTCCTTAATTGAGAGGTTATACTCTAATAATCTCTCTCAGTTCTTTTTTTTATCGTTAATATTATTTTTAATGTTATATAAAAATTTATTAATAAATGTTGTTAACATTAATCCATTTTTATCAAATTACGCAATTGAAAATGTTTCGTTGTGACATTTAAAATAAATATAATATTAAATAGTTTAAAAGTTATTTTAAATTAATAAATTTAATTAAATAAAATAATGTAATTTGAATAATCAAACAAATGGGGATCTATTTAACCCACCCCAAAAGGAAACTATTCTCATTTTGAAGGTCTCGATGAGACCTTTCTAACGATATTATTTTTGTTAAAAATGGAATAGCAGATCTAAATATACACAACATTGAACCAATTAGTATATAAAATAAAATAAAAACATAAATAAGAATTCTAAATTTATTTGGAGGAGATTTTAGACATTTTAAAAAGTGAATAGTGATGTGGAGGTAGCATTGGAGGCCAAAATTCAAATATCTAAATTTGAAGATTCAGATGATGGTAAGAGATGCTCTTAGGGTTTTAAATTCCCAATAGTTGAACTGTAGTTTTTATCTACACACGATATGCAAGTAAATAAAAAATTTTAAAAAGCGCGCCGCCTAAACCAACCCTCACTTTTTTAAACACTTTTATGTGATATATCATGTTATATATATATATATAAATAATGTAATAAAATTTTTAATTAAGGGTGGTGGCCAAGAAGAAAAAAAACAATGGGATTAGATTTCAAGGATAAAAAAAAGTCAAGATGAAAAAGAAAACATTTTGATTTTGGTCCATCAGCAATGATTTGAATCACAGTTCATTTTACATATTTAAAAAAAAAAAGTATAATAGTGAGTTTGAAAATTTTCCAATCGTGTAAATGCAGCATTGCCTTTCCAATATCCACTGAAACACAAGGTTTAATGATTTCATATTTTGGTATGAGATATATATAAATATGTATTGTTATAATTTTACAACCACCAAGTGAAAACATATATCATTGTATTTTCATAATTATAAAAATTGCATAAAAATAATATATTAATTGAAAGGACTAAAAAAAATCCCCTAACTAATTCAGGTCCCTAAAAATAATATTAGATACTTCAGGGACGTAAAATAATTTTCCAAATGACTTCCCAGTACGCATGCAATCAACCATAGCGCAGCGCAGGTTTCAATGGTCAGGTCCACGTCACCGTCCTTCCATGGCACAACATGTTATTGTTTTCAAAACCAAGGTCATACTTAAAAATCCAATCCATTATAAATCTTCTCTCCCCACCCACCAATGTCATGCTTGGCCTCTCACACTACATAAAAACAATACACAAAACACAAGACCAGAAAAAAGAGACCACAACAACCTACAACATGAACATGGACGAGCAAATGCTCCTCCTCAGTGAGCTCTACTCAGAATACTACACTTCCCAAATTCCACCTCAAGGTGGCTCTCTATATATCTCTCTCTCACTAATCCCTAATGGGTTATGATGAAATCACAATTTTTTATTATTTCTTTTTATTGTTTTGATATGTACATACCAATTAAATAAAACTTGGGCATACAGGAGAAGGGAAGGTGAGGAGGAGGAGAAAGAGGAAGGGGAAGGGTGAGGGTGAGTCAAAGAAGAGAAGGTTGAGTGATGAGCAGGTGAAATTCTTGGAGATGAACTTTGGGAGGGAGAGGAAGCTGGAGTCAGAGAGAAAGGTTCACCTGGCCAGCGAGCTCGGTCTTGACCCAAAACAGGTGGCTGTGTGGTTTCAGAACCGGAGGGCTCGCTGGAAGACAAAGCAGCTTGAGGAGGAGTATTCCAAGCTTAAGGCTGAGAAGGAGGCTGTTGTTCTTGACAAGTGCCACCTTCAAGCACAGGTCATCCCCCCTCTTTCTCTCTCTCTCTTGAGACTTAGATGGGGAGTATATGATTTTGTTTTACGTGTATGTTTTTATTTGATATTATTGGCTGATGATGATTTTTTTCTCATGTAAATTATTCTTTTTGTAACCAATTCAGTCTCATCTTGAGAGAATAGTAAAGGTACTCTCATTAATGATTAATGAGAGAACCTCGGTTTGAATCTTGTATGACAAGGAAAAATATTTACTAACAAAAAAAAAAGAGACTTGTATGTCTTTTTATTATATTCCTGCCTGTAATGAGCACTGAAAGGAGTGTATTCCCTTCTTTTTTAAATCAATGAATATGGCCTGTGTTTTTGAGAGAGAGCATGTGCTAATGTGCTATGGTGGCTTACAACATTATGTTTAAAGAGTTTTTTCTCATGGAATTTTAGTATAGACCATATGGGTTGTCTCACTTTCTTTCTTCTTTTAAGAGTTTCTTGGTAGGTCCATAGGGCTTCTCTAAATTTTCCTGCTTATTGTAAAGTTTTTGAGGACTACAGTTTTCTTCCATTTTTTTTTCTGTTTCTTTTTGATTGAGTGTGTGAGAGGATATTGACTATATGCATGCATCCTTCTTTCTCACAATACCTGCTACAAGTAAATAATTAAAACAAGAAGTCGGGAGATGTTTGATCTAATGGAATTTATTGTTAATATTATAGATACTGAAGCTGGAGCAGCAGCTCTCTGAAGCTGAGAAGGAGATAAGGAGGCTATCCAGACAATCGGACGGCGACGGCAGCCCGAGCTCCTCCTTCTCCATGACCACCCACCATCCTCTCATGGGAGATGATCTTCACACGGTTGAACAAAATGAAGCCCTTCTCTATGTGCATGAGAACAATTACATCCACACTATGGAATGGCTCAACTCCTATGGCTTTTAGGAATTGAACAAAAAAATAATAATCTAACACCCATCATGTTCATCATTTGTATGTAAATATATTTAGCTAGCTTGCTATTCCATGTAGATTATTGACTCTATTTCGCTAGTGAGTGTAATATATGTGTTCCCTTGTAAGATATATAAGTTTGTTTATTGGATCAAAAACTTGTCTGAAATGGCAAACTATATCCATAAAACTAATATCTTATGTTCATAAATGGAACTACAGTAGTAACCTCCAACTTCTTTTGAATTTCTTTTGGGGGCAGAAGCGAACTTTGGTTTCCTCAAAACACTGCATCAAAAGCTTTATAGGACAGCCTAAGAGGCACCACCCCAATGTAGACGTCCTCGATTTATTATATCCCTCATATCTATTTACAGTGATTAATTAGCTAGGTTGAGACCTATTTATATTTTATTTTATTTAAGTATCTTGAGTTTCTTCACAGTATACCCACAGAAATGAAGGGCTTTTTGGATCAAGAATTTCACATTAATCTTCTATGTATAGCTTGTAGAACACCTATGTGCAGTAGAATTTCACAGTGGAATCTTTTTAAGTAGAGAGCATTTTTTTTTATATCGGAGGACGTCCTTTGTCCGACTTTATAGTCAAACTAAGACAACTACTTTCGTATGTTTTTCAAATCCCGTAGAAGTAGAGAGCATTTTATTAAAATGGTCATCATCGACATTTCATAGGCATCTTTTTGAGTCAGTTTTTAGGTACAATTTTTTAGATCAGTTGTTTGTTGCATTTCATTATTTCTAAGAAAAAAGATAAAATTAATGTTTTTCACTAAAATTATATCACACCAAACTGATTGTTCCAAAGAGTATATAAAAGGAGCTTCTTAACCTATATAATCCATATAATAACATAATTCTACTTCTATACGAAGTTAACTATCATATAATGTCTTTAATTTACAAGTTGTGAAAATTTTTTTTTATCAAAAGCACCTTCAATCTGCCTAATATGGAAACTAGGTTATTCCTTTTCAAGTATCAAAACTTAGAGATGGTCATTGAGTGCGAATTTGGGACAAGCTTGATTATTTAGTCCCAACCCTATCAATTTAAGAACCGAACTCATTTCATAGTCAGGTTTTCGAAACAAAATTTAAACAATTTTCGAATAGTTTTTATAAATTTTTAATTTAGAAACTAATTATTTCCTCCAATCATCATATAAAATATTATATTAGTTAATTAGTATTTAGTTACTACATCAATTAAAAAAACTGAAAAGAAAAGTAATTTGACGTGTTAGTTTAATAACAGAACAATTAATTGCATCTAAATAAAAATATATATTCAACATTTGTTATATATCATTCTTGATATATAATTTCAATTAACACGTTTTATATATACATCTATGTACAAAAAGCATTAACATTATATTAAATTGCATTTCATCACGTAACAAATTTTAATTTTGAATGAAATACAAGATGTATTTTTGGATAATTGAGACTGGATAAGGCGAAACAGGTACTAGCTTCAAACCCTCCCTTCCCCCTAAGCCTCCGTTTGGATGCAATATAACCCCAAACAGATTCTGGAATAAGGTAGAATATGTTAAATAAGATGTTTGGATGCCTAGAATACCCATGGATAATGTATGCTTGGAGAAACTGGTATAAAGTGGTATATGGATTCGAACTAACCTCTGGATTTAAAGTTATTACATCCAAAGAATATGTGCACCTATTGTTAAATCAATTGTCATCGCCTCTTATAAATCAACTGTCAAATCAACTATTATCATTTTTTCACCTTTTATAAATCTTTACCTACACTTTATTTATATTTTATCCAAACAACAATTTTATTATTACGTTTCTCATTGAGATAATTCAAAACACAACCAAACACAAAATCATTTTATCCTTATTATACTCACTTATACCAGAATAATTGTATACCCAAGAATAAGACATATTTTGTATCCAAACGGGGGCTAAGGGTAGGACTAACTTATCGCATTGTCCTCATTTGAAAGTAGTAACCCATAAAATCACGGCAAAATGATGAAATAAAATTGTAATACTACTTAACAACAAAGATAAAATATTTTTATTATTGGAAATTCATTTTTATTCTTATTTATACTCACTTATACCAGGATAATTGTATACCCAATAATAAGACACTTTGTATCCAAACGGGGGCTAAGGGTAGGACTAATCACATTGTCCTTATTTGAAAGTAGTAACCCATAAAATCATGGCAAAAGGATGAAATAAAATTGTAATACTACTTAACAACAAAGATAAAATATTTTTATTATTGGAAATTCATTTTTATCCTAAAATCATGGTTCCATTACTTCGACCAAAAGATTCATTAATTTCCCCGTATGGTAACATAGTTTGAGTTTGATTTTACTTTTAATTAAGCAGAAGTTCAAATGTGTTATCAAACGCGTTTTAAAAAACAGACTTAATTAAAAAATTACCTTCAGCTTTTAGTGTAAAATAATTATTTAAAAAAAACATAAAAATGCGCTTTTTAGGAATCAAAGTTTATTTAAGTCACTTTATTTAAAGTCTTATTTTTCCAAAGCATTTCCAAATGCTACAATAAATTTATATAGTAATGAATAAAGTAAATAAACTTCACATAATGTATTTTAAAAAAAGGTGATTCCCCTCTTCTCTCCTTTATACTACCACAACTTTTTGAAATTGATATACAAGAAAAAGATTATATCAAAGGCCATTAATAAATTAACTTATTAATTTTTTTAAACATAAAATTGGGTTAATTAAGTTCATGAGTATTGCACTATTAGACATTGTACTATAGTTAAGAAAAATGCTAGACTCGTGCAGTTCTTTTTACAGTCCAAAACACAGAACACATGATTTTATTTTAATTTTAAATAGTAAAAAATGTAAATGCTTTAATAAAAAATATTGTATAGTGCTTCATTTCGAATCGAAAGAATCCATTTTTAGTGAATGTCAAAAAAAATTAACAATATATATACATCATCTAATGATGCATATATTTTACTGGATTTCTAATATTCAACATTTGTTATATATCATTCTTGATATATAATTTCAATTACGCGTTTTATATATACATCTATGTAAAAAAAGCATTAACATTATATTAAATTGCATTTCATCACATAACAAATTTTAATTTTGAATGAAATACAATATACAAGATGTATTTTTGGATAATTGAGATTGGATAAGGTGACTAGCTTCAAACCCTCCCTTCCCCCTAAGCCCCCGTTTGGATGCAGTATAACCCCAGATAGATTCTGGAATAAGGTAGAATATGTTAAATAAGGTGTTTGGATGCCCAGATACTCAGGGATAATGTATGCCTAGATAAACTGATATAAAGTGGTATATGAATTTCAGCTAACCCCTTAAATTAAAGTTATTTCTGGTTATTCCATCCAAAGAAGATGTGGATCTACTGTCAAATCAACTGTCATCACCTCTTATAAATCAACTATCAAATCAACTATCATCATTGTTTCATCTTTTATAAATCTTTACCTACATTTTATTCACATTTTATCTAAACAATAATTTTATTATTATGTTTCTTATTGAGAATAATTCAAAACACAAACAAACACAAAATCACTTATCCTTATTTGTTTCTCACTTGTGTAAGAATAATTGTATATCCAAGAATAAGTTATATTTTGTATCCAAATAGGGGCTGAGGGTAGGACTAACTCATCGCATTGTCCTCATTTGAAAGTAGTAACCCATAAAATTATGGCAAAAGGATGAAATAAAATTGTAATACCACTTAACAACAAAGACAAAATATTTTATTATTGGAAATTCATTTTTATCCTAAAATCATGGTTCCATTACTTCCACTAAAAGATTCATTAATTTCCCCGTTTGGTAACATAGTTTGAGGTTGATTTTGCTTTTTAATTAAGCAAAAAGCTCAAATGTGTTACCAAACGCGTTTTAGGAAGCAGACTTAATTAAAAAGTTACTTTCAGCTTTTAGTGTAAAACAATTGCTTTTTAAAAAGTATAGAAAATAGGTTTTCTAGGAATCAAAGTTTATTTAAGACACTTTATTCAAAATCTTATTTTTCAAAATGTTTCCAAACGCTACAATAAATAAATATAGTGATGAATAAAGTAAATAAACTAAATAAACTTCACATAATGTATTTGAAAAAAGGTGATTCCCCCTCTTCTCTCTTTTATACTAGCACAACTTTTCGAAATTGATATGCAAGAAAAAGATTATATCGAAGGCCATTAATACAATTAACTTATTAATTTTTTAAATACAAAATTGGGTTAATTAAGTTCATGAGTATTGCACTATTAGACATTGTATTATAGTTAAGGAAATTTATACTTATGCAGTTCTTTTTACAATCCAAAACCCAGACCACATATAATTTTATTTTATTATTTAATGATATAAATGTTTTAATAAAAATATTGTATAGTGCTTAATTTCGAATTGAAAGAATCTATTTTCAGTGAATGTCAAAATTTTTTAATAATATATATACTTTATCTAATGATGCATATGCTTTACTGAATTTCTAATATGACATATGAGACTGCATTTTAAAATATAAAAATTAAAGGATTGAGTGTAACAGCGCCTTTCTGGTACTCTCAGATCCTACCTGTACGAGCAACCCAGCTATTCAAGTATGGATAGAGCTGGTACTACAAGAACAGAGCACGAGCTTTCATTGTCTAAACCATACATGTTCACCAGACAACCTTTTCTTTGTCCCACAGAATGAGAGAGGGATACATGCACATCCCCTTTGTGCTGTTTTTAGGGTAGTTCGACCTGTAAATTATCTTCAAATGGTCTCCCTATCCATGCCTCTCACACTCACTCTTTCCATCTCTAGTTTTCACTTTGTGGGTCATCTTCACTATCTGGATTTACAGAGGACACCTGGACTTCTCATCTGTATGTGAGATAGGGACCCAACCCAATGCTTTCCTTTTTGTTTATTTAGTTCCTATAGTTGTGAAGAACCCTTTTTTAAGCACTCCCCACATGACATTTTCTCTCTCAACCACTGCTCACATTCATGGCTGAAAGCAACATCTCTACCGGGGCCTGGTTCCTGTGCATGAACTGGAACCATATTTTATAGGGTCTGTGGGTCCAAACAAAAGATGGACAACTTTTGTCTGACACCCCCTGGTCGAGTTCATGAACTTGGGATTCAAAAAACTGGCAGACCAAAACATAGTACATCTGAGTCAACTATGGTGGCTATATTTTATTTTATTTTTCCTTTGATTTTATGTTATTTTGGTTTTGTGCTTTTGTCCCTTTCCACCACCCGGGTCTCATCAACCAAAAGGTATCTTACCATTCGTGTGCACTGAATAAGAAATGAATTTTCAATTGTTTATAAACAGAACATTTTATTTCATGATTTGATAAATAAATGTTTGTATTAGTTTGAAATATATCTTTTTTTAAAAAAAATTATTTAGTTTTCACTTTGTAAAAACAAGCAAATAATTAAAAAAACCCGAAAAATGAATTGATTAATAACCCCTTACAAACTAATTACGTCTTATTAAAATAACCCATTTGAATTTAATTTCCTTCTAAAAGGTATTATTATAATTTTTTTAGAAAACAACATTATTATTAAGAGACCCCTTTATTAAGGTTTTTGATTACCTTAGCAAAAAGCTCATATATTTTTTCTGTTATTTAAACCATTAATAAATGAGACATACACAAAACTATCTCGTTCATGTGAGAGTTATATTCCATTACAACTCATCAACTCAAATGATCTACCTACTAATACTCATATAGGTTGTAGCTCATTCATGCATTTATTAAACACAATATATATATATGACATGACATGATATAATTTATATAAAAATTGGATTGGTATGAAATGATACATAATTTGTACAAATTGTAAGAAATGATATGAAAGGGATTTTTAATAATTTGTCTATTTAAAATGGTCAGAAACTAAATAACAATATATATTTGGAAGGGTGTTTTAAATAATTTATTTATTTAAGGTGGAAACTACATAACTCTAAATGTTTGGGTTTTAACTTTATAAGGGGTTAATAATCAAATCATTTTTCAATAAGGGGTTAAAAACTAAGCCCTTTCATCAATCATTTATTCAATGCCAATATCATCTTTCGATTTTTCCATTCCGGTCGGGTTTTTTTGCGATGGCGATCGGGGGGGGCCGGGCATGGTATGATAGATTTTCAATAATACTGCGGATTCGAAATCGCAAACGGTCCGTGAATCGAAGATGGAAAAATCATCCATAGAGCGATCATCGATTATATGTCGGGTGCGAATCACGTCCGTTGGATGCGATTCACGGTCATGTCCTATATATATATATATATGCAAAAAAAAATTCTTCTCAAAATTCAAATTGATTTATATCAAGTTTTATATGCAACGATATTTCATAATTGAAATAATATATTTAAATACACAGTAAATTAACATAAGGTATGGATTCTTTGAAAACTTTTTAGTCTCTTGTTTTATTTCGAGTTCAGATGGGATTCCTTGTAGAGTCGGACAGACCTCCTAGTTCAAGAAAACAATGACAGAGAGAACTCAAGTACAGAAACTGTTCTTAATAATACACAAATATAAAAATAAAAAAATCATGTAGGAAGTTCACATCAAACAGTTTCTAGGTAAGTACAATCCCACAACATCAATATCAAATGACCATTGCAAAACAGGATATACAAGAAACCAGTGCTCGTCAGGAGCTATGCAAGAAAACAATAGTGCTCGTCAGACGAACAAGCTATGAATAACAACCAAGATGACTGGAATGTGTGCAGAGAGTGTTAGGTAAGATAAATTTTTTAAAATGACAAATAAGGGTATTTTTATCCATTGGTATAGATAAGCCCTGATAAGCAATTCTAGTTTTTTTTTAGAATAATTATCAGCCCTTATCCTAGTTTATTCAGACATAACTATCAAGGTTTATTCTTGTCAAACAAACAGCTGTTTGGGGGTTATTCTACTGTATTCTCCCCTATCCGACGTTTATGCTCCACCCCAAACGGGGTTAAGGATTTATAATCAATATCTACCCTAACCAAGTAACATCATTTTAAATCCAACTTTCCACCGAGCTCATTCAAGTTGGTCTGTATCAGGTTTATATGTACAACTAAAATTTCATAATTGAACTATAGTTTCTGTTTGAATAGTGAAATTGAGTTATTCTGCATAAATAGCTATGTCAGTGTAGATAACAAATCTACATGAATAAAAAAATTTATGTTTGGTTGTGTTTTTTTTATTTTCATTAAAAAAACGTAATAATAAAGGGTTGAATTGTTTGATTGATAAATAATAAAATATAAATAAAGTGTAAAAAAATTAATTTAACATGTGAACCCTTTAATGAATAAGATGTGTTGATAAGTAATTTGATGTGATAAGATGTAAAAAGTTAATTTGACATATGAACCCATGAAAATAGATAAAGTGAGTATAACTTATCTTATGGGATACTTAGAATTGTTATTTTCTTATACTCGTTTAAACTGACTTAGTAATACCAAGTTATATCCTCAAACAAACAATCATTTTCCCTATCCATTCTTATACCACCCTTATACTCGCTTATTCCGTTTCCCAAAGGGGGGCATAGTGTTTAAATTCAGCAAAATAAAAATGAAATTGTGGATTCACTGTGTCCTTTATTATTTCGTTTTCTTTGACTCCTTGTGGGCTCAAAAAGAAATAAACAACCCATGCATTTAACATCCCATGAAACTACAGAAATTGGAAGCCATGTATTCATAATCTGCTACAATTACAGGACAGGATTTCTAGTTGGGGCTAATATAAAGTTACAACAATCACCCAAAACGGCTTGAAAGATGAAAATCACACAGCCTAATATAGACACGACGTGGAAAAACATTCTGCACGGATGTTGGAGATTATAGATATGATAGCAGAGCATCAGACCCTTAAATTTGTTCTTAGTTGAGAATGATTTAGTGAAAAAACTGCAACCACGCATTGGAGACAAAGGTAAAGCGACATTTCATTTCCCCTAAGGATTGTGGCTTGACCTCCTCAGTTCCCATGGTGGCAGGCAACCTTTCAAGGGTGAATGCAAGAAAAGAGATGATGTGGACAGCTGCCTTTGACGCATCGAGATCGATGAGAGGCAGCTGAAGGCACTCCTCAGCCTCCTCTTCTCCCCATCGTAGTCTGGCGCATGCCGCACAGCAGAAACTTGAAGGGCCTCAGGCAGCAAGCAGTTGCATAGAGATCCTGTAGATAAAAGGTCGATTGATGAATAGGGCATTGGAATCTGATCGATGCAGACAAGTCTCACATAGAAAATAGTTACCATGAATACCACCTATGCACCAATCAAAGTATATCAAGTATTATCACATAACTGGGCCCAACACGACTTCCTGAGAGGTGATAAAGCCATCAAAGCAGGCTCACATATCAGGGATAAGTGGTTAAGAGATATCCACATATCCTAATTGAATGAGGGAACATGTGTATTACAGGGCAAAACTGACTACAGGTATACATTTTTCAACTCATCTATAGGTGCACTCTCACAATTATTCTATGAAGTATTCAGTAGTTTACTTAGATTTCATACATTTGACTCGTCTATATTCAGAATACAACAACAACAACAAAGCCTTATCCCAAAAATTTGAGGTCAGCCACACGAATCCATTCTGACAATTGAACTATATTGAGGGCCAAGCTACACTCAGATTCACAGAACAAAAAATGTGCTAGCATGTACAGAAGCCCCCATTCTAAATGACTAGTGGAATAGATCTAGTTGAGATCTGTCATAAAAAGTGTCTCAGTCTAATCAATCTGCAGAGTTTGGTCTTTGGGAGGTAATTATGAAAAAATTGGCAAATAAATTATCATGGGCTGTTTCTGATACTCACAAAGATTGAAGGAACTGACATGGACAAAAGTAATGCTATCAGAATATAAAAACATCCGACTTACGGCAAGATGAATGAACTGTCAGATGCTCATGGCAAGTTGGCAACCCTGTGAAGTTTCCTCATTTAATGAGTTACTCGTATCAGAATCTACAGTCCAAGGGTCAATCTCACATAGACGGTTGTATTGGAAATGATTCCTTCGGATGGGTGTAAAAAATGGTTGGTTGTTCATTGACTAGTTTTACCTACAATCTTTGGATAGCACCTTACATCAAAGCAACGCGTAAAGGTAATACACGTTCTCAAAGAGCTGCATATTCTTCTTACGTAATGATGATTACAATATCTGTCTTATATTTGATTTTATTGATAGATGTACACACAAGAATGCAGGAATTCACTTTCTAAGGCCCTAACTCACCTTCCATAGACGAAGCTTGCAAAGGAACTTTTAGGGTTTTGATGATGAACATGAATGGGGAATGTCCCAACTAGAGTGGTTAATTCTAGGAACCAAAATAACGGGGGGAAAACCCCTTAAAATGCAAAGTGACAAAGAAAACTAGAACTAAAAGATAAAAGTTGAGGGAGCTGAAAGATTCATTTAAGCAGCTTACTGAAATAAAACAAAACCCAATCATCCTTTTAATAAAGGTCTATTTATAGGTCTCTAAACAGAATATAATCCTAACAAACTAAGCACTTTAACAACTCGATCCAATCCTACAGACTTGACCACTCAAACAACACCATAATATCCTATAACCCAACATAATCCTAAATATATACCATTCTAACAACTCAATACAATCATAACAACCTAGCCTAATTTTGATTAATAACTTAATCAACAAGCAATTCAAACCATGCCCCCATATCTTTAATTTAGTTGCAACTAAAAGACAAAATTTAATTTGAAAAAATAAAATCAATTAAATGTGAAGACCAACATCAGGTTTCCTTATGGATTACTTCAATTCATTTTGAGTTTTGAATTAGGTTGGCTAAGATAGGTCTCTATGGTTGTTTTGCTTGTTGCTTCCGAGGGTATTCATTTTTTTAATGAAAACGGTGGGCAAATGCTCTTCTATAAAAGCGGGAGAGTACCCAAAAAGGAAGTTACAAAATACAAAAAGGCATACAGCCCTTTAGGGGTACCCTATAGAAGAGAGCTCTATGGAGGTATCTTACAAGGATAACGAAAAATTTATTTGAGGGAATGATAGATTGTTGCTATTTCTTTTCATTAAGGAAGCCATGTCCAACAGGAAAGCCCGAGGCCAAGGGGGTGAGAAGAGCGGTGATACAAAGCTTAAACAAAAGAAACTGGAAAAACAAAAGAAGACATAAAACAAAGAAGATGGAGCATTGCAACATAGGTTAAGGGAACGGGGTTAGGGAGAGTTAAATCTTAGGTGGTTGAATTACAAAGGCTACTTCACGATAAGAAATATCATCAATGTATGTGTAGCATGTTCAATGTGGAAATCAAGGTAGATCTTCAGATACACATGGAACGTGTCATAGATACACATTATCACTGAGTTAAGGCATTCACTTGATGTTGTCCTGATTCACACTCAGTGATTGATCCATGGAAGGGTGAGTGGAACCTAGTGAATTTAACAATCTCTTGCTATGGTCTTAGATGTGGTGTTGAGAATTTTCTTATCCGACATCTAGGGCTACCGCTTCACTTGGGCAAATTCATAAACAAGAATGGAAGATGTTGATTAGCATATTCAAAAGACGGGTGGTAGGGTTGGAACAGCAGATTTCAGAGCTTTTGTGGTTGGTTGATTGTTTTGCAAGCGGTAATCTCAAGCCTTTCAATTTTCTCTTTCCATTTTCAAGATTCCAAAGAGCATCATATCCCAATTGGTCTTATTTGAAATTTTTTTGTGGAATTGAGCAAAAGAACGGAAAGAAAGTTCATTTGGTCAAATGGGAAGTGGTGTGCAGCAACAAGAGAGGTGGGGAAGCTAGTATTCTGAATCTGGAGATATAAAATTGGCCTGATTTGCAAATAGCTCGGGCAAGGGCTCCAATATCAGCGCAACACAATGTAGAAGAAGCGTTTCCCAGTGGATTCTACAAAAACATCCATCATTTGGAGAGGCATCATTAGTGTGGCCACCAAAAGATTCAAGGAAGCAATCAGTTGGAAAGTGGATGGGTGATACAATGTTTTTTGGCATGATATATGGAGTGAAGAGCAAGCCCAAGGAGAAATTTTTCGATTTGCTTGTGAGCAGGGGGACAATGGGAGATCAAAATGAGAAGGAATCTACGGGATGAGGAGATGAACATGTATGTCGCTTTATTGGTTGATATTCATGATGTGAGTATATCGGGGGGGGGGGATTCAAATTCTCACTCAAGGTCAGGCATTATTGTGGTTGATGTACCAAAACAAGCTGTTCATTAAGTCCTATAGAGTAAAATGGGCACCCAAAAGACAACAAGTGCAATTTGTGTCACAATGGAAAAAACTATGGTGCACTTATTCATCCATTGTTTGGTGGTGCAACAGATGTAGGCTACGAAGGCTTGCACGATGAGGGTATCGGTGGATTTTCCCACCATGGAGGAGTGGTTCACAGGAAGAAGGCTAAGATAGAAGGGGGATTGTAAGCAAAGATAACCCAATCTTTTGTGCCAGCTGTGATATGGGTTATATGGTTAACACGCAACGAGGTCAATTTCAAAGAGGCTGCAACATATGTTGAAAATATTTGGGAGTTTGTGATCCTTTCATCAAAGACTGGGGAGATTTTATATGGGGGCCTCTTATGTAGGGGGTCGGATCATGATCCAGGAGTAGGTTTTTGCTATTTTTCAACCCATTTAAAACAGCCTGGAGCAACTCATTTAAACAAATCTCTTTCTTAAGGTTAAAAAAAAAAGTGATTTATTAGTTTAAAACAGTGATTTATAAAAACAATGGTTTATTGGTTTAAAATATTTATTTATAAAAATAGTGGTTTATTATTTAAAATAGTGATTTATAAAAACAGTGATTTATTAGTTTATACAATTGGTTATAAATAGTGAATTAAATGAAATGTGTTCATTTATATAAAATAGTGATATATATTTTTATTTATTATATTAATTTATTTGTTGTTGTGTCCTAGCAGTACCTGTGTCCTATTTTTTCAAAATTGCCGTGTTTATGTCGCTGTGTCCCGTGTTTCATAGGTGAAAACCCACAACATATGATCTTTATTTCCACACCCGTGTGTAGCCCCATTTCCCTAGCGAGTTATGTTGTGCATATTGTAGAAATCCACCACAACTCCTAGATTAAAACATGGATAATAACACTACAAAAAAACTCAGTTATGTGGTTCACTTGATAAATATGAGAAGATCTTCATTATAATACAAGTGAGGTACAAAATTTACAAGAGTGACACAAGTTCTTCTGAAATTTTTTCTCTCGATATTCTCAACCTCTACATTGCCATTGCCATATAAAGTCTCTCTATATGATGGATATTATTCCACTATTATATGATGAACCCTAGATTTCTTCAAACCCTTGATTATTGATGTCTTCACTTTTTTTGAAATAAAATGATAGGCATCCCACCCTAATTTTATTAAATGAAGTAAATGCCCAAATACAAAAGCATAAGAAAATAAAAAACAACCTCACGACAACGTACGTCGGTCTAGAAGCTCAATAGAAGAGATATCTATTGGCGCAATAAAATCAAGCCTTCCTTTTCTTTTTATTTTTTACTTTTGGGCTGAAACTGGCAGGGCCGTGTCCCAGGCATGTCTTGGGCCGAGTCTGAGGCGTGTCCAGATAAAATGAAGGCGGACACGGCTGGCAGACATGGCTGGAGCCGTGTCCGACACGTGTCCATGCCGTGTCCCCGCCATGCCCGTGTCCAACACGTGTCCATGCCGTGTCCCCGCCGTGCCCGTGTCCGACACGTGTCGGACATGGGTACGGGCCCCCAAATGGAGTGTTCGTGCTTTCGAGGTTTTCACGATATGCAACATCATACCTCAGCGTAATGGTGGACTACTCTTGTGGCTGGAAAGAATTCAGTTCATGATAGATTGTGCATGGAACTGCCCTCTCATGCATGTATTCTAATATGTGGACATATACTGTTTGATTTTCTTTTTAATGTTTTCCCCTCTTCAATTCCTTCAACAACATTGACCAAAATTTTTCTATTCAACTTTCCATCAAAAGATCTTTGATCTACTGGTCAATAGTCAATACCATCAGAAACACCCATAAAATAAAATCAAAATTACAGCATACCAAGTAAAACATCCGTCAAAAAGAATACAAAGTAAAACCGAATAAAATTGGTTTCTCCTTTTTCAAAACCTATCTAATGATGCAAAATAGAATTTTCTGAAAGTTCATTTCTTGGAAATTGGGTGCTCAGTATAGATTTCATGACAACCTTAGTAACTCTAGTTTGCTACCTATTCTGCAGACACTACTCTTTTTCTCTTTTTTCTTTTTGAACTAAAAATGTTAGCAAAGATTGGACGCACAACATGCTTATATCATACATGAAGAATATGATGGCATGGCACAAGCGAAAAGATCAGTGCTTTTTGCTGCTAGTTACTTCTTGTATAAATCAATTTAAAAATGATCCATTCCATATATCATGCATAATTATAGCGGTGCATTATTGCCATGCCACACAGCATTAAATGAATGACAACAAAGAGAATGCATTGCCAGAAATCACACATTGAAACACATCAACAAGAATCTGAAGAAGACTGCATGCTTACCTATCCTGGCAAGTCGATTTACCCATTTCGGAATTGTGTTTCCAGTCAACTTGTAACAGATGTCCCTACAGAAATGGTTACAGTTCTTGACAATCAAATGATATGTATCACCATTGTAGTTTGCAGAGTGTCGTTCCATGAACTCTCTAACTTGAAGTGGATCCAAGCAAGTTGTGCCCATAAATATTGACTTCCTAAACTTGAACCCTGGACATTGCCGAGGCTCAACCTCAAAAACACCACTCGTTGGATAATCATGAGCCCCAAAGGCATATTCCACCCCATGAACTGTATAAAGGAATGCAGAACATCAGAAACATCTCATGTTATTATTTGTATAAATACAAAAATAATTATAGAGGCAACTACCGTAATATTTATAGTGGCATTTTCCAACAAAAGGAATATCACTATCTTTTTCAGAATTCACCAGAGTTGACTTTATGTGCATTATCATACTTTTAGACACTCATATATCAAACCTTGTATAGATTCAAAAGAATGCATCGAGAAAATCCAGGGTTTTTCAAAGAAGCACAATGCATCACAACTGATTATTAATACCATAAGAAATATTGCTATCCTTTTTTAGATTCACCAGAGTTCGCTTTCCAGAACCATATGACAGTAATATGTGCATTATCATACTTTAGACACTCATTTAACACTCATATATCAAATATCGTATAGATTCAAAAGAATGCATTGGGAAAATCCAGGGCTGTTTGCAAAGAAGCACCAATGCATCACAATCCATTATTAGATGGCCAAAATATTCATATTTTACAGGAACACTACCGATTCAGGCAGAGACGTCTTTTACTTCCTACATCTGCTCATAAACATCCAAGTTGCATGCTTATATTTATTGGAAAAAAAATCAGTGTCTCTAAGGAAAATAATGTGAGGAATTTGATGTATGTAACGTCATGAATTTGATTTTTCATAAGGTAAACAATAACTGTAAAACAGTAAACTAAGAGCAGCCCTAAGTTCATAAATATTAATACAAAAATGATTAGATATTAGAGGTGCAGTAACACAAAGAGCAGCACACTTTAGTGCAACATATCACAAATCTTTATTTCATATATCTTTCATCTAAGTAGGTATAATTTTTCACTCTACCAGCAATATGTTCACCTTTTCAAGACTTTAATTTTTAATTCCAAATTGAAATATAAAAGAAATATAAAAGAAAACCAAGGAGATGAGAATTCTCCTCAAGAAGAAGGCAAAAAATCTAGATAGAAAAAACAAAAGACATTATAGAAAAAGAAAGAGATTATATATATTTTTCCTTTTTTTTTTGGAGGGTGGGTTAAAATCCCAACACCAGCTGCCCTGACTCCATATAATCTTAGATTGGGCTCTTAAGCCTAAATATAAATAATAGTTAGGATTATAGTTGATCTGTAAATTAATAGAATACAAAGAAGTTTGCAGGCAAATACTTCAAGACATTATGATAAATGATGGCACAAAAGTTTGGAACTGGACAATATTTAAATTGAGGATAGCAAGTATATAACAACAGTGAAGATATTCTGCTGAAAATACGATTATAATTTATAACTATTTGAAATAAAAATTACTCAAGCCAATGCGAAGGCCACAATCGGATGGAGGAACCCGCCATCCTAAATCCTAATAAATGGTTCCTCAATATATATGTTTCTTGTCATAGGTGGTCCGCAATATGAAAGCATATTTCATTAATAGCAAAATATGAATGCATGACCATGAACAAAAATATGGTTATCAGAAATGAGTGTTCCACGTCGCAACAACATTGAAGCAGCCATCCTAAAGCTTGGCAATGATTATTTTCAACATTTTATGGACATGTAAATAAGGTGAAAGGAGGAACAACTACTGAGCAAAAAATTGCTCAGCATATTTCGAGGATATTTTATTATAATTTTACTGCCCAACTGCTCTCGGCAAGTGAATTTATTAATCTTTTTTCCTACTTTTAATTAGAATGGCGTTATTGGATCAACAATTACATAGTTCATAATTTCCTCCAAATTTAAATTTTAAAAGCTCACACAATGTACCATTGAGGACTAAAATGACACATCCGTTCGCTTATTATTGTTTCTTAGCAGGCCAAAAGTGAATATGTATTTGATGTTCTAACAATTAAAAATAATGTGAGTTTGTTGCAATATAGATGTGAATATGCCTCCCTAATGTTGGGAGAGGAAGGCATAAAAGCACTCCCAACCAAAAGCAGTCAAACCTTTACACAGCCGGGAATCAGCCATTGTCAATAACATCAGCAGATCAAACCAATACCCACATACAGCAAAAGAGAAGATGGATGCTACAAATAAAACTTGTGCAATATGGGACATGAATTAAATGGTGAAACTGAAACAAGAATCCAAGCAATACTTTGTGCATCTAAAATATCAATCCAATTAATTGATAATTTCAAGGACAGAGAAGAAAGAATACCTTCAACACCAGAGTGGAATATTCCTAGGCCTGCCCAATAAACATAGCCATTCATGGGTGTCAGATCATACACATTGAGGTACACAGGTGCATTTCCTGATGACTGTCCTGCTGAGCGGACCTTGGAGAACATGCAAAAGCGGGTTGCAGATTTGCTTCTCAAGCGGAGGGGCATGATGGAGTTCTTCCACCCCTTCTTCGACCCCAATTTCATCTTTTATTATTCTGCCACCCCAATAAAAGAATCCGACATCAGCTGCTACTCTCTGGCTCATAACAGAGCATTGATTTATCTAATCAAAGCAATTATCCGTTCGTTTATTAAACTAGGAGCATTATATCAAGATTTACGAAGGTATTTTTGAAGTACATTGGATTAAAAACAAATCTGAAACCAGCCTTAACATAGAAACTCAGACAAATAATGATTTGCAACCCACATTTAATAAATTCAAAATCTGAGACTATGACTAATAAAGAGAATAAAAATACCAATAACATTGCATTGAAGAAAGGGACATTAAAGAAAGGGAAAATAAAGAAAATAATGAAAGAAAACCGAAATAAAGTTCAAACAAAAAACCTTCTACCTTGACCTACAAATTTCCAGAACACCAAATAACTGACTTGTGTCATTTGTGTGCAATCCCAACAATGCACAACAACCCACCCAACTTTCACGTGAGATTTACAGCCCCCATAACAGTTCGAAAAAATTGCACCAAAGAAAACACCTTTCAGCTAATTTTTAAAGAACCCATAAAAACCTATCAATGATTCCAAAAAAGGGCAATTTTTGAACCACTTCCATGAGACAAAAGAACCATCAGGATTCAGCATAAAAGGCACCAAATTAACTATGCTGTCCATACAGACCTCAAAAGAACCAAAAATATCAAGAAACCAGGACAGAAACACCAAAACAGGCAGACCAAAGAAACCCAACAAAAAATTATGCAAGAGCCATGGATGTCTTTTACAAAATCTGCTCTAAGAGAGAGAGAAAGAGGAACAGACTGCAAACTGCAAGTTACATTACTAAAAAAATAAACCCATCAAAGATTCAGCACAACAAGCACCCAAAAAAAGTAAGATCTCCACACAGACTTCAAAAGGACAAAATCATAAAAGAATAAGTTCTCCACACATACCACAAAAGGACTCAAATGATTAAAGGAACTCTAAAACAAGCAGATCAGAGTAAACCCAGATGAAAAAAAAAAACAGATCCAAAACCCAGATCCTACCACGAATACAGATTTTGAACTACATTTCCAAGATTCACAGAAGGCACCAAAAAACACTAAGATCTCCATATATAGACCTAAAAAAAGAGGTAAAGAAACCAAGATTAAAAAAAAATCCAAAACACACACTCACCAGCCCGTAAAACCACCACACTAAGCAGGAACCATAGCTGTCTTTCAAAATCAAATGAAAATCAGAATCTAGTAGATGTGGAAGAACAACAAGTCTCCCCCCCTCTTTCTGAGCCTCTCTCTCTCCTCGGCTTTGTGTCACACTGTCTCCGTCTGCTGTATTTCGCTTTTAATAAAGAAAAGACAAAGCTTTCTTTTGAATGCGAGCTTTTGTTGTTTTTAAACTATAACATATAAAACAATTATTTATTGTAAAAAAAAAAATAAAATTGCTTCAGACAAAGTGGAAGAACAGATAATAATTTTTAATGAATAATGAAATTCTAAAATCGATTTTTGGAGAATCTATCGTGCTGTGTGGTGTGGTTTTGCTTTACCAGGTTTTGTCCCTCTAATTTTGGAAATGACCGGCGTCTCCCCAATCAAAGGACAGAGACGAGAGGACTCGATGCGACGCGTTCTGTGCGCCGTTCGTTTCTTGATCAGACGGTGACTGTATGTGATAGTCTTCGTTGACAGTTTGACTTGAGGCGTGAATTGGGGAATGGAGCGTGGAAACTTATCGTGATTTGAGACGGGAAAAAAAAAAAGTAAAAACTGGATTTTAAATGGTAACTTCGGTCCGACATGCCACGTCACGGGTTTGTCCGAATGGGGTCTGAGGTGGGGGTACGGCCAGGGCAGGACAGACTGTGAAAAATTTCATGTGGTGTGGCGTGTCAGTACTGAGATTAAGCGAATGGTCCCAATATGACCTAATATTCCGATCTGCTCTGTAGTAGATGCATGGGCACATTTCAATCTGTTCAAAATAGATCATTAATTTTCAATTTAAATTCGGTGACGTTTGGGTGCTGAAAAATAGGAAGAATAGGAGGGAAAATAACAATATAATATTAAAAAGCTATTTAGGTAAAGTAATAGATGAAAATAGTTGTGTGAAAATTAGATGTTATTTTTAATCCAGCCTCCCCCTCCTCCTCCTATTGTATTATTTTACACAACCAAATAATCAAAAGGTGTACAGGTCAAATCAAACAAAAAAAAACTAAAAACTTATCAATGTTCAACTAAATAACAAAAATTTCATTATTACATTTTTTAATGAGAATAACTAAAAACACAAGTAAACAGAAGAACATTTATTTCATTAGTATAATTATTTATTCATATAATAATCATAAACTCTTGAATAACCTGTGTATCTATCTAAATGACATCAAAAAGTTTGATAAAAAAATGAAATGATCCCAGCTAAAAGAATAAGGGGGCAGATATTACCACCCCGTTATTTCAGAACCCCACCCACCCAATAAACAATAAGAAATTAATTTTTTTAAAAGGTAGAAACCCACCCACTCATCTTGAGGACTGTCTTCTCCGGCAGCAAACCCATGAAATCACTTGCTATGTTCGTGATTGCGGCAGTGATCAGCGGCGGACTCCACAACTTCTTCGGATCGGTCGCCTGGCTCAACTCCATCAACGCTTCTAGGTCCGATTCGCCGTCATCGCCGACACATTTCGCAATGCAAGAAATCTCACCTTGCTCAACCGATCCGTGGATCTGTAGATCGGCTCCGTCGATCCGAGCTCGACGACCCCGCCAGAGAGAGGGATGAACACCATTGTCTGAAGCTTGAATGTCTGGCTCCGCCTCGCCCAATTGCACAGACATGGCGAGTCAGTCCCCGTCGGAGATCCAGATCGGTGACCCTGTGAAGATGGCCCGCCCGGGCAAACCCTCGCCATTGACGACGAACTGCGTCATTGATAACAGGAAGAACCACTTGGTATCGGTGACCTTCTGGTCGACGGTCGCCTCATCAATTGTCACCGCGGATCCTGAAACAAGCGCCTTGAGCTTCTGGGGGGCCTTCTTCTGGTGCTCTTTCTCGGAGGCGGAGGTCAAGATTGTCTTCCGACGGTGCTCCTGCTCATCCGATGGAGCTCGGGCCGTCGGGGTCACCGTTCACACCCACCATTGCCGTCATCGTCGGTGGAATGGGTGGGTGGGTTTCCAATTTTAAAAAATAAAAGAATTTTATATTATATGTTGGATGGGATTCTAAACTGAGGGGGTGGTAATAATGTTTCAGTCATTGAATTAAGCATTATTAAATGATAGTGTCACCGTTTTAGGTAAATCATTGGGTTTTTCCATGTACATAGTAGTTGATTTTATACCACTCTAAAACAACATAATTTGAGGGTGTAAGGATCCTCTCAACTTAAATTCGTGATAGGTAGTTCCTTGAAAATGAGGTAATCCGGTCCAGATGTGATGATCCGACGATCAACTTGCACAAAAATCCCTTCAGACATTAGTGTGGTGCCTACTGAGGAGGTTGGACACTTAAATCAGTTGAGATTCCTAAAAAAGGATGAACAAAACTCAAGAGTTTAGATGCGATTAAATGCCTTACCTTATCTCATGGTGTGCTTGGCTTTTTATAGGCGTGGATGTTGGGCGGAACCATTTTGGCGTGTGTGGAGGAATCGTTGGTAGGGCCTTGCATGTGACGCATCCTAGACTGGCCATGTGGTACAACCATGCTCCTCACATCGGACATTGCACGCGTCTTGATAGTCATAATGGATAAGGTGGCGCTACTCAACGTCTATGGATGTGCCAGTAATAGGTTAAATTTATTAGGAGGTGGACCGAGTAGCTATATCCTCGAAGGATAAGAACTGGGACTAGTATGTGGACTTACATGATCCCTGACCGGTTTGATCTGTCTCCTCTCCTCGTAAGATTGGTGTGGGCATCTCTCTTATAGCATTCAGTCCTTCTCTGAAGAGTTGTTCTCTTCGATCTTCCCTTTTCAACCTATAAGTCTTTTAAGATCCCATGAGGCATGATCTCCAAATTAGAGTCGATTGGACACAAATTTCACAAGAAGTGAACAAGCAAGGAAAGATGTGGATATGGTAAATGGCAGCTTGTAAGCCAACAAACAAGCAGGGGTGGGACTTGGCATATTGAACCTTGAGGATATGATGAAAAAGGGGTTGTTGTCTGGTGTCCTCCGACTGTTGCTTCCGCCCCCTCCCTCCTCCACCCTCATCTCTCTCTATCTCTATCTCTTCCCCCTCCCCTCTCTCAAATCTTCTTTGGGTGGAGGGGGGGGGGGGGGGGATAACCCCTCCCTTTCTGTTATATAAAATTATATTATATTTCTTGAATGAGATATATATTTTGGAGTTGCATGCAAGAATGTATCTAATTTTATCTTGAGATTTGTATACAACAACCTATTTAAAAATACCATTTTTTGTTTGAGGGAAAAATTGACATAAGCCCCTATAAACTTGTCGAAATTGCAAAATATCTTCGTAAAATCCTAAAATATATAATATATAGTCGAGACTCTTTTATTAGGTAAGTTAGTTAGGCAATTGCCTAAGTTCAAAGATGCACAAAAACCCCTAAATTATTATTTTTATAAGTAGTTGGAGATATTGACCAATGATAACTTAACATATTATTTTATTTAAAAAAAATATAATAGTAATTTTGATGTGGTAAAAAATAACCAATTAAAAATTAATAACATTTTATGATCCCTAAAAAATAACAAAAAAATTTACATGACCAATATGATATAAATGATTTTTTTACTCAAAAAATGGGAATGTGAAATGACAAGGCCTTAAAATGTGCATCTTCACACTCTTCTTTTATTCTTTTAACTCTATTTTTTTATTTTAAAAATTCCCTCCTTCTCTCTTCATTTATTCTTTATATAAAAAAATATCTCTAGACTTCCTGTTTGCCATTGATGGGAAAAAAATTTGCGGTGTGGAACAAGGAACAAAGCTTTCTTTTATTTGAATCAATTAAAAACTTGAATATAAAAACTTAATTAGTAATTTTGCATTTCAAAAAGGTAGAAGAATAATTTTTAAGTAAAAAATTAATAATTTAAATATTAAAATAAATTTTATTTAATTAATATTTAAATAAAAATTATTTTTAAAATTATATCGAGCTGGCCCTTTACAACTACCTACAATTTTTCTTGGTTAGTTGATTTAGTTCCTCTCGTAACTTTCTTATTAGTTGGAAAGTAGTCTTCGTACTTGAAATTTTTAAAAAAATCAATAAATTATATAAGAAGTTAAACAGTTTCAAAAGTCGAATTATATAAAATAGTAATTATAAAATTTCAAAAAACACAGATTCATACTTATAATATTTGAAAAAGTCCAATTTATAATAAACATCACACACAACAAATTGAGAAGGAATTAAATGTATATTTTTTAAGTTTCACTTTTAATTTGTTTCTTTATATGTCCATTTGCTTCCTTCTTGAAAACCCTAAATAAATAAATCATATTTCATATATAGTTATATTTTTTTGTATACGAATAAATATTTGAGAAAATGACTAAAAAAGTCTCACAAAAATTAGAAATACCCAAATCAGTCATTTTTTAAAATTATACATAAAAAAGTCTCATTTTACAATTTTAGAAACACAAAAGACTAATATACCCTTATGCAATTAGATCCTTAATACATTCTATATCTCTTAACTTTGTTAAAATATTTCACCATCTTAATTTTATTAATATATTTCACACATTTTCATGTAGATTAATTTTTTTATTGTAAATTCATTGTAATTATGTGTATTTTGTGAAATATATATCAATATAATTTGAGTTTTTTATGATGAACTCCATTAAATATTGATTTTTTTTTATAAAAAAAAGACATTTACTAATGATATAATAAAAATATATAAATAGCTAAAAAATAAAAAATGTGAATAAATATTTACAATACTAAAATATCATATGTTGCATGACATAACACATATTTAAATTACATATTATGATTATACATAATGAAAAAAGATAAATAATGTCATGTAAGATATATATAAGAAACACACAGCATGTTATGTAATAACAAAACCTATAAAATGATTGATTTTCATCATGTAGAGAGATTGTTGTTTTGTAGGAAAAATAGATTTTTAGTATGGAATAAAGAGGTATATTAAAGATTTAATTACATAAGGACAGATTAGTCTTTTGTGTTTCCAAAATTGTGAAATGAAACTTTTTTAGGTATAATTTTAAAAAATGACTGATTTGGGTATTTCAAACTCTTATGAGATTTTTTTTGTCATTTTCCTTAAATATTTATTATGGTGGTATATTTTCTGTTTATTAATTTTACCAGGCTCATTAATTCTCATATGAAAACAATTTTTGTCAGCATGATCAACATTGAATACATCATATGTAGGGAATCTAAACCTTTCTTTTGATTCTACTATTTTTATTAAGTTTGTTGTTATTTTTAACTTGAATAATAAATATTTGTATAAATTTATTTTTTTATGAAACATTGGTGAAATTCAAAAAGATATATTTGATAAATATCTCATATTATCATTTAAAATATTAAAATATGCATTTTTTTTCATTTTACTCTTTGTATAAAATCAAATATCATCATGATAATTAAGGGTAAAATAAAAATAAGTGTTACAAAATAACGGACTCGGAAACTTTAACACTTCATGTTAGTACGTATACAAATGGAAGTATTCTTGGAATATTCCATCTAGTTAACTAGTATACATGAAATTATTATATTCAAATAAACCCCTAAAAATTGATCAAATCAATATTGATCATTTGATTGATAAAAATTACCCTTGATTCAATCAAATCCTGCATTATGTCCTTGGTGCTCAAGCTTTTTCACCTCCATCATATCCTCGATGCTTCAGCATAAGCAATCTCCTTCATCATATCCTCAATGATCAACCACTCCATTTTCATTCACACCGCCAACATTGCCATACTTAGTAAGCTCCCAAAATCAAACTTAAATTTTCATTGCAGTTAGAACCATATGTTTTCAACGATTCTTTTAGATCGTAAATCGAGCTTTGATTAAATCGATAATCACTTTTTACTTCTATAATAAAAAAGTTAAAAAAAAAAATCATGTGAAACCCAATTTCTTTTTTTTTTAAAAAAAAACTGATCTATTATAATATATTACGTTATTATATTGTATGGGATGAACTATAAAATAAAAGTTATAAGTAATTGATTTAGAGCGCTGATACACGTAGTCCGTTTTGCAGTCCATTATACTATGATAAGGTAATATATGCTATGTTATTATAGCATATAGGTCCTATCATAAATTCATAGTATATAACTCAAATTTTTTTTTTTATTCTGAAAAAAAATACACCAATGTATTTTAATATATACTTTATTTCATATAATATTATACACTTTAAAAGTTGGATGTATGATTTTTAAAAAATCATAAACTACAAAACAAACTGTAATGAGAGCTGTATATATCTTTTTCCATTGATTTAATGTTTGGTGACGTCCTTCACTACACCTTGACGTCTCCATTTATACTTCCTGGCAGGCATCCCATCGTTTTCCCATCAACAAGAATCCACAGCTCCGCTGACCACACATGCTTCCTTAACATGTGCTCCAAGAATATAAGAAATAAAAAATAAGTTTTCGTTTCTAAATGCACCTATACGACCTCTATTATTGGAACGATTCATAGAACAAAATACACAGGAATCACATAATAAATTCCAGTCCGTCTGATTGTATGGGATACACAAAATCGACGGACAATACCATAACTATTTCGGTGGTTTTTAAGGTTGTCCGCAACGGTTGCGATGAATAGAAGGAAAAAAAAAGAAAGAAAAAGTAATGGTTGATCAGATCCCAAGCTCGGAAATGCTGTGCAAGGCTGGCCTCCATTGTCCTTGTCTTCTCGCCCTCCTCCTTTCCACCACTATCTCCTCCTCCTCCTCACGTTCCACCTGTCCGCATCACAGGAAGTCCACGTCAACCACACGATTCATCGCATCCGTTCAGAAAAAAAAAATTAAAGAGATTCTCTGCTGTGATATTATGCCATATAGACTCGGACAGAAGTGTCTATAATTATACAGCTAGACAGGGAATGTATATTCCTTTTGGCCGTTTGGCCAGAGGAATATGGATAGAATAGAAGAGGAATTGAGAAAAATAAGATAAAAGGGGTGTTTGAGTAGAGGGAATAAAGGGGTGTAGCTATTCAAAATTAGGAGAGAATAAATTGATATTTATATTCCAAGTCCACACATGAAATTGTGTTATTCTTCCACTGAAACAAGGAGACTCACCTATCAAATCAAATATCATCACATCAAATCATCTGTCATCACCTCTTATACATTAATAGAGCTCACATGTCAAATCAATTTTTTACACCTTATTCTCATCTTATTCTTCATCAACCAAACACTCCAACATTTATTATTACGTTTCTCAATGAAAATAACTGAAAACACAATCAAACACAAAATCTTTTATTCTATTGATAAAGTTAACAATTCTTAGAATAGGTATAAACTTCAGAATAACTTATGCTTTTATCCAAACGTGTCCTTTGTGTTTGGATCATCAAATAAAATGGGTTCACTCAAGACTTGATATTTTATAATTTAATAATGATAATATGATAACTTTATAATAAAAACCAAACAACATACAAACATATAAAAATAAACCTAGAAACAATATGAGACGTGGACAATTGAAATCTAAGACTGTGAAAATTATTACCTCATTAGCCGATTCCTCAGGCACGGCGGCCTGCCTCTCCTTCTCCTTCTCCTTGGACGCCATCAGCCGACTCAGCTTCACATGCTTCTTCGCTGAGAACTCTTTTAATACCTCTGTTTCATAAGCAATGCATACATCTCTAGGACTGTGTTTGGATATAAAATTAAAATGTTGAGATTCTTAATATCCTACATTTCAAACTTCTCGTTTGAAAAGAAAAATGGTTAATTTTTCAAACACTGAATTTTTTTAATTTAAAAAACAAAATGACGGTTATAAAGTTACTAGCTGAAAATATGTTTGGTTTTTTAAACGCTTAATCTGTGAGAAACCAAAGAAACCTTCGAAGCTGATGAGGCGGTAGACGTGGCCGATAAGGAGGGTGTCGTCGGGGCGGAGGAGCTTCAGAGACTTGACGAGCTCGCCCGACGAAGCAGACCTAGAGACGTTTACGGCGGCAACGTAGTGACCCGGATGGGCGGCCATGACAGTGCTCGCGCCCACCGACCTATAGATCCTCTCCACCTTACCGCACGTGTGTTGAATAACCACCGTCGCCGCCTCCGCCGCCTGACAATTCCCCATCTCCTGACCGTCCGATCGATGGTCTCTCTGGAAATGCTGAAATGATCGGGGTTTTTTATGATGAAATGATCGGTTACTGTGGGGGATTTGTAGAAATAATAAGAGCAGAGATTAAACGCTTACCTTATTGAATAGAAAGAGAGAGTGATTTTGTTGGGCAAGTAAGGAAATGAAGATTTTGGAGAATTGTAGGAGATTTGTATCTATATCAGGTTATATTTTTTTATTTTTGGACATGCATGTGTTTTGTGAAACGGAGGAAGTAAACGAGGGAGGGAGAGCTGAAACCGTAGGACTTGATTTGGGAGTGAAGGGGAAGGCGTTTCGGGAGGTCTATTTTTATAAATGGAGTTGGAGTTGGAGTTGGAGTTTGAGTTGGCGATTCTTTAACTAACAATGGTTGGGGGATTACCATCAAGGGAAATTTCTCACCTTGGTTTAAAGTACACCCTAAGTGCGGTCCAACGTGGCGTGGTTTTGATTTGGAAAGGAGGCACGTGTGACAATTTTTTTTCAGGCAAATAAGGGCAAATTAGCTTTTATTTATGGGTTTTTGTTAACGAGTGTTCTGTAGGAACTTGTTAACGAGCAAATTATGGGTTTTTGTTAACGAGTGTTCTGTAGGAACTTGTTAAATCATATTAATTATTAATTTTTTAGACAACCCAATAAATTAATTATGATATGGTTAACAAAAATGAAAGATTATTTAAAAATACCAATAACACCTATAATAAAGTTACCATTTTTTTCTTCTTCCTTCCCACACCCAATTTTTCCCTCCCATACATAATATTTAAAAATAAATCGTATCACAAGCATAAATAATATATTTTCAAAAAAAATGTCCTATTTATGTTTTTAAAAAATGTACGTATTACCAAACGAATTGAAACAATATAATTATATTTAATGCTTACGCTAGTGATGCAGAATCAGTCACATTTTTATATATACATTATTTGTGAGTATTTTATTGGGGGTGTTGTTGGTATTTTTTTAAAAATTCATTTTTTTAGACCCATATCATAATTAATTTATTGGATTACCTAAAATATTAGTAATTAATATGGATTAACCAGTGCCTTGAGGACACTCGTTGATAAAACCTTTTATTTATTTATGATTATGATAGAAAACGGAGAGTCAATATCCGACGGTCTAAATTGTCTCTGCGAAAGGAAGGAACGGTGAAGTGGAAGAAAATTAACATGTCACTAAGCCAGCCAACGGAGCCGATGTTCATATCTGATTAGATATATGAAAAAATATTCGTATTCGATATCCAATTGATATTTAAATTAAATATCCGTGTTCGATTTGAAGATTCAGATTTAAATAATTATCCAAAATATCTTAAAAATAAAAATAATATATCTAGTATATGAAATATGTATAAAAATTAATAATTATCAAATATAAAACATAAAGTTATAAAAATTATAAGTATATTACACGATTTAAAGAAAAATAAAAAAAACTCAAATTAATCCTAAAAATATAAATATAATAATATAAAATAAATTTCAGATACAAGTATTTTTCAAATCGGACATCATCATATTCATATTTGATTTGAAATATTTCAGATAAAGATATCAGATAAATTTTTAATTGTTTATCTACGGATATTTGGATATCAGATAATTTTTTAATTTTTTGGATACGAATTTAGGTCAGATGCAAATTTTTTTTAGATATTTGATGGACTTACACGTCAACACCTCCTCCACACACCACCATCAGACACCGCCCCCCGCCTCTGTCCATGCGTCCCCCCCCCCCCCCCCCTCTCTCCTTTTTTGTCCTATCTTTCACTCCCTCCCCAAAAAATGGGATGGCATTCCACCCTCATGGGATGGGAGGAAAGCCCCCCTAAGAAATATATTAAAATAGACAAATTATGTAATGGGATGAAATTTGTTTCATACAATTTATTTTGTCATATTTTTAACCTACAAAAGGTACATAGAAAATGGAGGGGCAAAAAATCAACGTACCGGGTTCGGGTAGTTAGATCCGTCTGTTCCGTTTCCTCCGACGGGTACCGCTAGGTTGTCGGTGATCCTCCTCCTCGAGATTGCAAAAATGGGGTGGGCGTGACATGCTGAAGACCCTCCGACGCTTAAGTTAGCTAATGTTGTAAAAGAGATTCAGTGGAAAAATATTTCTCACATACCTCAATGGGGAGAACTGATTTCCTATTTATAGTACTTTGGTGGGTGCCCTAAAATCAATTATTGATCTCTCTCCCATTAGACGGATGATGAGAGATCCTTGATTTAGGTCATCTATAGTTTAGGATTTGTAGAATCAGTAATTGATTATCCCTAATTAAATATACATATTTTTTTGGGATTTTTAGGAATCGATTAATGATGTTTCAAAATCTAGCATGTATTGTTGTTATTTAGGAATCAATTATTGATAGCTCCAAATCTAGAATATATACTAAATTTGGGAAATCAATCATTGATGGTCCTTAATTAAATATATATTGTTGGGATTTGAGAGATCAATAGTTAATGGTCCCAAATCAAATATATATATTGTTGGGGTTTGAAAAATCAGTCAATGATAGTTCCAAATCCAATATATAATATGAGATTTGCATGAGATTCTGAGATCTCTGCATTGATTGTCACGCCCCAGGGCGGCCATCCCCGAGACGTGGCAAATATATAAATGATATTAGTAATCCATACACGAGGTCAAATAAATACTCCACAATAGAAAAGGTAATACACAAGTAACTGACATCAAATATATACAAAAAGCGGAAGCTCAAATGACTAAGTCTGTAATTCAAAGACATATTACAGATCAGAGTACACAATCAACAGTCCTGTGAGAGCCAATATATACAATAACTGACATCAACAGTCTACATACCGTGCACAAGCACAAGTATAATACATACAATGAAAAGGGAATGCTGATAGCCTCCGACTCGCAAGACATCCAACGCGAACGCAGGTCTCCTACTCGGATGGCGCCAGGGGAGCTCTTCTCTTGGATCCGACTCAGCGTCAACTGGGGAAAAACATAAGCGAGGGGTGAGCTACAAGCTCAGTGAGTGGTCAGAAACTAAACACCAACACCAACATTCGATCCTAAAGCAATCACCTATCAAGGAAACCATGGGTAGAAACCCAACGGTTAACAAAGTTACACGGCGGTGCGACCCTACCCTGCCCTCGCCCTAGCCCCCACAGGGGTGAGTCTAGGGACTCGAAGGACAACTTGCTATTCTACATTGTTCGTCATCCGGTAGCGCTCTCCCAGGCAGCCTCTACCTGGAGCCGGCCACGGTCAGTACACTGTCGAGCGCATCGATGGTACCTACAGGTGGGGGTCCACCCAGGGCGGCTCGTACCTAGGAAGCATCCACACGGATCCGGCGAAGAGGAGAACGATAATTCAGGCTTGCAACATCGTCCGGTGGTCCACCCTCGTGTAGCCTCACCTGGTACACTCCCCTGATCAGTACATCTGCCGAATGCATCGGGAGTACCTACAAGTGGGAGTCCTCTGTCAGGGCAGCTTCTACGTCGGGACCCCGGTATACGATGATATTGGGAGGAACCACTACTTGTTCGCAGCGCGAACCCTATGGAAAGCCAATCACTCAAGCTGGTGGGTCAAGTATCAACTCGAACCCACAACACTCACACCAACACCCTCACCTCCGAAGGGTGACATAGGTTGTCGGAAGTAACTGTACCAATCCCTCACCTTCACCCCAAAAGGGGTGACCCAGTCTCTTGGGAAGAGACTAGATCGTTCTAAGCCCTTGGTCCACCGGTAGCCCTTTCCCCGGGTAGCCTCTGCCTGACATACTCCCACGATCAGTACACTGTCGACCACAGCGATGGTACCTACAGATGGGAGCCCGGTGCCAAGACAGCAATGGTACGCCGAGAAGTTCCTACACAGATCCAACGAAGGGGAAAAACGATAACTCATGCTCGAAGCGCAAACCCCACGGGAAAACCATCTATACAAACTGACGGGTCGAGTATCAACGCGACCCCACCCCACTCACGCCAACACCCTCACCCTCACCCCGACGGGTGACATAGGATCTGGGGGAAGAGGTCGATTGTTCTAAGCCCTTGGTCCACCGGTAGCCCTTTCCCCGGGTAGACGACAGTGTACACTCTCGACCGACTCCTACAAATGGGAGCCCGGTGCCAGGACAGCGTTTCCAACGCCGGGAAGTTCCTACACGGATCCAACGAAGGGGAAAACAATCTACGCTCGCGATACGATCCTCTTGGATCCGTCGTCATCGGTCATCAAACACCGATAGCGCAACGAATTCTCATGAATTCCCTCCAGGGCGCATAACTCAGATGCGGGGAAGACATTAATTATAAGTGTCAAAACCATGGTATGACCCCACAAGAGGTCATACACTTGTCTAACAATTAGACAAGAATCATGGCCATATCGGCATATATATATATATATGCAATTAACTACCCAACGATGACCTACTTAAACATGCATACATGGCATCAAACAGATAAACACACACAAATTACAACCTATATACGTTGGATAAAACCAACCTAGAAGGGAAGGGTTAAGCGCGATCTGCGCAACAACAGGTGCATGCCAATAATTCCAAGCAAACCCGAGTCAAGTAGGAACTACATCTACTCACTCGGTTCGCGAAGAGAAGGAGGGCGAGGGAGAGGGAATGCCTCATCCTCTCTCGAGCTGGTCATAGTTTTGCCCCAACAGATGGGTGCAACTATACCACACCCTCGAGTCCTAAATCGGAGGAATATTACGCATACACCCGTTATTAACCCAAGTTAAACATGCTTGATAAATAGGGGTAGTCATTCAATCAAAATTACCTAAGTCATGCCATATTCTATACAATACATAGGCAAGTATAAGGTAGAATAGGGGTTCTACACAATATACGAGCTATACAACCTAGCATGCATAATATCTAGCATATTTAGGGTGCAAATAAAGCCCCATGGAAGCGCGAAGCACGACTACGTGCATCGAACGCTCCCGGAAGGGTTGGAATCAAACCACTCACCTAACGAGCGCACGGCTCGCGAAACGGAAGAGAGCGACGAGTTGAATCCGAAGCCTGAAATCAATCCGCCAAGGATCATCCAATGGTTGCATTTGGCTATAACAAGCTGCTCGACACCACGAAGCACTCCGAACGCGTCTGAGCGCCGCAAGCACGCCCTCGAGTACCCCGTGCACGCTGCCCATGCACCTCGCACGCATCAAACAACGTCAAGCACGTCCTCGAGCACCTCGTGCATGCTTCCCACGCACTCCGCACGCATCGGGCAAGGCCAAGCACGCCCTCGAGCACCTCGTGCACGCTGCCCGCACACTCCGCACGCATCGCAACGTCAAGCACACCCCTCGAGCACCTCGTGCACGCTGCCCGCACACTCCGCACGCATCGGGCAAGGCCAAGCACGCCCTCGAGCACCCCGTGCACGCTGCCCACGCACTCCGCACGCATCGAACAACGTCAAGCACGATCTCGAGCACCTCGTGCATGCTGCCCACGCATTCCGCACGCATGCGAGCACCTCATGCACGCTTCCCGCGCACTCCGCCGCACGCATGCGAGCACCTCACGCACGCTTCCCGCGCCTCCGCACGCATGCGAGCACGCCGAGCGCGCACCCGCAGCCTCCGCATACCTCTTATGTGATCTCGAGTGTACCAATGCGTCAATCCCACGCCCCAACTAGTACACAAACACGAGTTTAGATGATGCATGAGGAAAGCCAATGGAAAGAGGAGAAGAAGAGGCATACTTGGTTCACTCACACATATCCACAAACAAGTGGTGTGCACACATACACAACACATAACACTTGAATATGTGTTTCCCCCCTCTTCAACTTCTTCAATTCCAAGCACACACAACAACAACAAGGCAATGGAACTTCTACTCTTCCCAACAGCCACAACAGACCCGGCTGAACCCAACAGGAGAGCGGGAGGTCCATCCGCGGCTCCGGCACGCCCGCGCCGCAGCTCCACCGTACACCACCGATCCGCACCTCCTCCAAACAACACCTTCAAAGACATGGAAGGAGACTTCATCACCACCTCCAATTTCTCCTCTTCATTTTTTCACACCAGCAGATCTGGTCGAGAGAGAGAGCGAGGAGAGACGAGATATCTGGGCATATAAATATCTAAAAGAGTTGTCAAACGACCAAATCGTCCCTGCCCCGAAATCCTGGACAGACTTCACTTAAACGGCATAACTTCCTCAATACAGCTCCGAATTGCATGATTCCAGTGGCATTGGAAAGATAAGACGATTATCTACAACTTTCATGTTTACACCTAGATCAAATAACCCCTCGAGCTATTCGAAATCTAGGCTAAACATCTTACAGGGCTGCAGCCTGGATTTTCTCAACTTCGGGGTATACATGGAAAAATACCCATAACTTTTAATATACGAATCCAGTTGATCCAATTCTACTTCCATATGGAAGCTATCTCCAAACTTAACATCTCGTAATAATATCGGATTTTTACCTCATCATCTTGGATTTTAACAAAATCAAATCCGAATACAATCCGAAAACTGCATAATTCCAAAAACGTTATCGGAATTAAACGAAAATTTTATGGGCAATACTAAACAGTACCAAGACCCATAATATGCAGTTATATCTTCAATCAGAGTCCTTAAACCCCAGAAGGTAGCTAAAAACCAAAATTTTAGCGACTCCGATCGAAATTAGGACTCTAAATGACACAGGTCTAACATTGATAATCCAAAAATAATAATTTTTGTTGGGATTGATCTTAATTTTTCCAAATCTGACTTGATATTTTCTAGTCGTTGGATGTTAATGGACCAACGGGCCGAATTCACAGATCGTGAGTGATTTGGGTCGTGAGCCTTTGTTAATCAAGTCTTGGGTCGTAGGCACGTGGAGCATGGTTAATGGGCTCAGAAAATGGGCCCTATAAATGCCCCCTTTTTTCCATCCGACTAGGATCGGAGATCCTCCTGTCGGGTAAAAAAATGTATTTGTGGCGACACGTGTTGGACAGTGCAAGTCCCGTTGTGATTGATCGTTGTTCCTCACGCACCGTAAATCAAACTCCAGCTACTGGTGGGGTTTAAAGGAGATTTAATGCTCAAGTAATGTGACAAGATGACACTCTGGCTTTGTTTGGACATAGGTCCTAGCCATTGGGATGGCGTCAACCTGTAAAGGTCTGTTTGCTCGTGAGCTCGAGTCGTTTGCGTGACGTGACCTTTGATGACACATTTTTTATCGGACTTGAGTTGTCGGCGTGACAATGGCATCACCCACCGGACAACGTGTTGCCCCCATGCTTGAACCGTTAAGACGGCGTCCCCTTGTGGAGGTTGGTCGGTTCCCCTAACTTGAACCGTCAAAACGACATACCACCGAACGCACGGAGAGAGTCTATTTGAATTTACATATACATTTTTAAGAGATTACATAGACTTTAGAATGAGTCAGGGGATTATATGAATTTCAGACAGTTTACAAAATATTATTTGAATTTTCCCATAATTTAATGGCACAATGGAATAGCCTTTATTCCCGTGCAGTCGAGCTAATGGCCTATGGTACCTTTATTGTGTCAAACTACAGAATTGGGTAGCACACCGGGGCGGGCTTATACTTAATTAGGAATAATGGAAAGAACATTTTTGTGGAAACAATATGGCCACCGTCCACCCGGAGATCGCAAGTAGAATGTTTTTGCATATATATTAATTAAACAGAGTTCATCAGATTAGCACGGCTCGGATTAGTTGACTTTTTAGGATCGTTAAAGTTTCAACAACAGTGAAAGTGCGTTATGATCTGAAAGTCTAATATGTTCTTCTTAAATTATAAAAATAAAAATAAAAAAGTAAACGTGCAACATGGGGTCTCTGCAAACCGTCCATTTCTTTTTAGGTTTCGGGAGTTAAAAGGCCACATATATGACAAAAGTCAAAAGTAAAATCACTGTCAGATCTCATAAAAAAAAACATTAATAAGTGAGAGCTAAACAACAAAATATTCGGAGTTGTTAAGCAATGGCGAGTGTCAATATAAATTGCGTTTTAATTTTGTTTAATTCTACGAGTTAATCGCGTATTAAACATAAATCTTGTGTGAAACAGTGAAAGTGTTCCGTGAAATTATGAAATCAAATCTTTACATCCCCAAAAAATAAAAAGAATCTGCCGTGCTTATTATTGGATGAGTTTTTTTCGTGTATCATTTCAAGATAACATATTAAAAATCATTTTATGTGATGAAAAGAATTTAATGACAAAATATCTTAATCATGATAGTTATTAATATGTCTATCTTGTTGTGATAAGATCTAATGGTTAGTGTTAGACTTAACCCGTTTCCTTCGTACAATCCCTTTTTCAACTCCTATTCATGTTTACACATGTTTTAAATTATTTTAAAATAATATACATTATCTAATGAGGTATATATTTTTATAAAAAATAAATCATATACTCCAAATATATTGTGTGGATGTATTTATTGAAAATGTGAAAAATTTCTAATGTAACATATATCTCATTACTATGAGTATATGTTCCAATTATTTTCTATCGACGCTTATAGGACTGGAAAAAAAAATTTGTGCAACAACACTCTTTTTCAAGGTCCACGTGTTTATTATCTCTAATGGCGAGGTCAACTATTTCAACAATCCATCCTCCTTATCAGACTCTTGCTTAGCGAGGTGGTGAAGACACCCTTCCCCTTAGGAGAGGTTCCAAATCAATCCTTACTTCCATTTCTATGAGATGTGAAAAAAGAAAAAACGTGTTATGAGCCTCGGATCCTGTATCCGCCCCTTATGGGCCTCTCTACCAAATATAAATAAATAAAATCAATCCTCCTCAAATTTAAAATAAAAATAGTTTCTTTTGTTACGTTTTGAAGTGACGTATTTTCTCAATATTTACTTAATAAAAATGATAATATCAATTATCATAATCGTATAATCTTACTTAATGTAAAAATCTGTCATTTGATAACTTATTATACAAAAACTAACCCATAACTGGTGAAAATAGAGGTTCACCCGTCCAAAATAAACGCAATTCGATTCGTTTCTTTATGGGGAGGAGCCCGAAACAGTTCACCTTTTTGTCATTGTATCATCTGTGAAGTTGTGATTCAAGGTGGGGGCAACCATGATTGTGGGCGGCGAGTAGGGAGTTGTGCAAGGACCACACTTGGGTCCCAATCAGTGCTCTTGGCGATCACTTGGGCGACATGGAAAACCATAAATGAAGCAATTTTTAAGGGGAGGAGGGGATATCTCTTCATAGAGGTATCTTCGATGTATCAGTGTAGGTGACCCGATGGGGGGGCGTGGGAGGTAGTGGTAGACACCCCATCTACAGCTCATGTCACTACGTAGTTGGGTTGGTGTGTTTCGGGTTTCTTTTTCTATCTTTCTTCTTTAATTTCTTATCTTCAATTCATACTTGTAATTACACTTTATCTAGTGAAAGTGACATAAAAAAATAATTTAATCCATTAATTCTTGGAACATATGTCAACTATCTTGTAATTGGCTATAAAATTCCCACGACACCATTACTACGGTTTAAATGACATAGGTTAATCTTCCCATTTTTTAAACAGCATTTGGTTCTGCGATTGGACAATTTTTGCTTTTGTAGGAAACCGGTTCTTGCAACCAAACAATTTTATAATAGCAGCTTCTCGCCGACATATTTTAAATAAATAGTACCTAAAAGCTGTAATTGAAAAAACTAAGAAAAGACAGTTTCTTATATAATCAATTTTAAGCACAACGTTTATAGAAAATCAGTTTTACAATCTTGCTAACAAACGCTATCTAGTCCCCAGTGGGTATAGCACAACGGTTCATGGCTTGCCTGGTTAAAGGAGAGGTCTTGTGTTCGAGTTTTGACGCTGACTTACCCACTTGTTTGTTGGCGATTATTCGAAAGAATTTTTCGTGGGACCGGGGCAAACAGGCGGAGGTGGCTTTCCTAGCTCGATCGTAAGATCAGCCACGGGGAGTCCCTCCGAAATATAAAAAAAAAAAACGCTATCTTAGGGTGCGTTTGGTTGCGCGATTGCAAAACTGATTCTACAGGAATTTGCGATTGCAAAACTGATTCTGCATGAAGTTCACTTTCTCAGCTTTTTGAAATCGCAACTTTTGGACACTATTTGCCTGCAATCGCTGGATTTAAAACTGCGATTGCAAAACTGTTTGGTTGCACGATTGTAAACACAGCTTTCTGCAATCGTAAACGCTGCGCAATCGCGCAACTAAACGCACGCTCTTTAGATATCCCCACTCCCCTCCTTTCTAGTCCATCAAAATTTCTACGCAACCTATTATGATACAGGATTTAATTCCCTCAACAAAAAAAAAAAAACTAATATGATTTTAGTGCTTCAACTTACTAGTACATTGAGACATTATCCAGCAAAAGGTAAAAGGTGGGTCTCATGAAAACTCCGGTGTTGCTTCTTCTTATGTGCCTTTGCAAAGTAATTTAGATACTGAGCGTGTTAGGAAGGAAACACAACAATGGTCACTCCTACCACCAGCGATATATACGGGGGCTATGTGGTCTGAAGTGGTCCTAGTATGTAAGGCCTGGTTTGGCGTTAATTAGGATGAGAGATTGAGATAAAGAAATAATTAGGTTAAATCACATGTTTATCTTAAATGGCATAAGAAAAAAAAAAGTACAGAAAATTATTCGTATTTTGAGAGAAAAAGTGAGATATTTTGTTATAGGTAAAATGTAGAATAAACTTTATCCTCATTTTTTAACCTCATTTTGTAAAACATGGATAACATTTATGACCGCCCTTCAAAAAACATAAAAAATAAAAATAAAAACTTCATAAAACCAAAACCAATAATATTAATGTCCCTTTAATAGAAAATGGTAGACTTAGTATTTTTTTTCTTCCATCATGTGATCTAATTACAAAATTAATGATAAGAACACAAAAAATAGGAATAACAAAATGCATTACCAAATATAATTATGGATAAAAATAATGATATTTTTATCTATTTACCAAACTAGGTCTAAGAGCACGGTTACACACAGTTATTTTACAATCTCAAATGCAGTATCATATTTTTTGTTAGTTATCTAGTGAACTATATACCTCTTTAGACGATGTATATATTACGTTAAATTTTTTTTCTTATACTTACTAAAAAAATGAGTTCATTCAACTCAAAATAGAGTGATATACATTTTTCATCAAAACATATACCTCATTAGACAATGTTCATAATTTAAAAAAAATAAAAATACGTGTGGTCTGCGTTTTGGACTGTAAAAATGACTGAATGTAGGAAAATGATATGTTCAGCCCCCCATGCATCCCCAATTGCAGTCTACACCAGTTTTTTTTTTAAATCATATACTCTCCCATTGAAATATATGCATTACATGAAATGAAATATATATTGAGATACATTAACGTATTTTTTTCACGTTAAAAAAATAACAAATTTTTTTATGTCATATAGAACCCCATATATTATGATATCGCTGTATATATTACATTATCATAGTGTATGTAGCTACAAAACGGATTGAACAACGCTCCTGAATGTAACATCTTCCAATCAATAAAAAAATTATTGGACTCAACAATCAAAGACCCAAGGAAAATGTTACACTCATTCCACTTTGTAGTCCAAACTCAAACCCCAAAGTGTTTTTATTTTATTTAAAATCATATACCCCACTCATGAGATATATAGCAATAATTAATAAAAAAATTTTATGAGGTATGTACTTTTATAAAAAGATAAAACATATTTTTATTATAAATTTTTTTAATAAAGTATATACCTTGATATAATAAGTGGAGAGGACTAACGAAATATATAAAATTGTATTTTGAATTGTAAAAAAGATCGATTGTAACATAGCTCCAGAGTAAGGACTATCTTACACTTTTGGAGCTTAAAATACATTCCCGCTCTCGCTGCCACGCACTGTTCCATTCATTTATCACCTGAAACGTTACCCGACCACTTAATAAAGACATTCTAATGTATCATGGGGTTAATCCATTGTTTTTTTTCGCGACCGATATATCGATATATCGGTTTCGTCGGAGATTTCGCGATAAATCGGGCGTATATCGAATTTTTATCGATTATCGCTGACGTCAGCATGACGTCAGCGATATATCGATCGATATATCGTCGATATATCGAAATCCATCGATATATCGGCGATATATCGCCCGAACGGTCGATTTTTCGACCGTTCGAATTTTATTTTATTTTATTTTTTAAAAAAAAATCGGACCGTTGGGGCCCAACGGCTATATAGCCGTTTGGGCCCCAACGGCAGTATAGCCGTTTGGGGGGGGGGGGGTAATTTGTAAAACCCCCCTTCATTTTTATTTATTTATAATTCAACCCCTTTTATTCCCAATCCTATAAATAGTCCCCCAAAACTCTCCATTCTCATCACAACAACTCAACAATCATCTTCTTCACCATCATCACTCTCACACAATCTCTAGTTCTCTACTCTCTTATATAGCAATCATTTTTTTTCCAAAATCCCTCAATCCCAAAAGAAGCCAAAATTCCACAAAAAAAATTCCAAAAAATCCATCAAAAATCATAAAATTCCCTTTCTTGGAGGAGATATTGGTGGACTAGTTGGAGGAGTTTGGTGTAGTTCTTGGAGACTTTGGAGGCTTTTGGAAGAAGTTTCAATTTGTCTCCTATTTTTAGAGGTATTTATTCTTAGCATTTAGTAAAATATTTTTAGAAAGTAATTATAGTAGCATCATCCACTTTTAAAAAGAATCAAAATTTAATTTTTTGAAAACAAAAAACTCATTTTTGAAAGAAATGTCTTCTTCTGGAGCTAGTTCATCTAATCTAAGACCGGCTAATACAAAAGACTCTGCATGGAAATACGGAGAATATAAAAGTATTACTGAAAAACATATTGTGAAATGTTTACTTTGCAATCATCTATGTAGTGGTGGCATAACCAGACTCAAAGAACACATATTGCATTCATCAGGAGCTAATGCTAAACCTTGTCCTAAAACAACACCAGAAATTAAAAAAGAAATAGAACTATTCATGAATAAAAAATCTGAAAATAAATGTAGAAGAGAAACATTTTATTCTGAAGATTTTGCTAGAGACATAGGAGATGAACAACCACATATAGGTGATGATGATGTAATAGAAATTGGTGGTCCTAGTTCAAGGCCTCCTCCATCTTTAAAAAGAAAGAAAAACACTAGGGGACCTATGGATTTATTTTGTAGAGGTAATATTGAAGATGTAGTTGATCAAAGATTAAGAGGAGGCCCTAGACAAACAACTTTAGAAGGCAGATTAAAAAAAGAAGAAAGGAAAAATGCAATTCAGAAGATAGCTAAATGGGCAATCACTGCAGGTGTATCTTTTCATGCATTAACTTCACGTTCTTTTCATGTTGCATTAGAAGCAGTAGGTAGGTTTGGGTCTGGTTTAGCCCCACCATCGATGCATGAGTTAGGTGAAACATGTTTGCAAGAAGAGGTAAGAGAAACTCATAAGATTTTAGAGACACATAAAGGACATTGGAAAACCTATGGTTGTACATTAATGTGTGATGGATGGACAGACAGGAGACAGAGATCATTAATTAACTTTTTAGCTAATTCTCCCAAAGGAACCATGTTTTTGAAATCCATTGATGCATCTGCATATTCACACACTGCAATATATTTGTTTAACGAAATAAGTGATGTTATAGAAAATATTATTGGAAAAGAAAATGTTGTTCAAATTGTAACTGATAATGCTGCTAATTATAAAGCTGCATGTGAATTAGTGATAGAAAAGCACCCCACAATATTTTGGACACCATGTGCTGCACATTGTATTGATTTAATTTTGGAAGACATTGGTAAGATGCATATTAGAACTATTAGTTTAGCTAGAAGAATCACTGTTTTTATTTATGCACACACACAATTATTGCATGTAATGAGAATGTTTTGCAATGGAGATATTGTTAGGCCAGGACCCACTAGATTTGCCACATCATTCTTAACTTTGCAATCACTTTGGGAACATAAGAATGCACTTAGGACACTCATGGTAGCAGATGAATGGACGAAGAGCAAGTGGTGTAACCTTAGAACCGGAAAACAAACAGAAAGAACTATTCTTTCTGTTCAATTCTGGAAAGGTGTACAACGAGCCCTTCACGCCGGAATTCCTCTTGTCCATGTCTTAAGATTAGTTGATGGAGATGAGAAACCCTCTATGGGCTACTTGTACAATGCAATGGATAGGGCTAAAGAAAAAATTAAGGAAAACTATCAATATAGACCGCTACAATATAGCCCTGTTCTTGAGGTAATAGAAGGAAGATGGAATCGTCAGATGTCGTCTGACCTTTACCATGCAGGATTTGTCCTTAACCCCGGGGTATGGTTTAAGACCGCGGACCGGGACGCGGCAGTCCAAACACATATGCTTCGTTGTGTGCAGGCAATGGCGAAAATGGAGCCAGATCCGGAGGTGCAAGACAGACTACAAAGACAACTGGATTATTATTTACAGGAAAGTGGACCGTTCAGTTGGGGAACCATCGTGAGAGCAAGGGACAACACAATCCCAGTCAATTGGTGGGATAAATACGGAGGTGAGGTACCGGAGTTGAGAAAGGTCGCCATCAAAATTCTTGGACTCACTTGTTCATCTTCCGGTTGTGAAAGAAACTGGAGCGCATTTGAAAATGTGAGTTGTCCTTATAAAATTTACAAAATTTTCTTGTTTTAAAACTGATATACTTTACAAAATTTAACTTTAATTTTCTTGTTTTTAACAGTTACACACCAAGAAGAGGAATCGGTTGAAGCAAAAAAAGTTGAATGATTTAGTGTTTGTGCAATATAATAAAAAATTGCATGAGCGTTTCCTAAATCTTCAACGTAATCCAGCTCATGAAGATCCAATCAATTTGGATTCATTGGAAGACGACAACGAGTGGATTATGGACGTCGACGGCCCAGTTTTTCAAGGTGAAGACTTGACATGGACTCAAGTGGAGCATGAAGCATACGGCGACACCGTAGAACATCAACGCCCGAGAAGATCGACGCAGCAAACTCATCAATCTCAAGGTGCACGACGACGTGGGAAACGGCCGATCATTGAGGAGCCTGAAGATGAAGACGACGATGATGATGAAGAAGATGAAATCATCCCTGCAACACAATTTCAGGGTCAAGAAGGAGTTGGATCATCTGATGAAACAAGAGATGCAGATAATGAAATTCAGGAAGAAAACACAGATTCAGATGATAACAACGGTGGACACGGCGGCAATGATGGTGGTGACACCTCTTATGGTTATGATACACCATTAGGTGGAACCCAGGGAGGGGATTTTGTAAATAATGCAATGGATTATTTATTTAAATAAATTCAATTTTATTTATGTTGTAGACTACATAAACCATTGTAAAAATTTTTTCATACCAAAACCATTGTAAAATTATTATTATCTTCATATCAAATTATTCTTATTCATTTTTATTATTTTCACAATTTTTAATGTTTTTTTAACTGTTTTTTTCAATTTTTTTCGAATTTATTTATAAAAAAAAAAATTTTCGCCGGCCGATCGATATATCGATCGGCCCCCATTTCGATATATCGAAATGTTCGATATTTCGAACATTGGGTTAATCTATCCATTATACTAGCCAAGATTATTTTTAACTTTGTTCCTTTGTTACGCTGCTCATGAATGATATGTTGAGGAAATATGTGTTGAGAAAGAAGAACAAAAGAGCACACGAATTTAAGTGGAAAACCATTTCAAGATGAAAAGGAAAAAAACACCGGCCGAACTCTAAAAACTTTCAATGTAATAAATGAGATTACAATATCTCTCTAGAACCCACGAGAGAAAATACTCTCAAGAGAACACTTCACTCACAACTATTTTTGTATAGTGGATTTACAAGTAGGAACTCTCTCTCTCTCTACTTTCTTCTTTTTTTGGATTGAATTGGACTGAGTTTTTCACTCTCATCTCCCTCCTTTATATAGAGAAGATATGTCACTTAGTGTTCCACCAACAATTAATGAACACCATGTATTGAGAAAGGGCAATCCTTTTATCTACCAAGACATATGAGACCACATCAATAAGTTCATACATGGTTCCAAGAGTCAACCATGTGTTTCTAAGGTAATGAATACATGCACCAAGAATCAAGTGCAAGCACCAAGTACCAAAGCCACCGTCTCATGAGATGGACCACCATTCCCAAAATGATAAAATTGAATTTTGAATTTTTTTAATTAGATAAAATTGATAACTAATTATTTTATAGATACACATAATGGATAATAGTGATCATGCCTTCTGTCATTCTTATTTTATTTTTAAAAAAATTGATCTTGGATTGGGATGAAAGAATGGAACAAAAAAATATATGTATATTTTAAATTAGATAACATCATTGATCCATATAAAATCTACAATGATTTTTTTAATCATAACATATTCCTTTCATCTAAATTTTATAACAAATTATTAAGTTTTTCAATCATTATTATTATTTATGTATAATTTGAAATATTATGATTATATTTGAAGTTGATCATTTTTTATTTAAGAATGGTGCTCCTCAAGATTTGATTCTTTGTTCTTTTTCACAAAAGTGAGAGATGCTTCCAACTTAATCAAAACTCAATTCGTCCTAGAGGGACTTTATATAAACATTTTTTTATTTTCAAAACACATTGTGCGGGATTTAAACTAGTATACACTATATACTATTCAATTGATGTTGATAGTGACTTCCTACTGCATTTTCTGAGGCGTGGAAGGCAAAGAGACCAAGTACTAAGCGAGTCCGACAGCGGTCGGGTTGGGGTGGGAGTGTTATTTTTTTGTTCTTTTTAAATCTTCCTCTATTAATAGGCGAGATAAAATTCGAATCCAAATCCCTTCATTAGAGAGGAATACATTTTCCATCCTATTTAGAGGAATGTCTAAAATTGGTTTGCAACAAAGAATGCAATTTAGGAAAACATTCCAACAATCACTATCAACCACAAAATTAATTAAATATAGAAAACATTGGAATTTGTTTTTCTTGTGACAACATAATTCATCACTAATGGGTTTATGTAATTACACATATGTTAGCAAAGCTTAATTACATACGTAGAAAAAAAAATTCCTATACCATTCCGTGGAAAACATTCCAACAAATGCAAAATGGATTCACTCACCAGATCAGTCTCATGTTCTATGAAGTCCAGGTGAGAATTCAATTTCCTTTGTAGTATATATCTATCATTTGCTTCTCATTTATCTTACTAGCATGACCCATTGGTGTTGAATTAAACAGAAGAGGTTGAAGTTACTCTGAAGGAAAGTATTTGTTGAGATTATAAGGCAGGCAATAGAATTCTTCACTCCTCATGTCTGTCCTATAGGACCTGAATTTCTCCCACCAATGTCGGCCGCTGTCTTTCCTCACCTCACTGTCTCCATGATGGAGAGTGCAGTCAAAAAAATAGGCAAGAGTTGCAGCTACCACCACAGGTGAGGAGAAAATAACAGTTACGATATCGTTGAACTGCATTGGAAATTGAATGAAAAATTGTGTAAGAGTTTCAACTGTCATATGCCACATATGCTGCATTGCATTTCTGGCTTACCGGTCTGGAATGAGTATGAACAGGGCTGTAACCAGCAACTGATGAGAATTCATTGAAGTACTGTGCTACTGATAAGCCCAAGAATATGGAGGTGCCTAGGATGAATTTCGTACGGAAGCTGTTGAGGTTGCAGTATTGAAGTAATCCAAGTCCAGCAGAAGCTGTTTGTATCAATATGGACCGTCGTCATGGAACACATAAAAATTGAATCAGGAAGGTTATATAAACTTAAACTGGCTGTTAAGCATGTAACATGTCTACTTTCTCACATATTGTGGGACAAAGTTTACTTAAAGAAGATTATATCTTGAGTTTTGATGTAGTAATACTTTCATGTTGGAAACACTCCATATTTTAACCTTGGGACTTATACAGTAACTAAAAGCAGTCTTACAAATGAGGACTTGGATAAAGCCGAATTCATCCTGTCATAAGAATGTGTGGATTCTCTAGAAGTTGGAAAAACCAATAAACAATTGAAAATTATATCACTCTCTTGGTAGAACTTTGTGTCATATCACACAAACCATTTTAATTTAAAAAATTCAATTCTTTATAAACAGTATCATTTCCTCAAAAACAAAAAAAATTCTTTTTTTTGAGTAGAGAGATTAAATTCTTTGAGTAGAGAGAAATGACATACCAACATAGGCAAACAGGACACAGTACAGCGCTGCTGCAATGGGCATTGGTATAGAAGCAACAACTGCTCCAAATTTTCCTGCTCATCAGCAATAATTACATTCTGACATCAAAACGCATGGCAAATAAAAACTCATGAAAATATGGATGGTGAAGAAGTTGGAGAGCTACTGAAATGGGCTATGAAACAAAGATTAGGATGCTAAAGATCTTATACATCATTAGGAAGCTCAAGATAAATCGGATAGCCTAACAAGAAAACCGAAATATTGATCTGGATAAGAAAAGATGGTCACCTAAGCAGGAAAAGAAAATCATAAAAACAGCTGATATCTCAACAACTCTTCGACTTCCAACTCGAGTCAAACCAAGCAGACCTGCATTTTCCCTGTTAAATATACTTGTATAAGATAATTTCATGGATTGTATGTATCTTCATTTGTCAATGAAAGCATTTAATATCGTTACACGGATGCTGCTGAGCCATTTGCTGTACCAAACATGCCATCCAACAATAGACCAAATCCCTGAAATTCAATATAAAAGTGAGCACCAAAATATTTTTCTCAAGAATTTGATTTCAGTTAATTGAAAAAAGCTGGTTAATGGTACCTGCCATCCAACACCTCGGCTAAGAATTGATGGTGGCAGTGGAGTAGCACCTGCATATCTTGATACTGCAATGTACGTACCTGTAGACTGTAAAAAAATCCATACCGAAGACACACGTCATTGTAGAAATGCTGCAAACTTGTAAAAATATCCATATCAAAGAAACATGTCATTAAAAAAATGTTGCAAACTTGTATAAAAGAAAGCATGCAGCATTCTGGAAACTTTTAAAAAAAAAATTATGAGCAAATCTCAGATGCTCCTCGTTCCACAAGTGAATGTGAGGAGAATTTAAATATTCCATTCAGTTTTATCTCTATTTTAACAGAACAAAGTTTTATATTCATCAATAGTTTTTTTTTCCAAATATTTTTCAATTGGCTTTTATTATATTAACAAGAAATAAAGAACACGACATGCAACCTTATTTTGTAGCTGTTTTGTACCCTGTGAATTGTGAAGCAGCATGCACTCTATATCTTCATTGGATTATATATTTCACCAGGGTGGTGGGGGTTGTGCTATAAAACAAGCTGCAAAATTATGACTACATTTTCCACGGGAAATTTATCCTGTCAATTATAAACAATATCACACCAGATGTTCTACATTCTATTGTTATCCTTAGAAGTTAACTTTTCATAATTATGACCAGCAGATAACAACTCGTATGTATGAATTGTGTGTTTTAAAACAGTAATAAAGGGGAGAAAATGCATTTATAATAATTTATAATAATAATATCTTGATACATATAAATCATCCTGATTAGTGAGGTTACTTAGCTCATTATTCAATTTACAAATCTAAAATTAAATCAAGGTAGTGATTGGTGGCTGATTTCAACTTAAAGAAGTTTCTGGGCAATGTTTATTACCCTAGAAATGATGGATAAATAAGGCCTGGCTCTCCACAAACTCTGATATGCAGCTAATTTTAGCAACAATATAAGTAGTAACTATACGGACATTAATCTTCTGAGTACTCTCATTAATATATTCTGACACCTGTAAATGTTTTTCCCTAAAAATCATGCACAACCATTCATGGGAACATATTACCTTCTAACATACTAGTGTAATGGACATTATTTTACTTTGTGCTTTAGACTGTTAGGAAACAAGCCTGAGACAAGCCCTTTAAAAATAATGCGAAATATTTTTTTGAAAGTGAGGAAGTTTTGAAGGTCCTTTTTACTCATACATAATTTATGTTTGAAGGTCCTTTTTACTAATACATAATTTCTGTTTGAAGGTCCTTTTTATTTCATAGTCACAGAGAGAGAGAGAGAGAGAGAGTAAAGGGTTCCCAACTACAAAGGTTCTTTCTTCTTATATTGACAGGATATTCATTTTTAGAAGAACTACAAGTCTACAATATGCCTGCTCATATTTCTTCATTGGGTAGTGCATGATGGTAGATGCAGCTAAATAAACCTGCAAAAGCATCACCAAAATACCTTTTCTCTATACAGAAAGCATAAGCTAATAACTAGATTGTTCTTTTCCACATCAGTGAGAAAGGAACACCAAAAGTTGTGAATAATCACAAAAAAGCAAATTTTCCAGGAATAGTGGAATACTGACCTCAACAAGAGCAACAAATGAAGCAGCCATCATAACAAAACAATCACCAGCATGGAAAGAAGGACCTCCCCACTGAAAGGGATAAGGAACTTTTACCCTGCATGCGCGTAAAGTGGAGCTTATAACATGATAGACTGTGAAGGGGAAAACACTGTATATATTGCAAACACACTTCTTTATATACTTTCTGAGTGTCCAAGTTGTGCAATCAATAAATATGTTTATGGTAACTTGATCATTCTTCATAAGTGCTTCTACTCTTTACTGATGAATTGGAGTTGTTGTGTCATGAAAGTTATGGCCAATCATAAACATGCAGAAAATGCAATGAGGCATCTTTATGCAATCAATAATTATGTTTATGATAATTTGATCATTCTTCAAAAGTTCTTCTCATACTGACAAAGTGGATCCATTGTACCATGAATGTTACGGCAAATCATAAACATGCAGAAGTATGCAATGAGACACTTGCACGGCAACAAGTCCAGATTAAGCCTTAATGAAGCATATAATTCACGATTTCCTTCACTTCACAAGAATAAGAAAAACACTAAGATTGTGTCCAAAACAATAATAAGATCTACATTTCTGATTTCAAATTGACGAATTTTAAATAAATCAACGCATAAAGAATTATCTGTTATTTTTTAATCAGATATATTTCAAGTAAAAATGTAAGTATTTATTTTTTCAGCTTTCTTAAATTAGGAAGCTTTTGACCTATGTAACGGTGTCAAACTATGCATGTCACAAAATCTAGAAATGTGGATTTCTACCAAAGCAGTAAAAATGATGTAAACCATCCCTAAAGTTCAAGTCAAAATCCCAATAGCATCCTATTAATGAGTAGAAAGGGGACTAGATTGTTAAGTCGGAATGGCAGGAACAAATGTGGAATTTTTTACAATAATCAGTGAGAAAAGGGATAGGCGCAAACGTAACAATTTATCTACTATGGAATCTGATATGCGGGTCATAACCCTATGCTTGGAAACCTGCTTTTTATTACTCCCTACATTTAGAACTCTTAATTATATTTCCATTCTGATTTCTCCAGTATTTCTCAAATCTATATTCACCACTTTCATTCAAAATCTTCTTTGGCTTCCTCGTCTTGGAACCTTAGTGTTTTCAGGCATAAAGATTATATTTATGAATGATGCCCATGATATTTTTTAAGTGGGAATTCTCTTGAAGTCATTCACAAATCATATAAAAAATACAAACCTTAGTTCCGAAAATTGAAAATTGAAAATTCCAAAATACCAAAAGATGAAATATCTTAAATATTTTCTGACAAAAAAGTGAAGCACCATGCGACTCCCTCTAAAAGTTGTGTTGGTGATCAGGATACGACCAAAAGCATAAACAAGGTTTCCAATTATCTGAAGGACCAACATCATTATATATATGGGATTCGGAGATGTAACCCAGCTTTTCTATATATTCAGGACAAGTATACTTGCCATGGAGCAGCGTGTATAAGCCCAGCACGATCAGTACGACAATGAAACTGGGTTAATGGGCGCCTATGCTTATAAACTCCACTCCCCGTCAAAATAACAGCATATATCCATACAATCGCAACAGTAATCAGAACTGAAAATCGATCAAGAAGCACTCTTTTCCCTCCCAATGCATGCGAAAGGTACTGCAAGAAAATCATGATCCAAATCACACTGACTGGTCAATGAATAACTCACCACTGAAAATAAAATTAATAGCAACCTACATTGATTACATTAACATAATACAAGAAACAATGACTTGAAGGAAACTTGACATTTTAACCACCTGTGAGAAGAGGATCAGTAAAATGAGTTGTGGAAGACCAATTTCAATACATTTTGCCACCTGAAATTACCAGTCAATATCAGAGAGAGCCACCAACATAAAAGAGAAGATCCATCTTTTTGTGTAAATTCTCAATTACATAATCGAAAGCAATATATACGAGCTACCAAAGAAGCCATAAAGAATGACATTAAAAGTTGGACAGAAGACACAAATATACAAATGAATATGACATACTGCAGGAAAGCCATGGCTGTATAGTCCAAGCCCGGCAAGGGTAACAAGGGGAACCGCAGAGAGAGGGCTGAGATACCTGATATAAAAAGCATGAGATTAAAAAAAAAAATCTGTGAGCCAATTATTGAAACTCAACTTCTTAACTTAATAAAAAAAAATTGGAACTCCAAATAGAAGAAGAATATATTGCTCAACCTCACAACTATCCTCCATATTCCAAAAAACCCAATGACTAGCTGAAATATTGAAGCAATGATGAGAGCTCCTTGTATACTCCTCATGGTCTTGAGAAATCTCTGCTTGTATTCAATGACCACAGAAATCCAACAAATAAGACTACCCCGAAAGCTGAATTCACAGAACCAAAAACATATTTTAAGAAACTAGGAATATGGGAATGACCTGATGTGGGTCAATTTCGTTTGCATATCTCCCAGATAATATGATCGAGAGTGTCGGAATTATGAATGTGTAGGACCCTCCGATAACAACAGGAAGACGAGTGCCAAAATAAGTCTGCAAGAGAGTCTTAATCCCTGCAACGAAGAGCAGTGTTTGCACTACTCTGACCTTCTCTTCCTATAAAAATTAATAATAAGAGAATCAATTCACACGATCCTCAGATATGCTGTCAAACTGTGACACCTGAGAATTCAGAGAAACACTTACATTACCACCACCCATTTGAGGAACAAGAATCGTGGGTATCAGAACTGTGGTCCCAAGCATTACGAGGTAGTGCTGGAAACCAAGAATCGTCGCTTCATCTGAAGAGCATAAAGAGAGACAACCACACGCAGAGCACATCAGTTTACATAATTTGATCAACAATAAAAACAACCCATATAAGAATAACAAACAAGATGAAAATCTAATATCCGGTGCACCCATTACATGTAAAAGATGGTTGGTTACAAGTTTTTTTTTATTCGTATTTTGGTAAGTATTTTTCCTTGTCAAATATTCCTCTATCAACAGGGAGTTATCAATAAGGGACCTGAAGGCCTTCTCAGTTCGACGTCTCTTCTGATCAGGAGGTTTTTAAGGAAATTTGATCATTTTCTTTTATTTTTTCTTTTTCTTTTTCTCCTCTCCCCCCTAAAATTTTTGGATTGTACTTCAACTTCTATTAAAGACATTGGGATAGCATTATCTTTCTTTTCTTCAAATAAAAAAGAAAGAAAGAAAAGAAACAGAATTCACATGATTGTTTGCTCCAATTTTTTAAATATAAAGAAAACCATTGAAGAAAAACAGAATATCAAATCTTATATAAACTTCTACAATACAATAGACACCCCAACTCTTAAATTCTTCCATCCTGATTCCTGAATAGATAATTCTCTGTAAAACCCAAAAATCTCCAAATGATGGCAATCAAAAGTAAGAATTTTGAATTGGCATTTGGAGTGCATACACCAACTTGGAGGACTATTGATGCAGTACTCGATTCCTGGAAACTGGTCCCTCACTGGGTGTGGCTGAAGTCCTTCCACCTTAGTCATTCTCTCTTCCTCTGCAATCCCTCTTGTTTGACTGTGTGTGTGTGTGAGAGAGAGAGAGAGAGGCAGAGAAAGAGAGAGGAATATAAACGTTAGAGCTCTGTCAAATATATAACACAAAATACAGTGTTTTTAATGGGTGCATTAAAAACATTGACGACTCGTGGAGTTTTTGAATATCCTCCGGAAAAGACGATAATGCCCCTACACCAATCAGACGCAACGGTTCGGTCTCTGGTTATCGTTTGACTGAGATACCCCTGTGTCATGTCCACATTTACTCAATCAACCTCTCTAACGTCAACAGTGCCCAAGAGGGCAACTGTGTCAGTTAAATCCAACTGATCAGCACCGTTGGATTTTAGAAACTCAACGGATGGATGCGATCAGGAAAATATATCCTTATTTAAAGGTAGCTTGAATGTGTGTGAATGAATAATTTGTTTTTATTGAAATGGAGACGCAATGTCCGGTATTTAATTATTTCTGAGTGACAAATCTTTTCATTTGTGGGGTATTGTACTTCAAATATTTTTTGTTTTTGAAATCAAATAAGAATATGTTGATATCCCACTGTTGATGTTTGATCAGACGACATGTATCACGACAAAATGAGTGGACTTTTGTGTTTAATAAAAGCTCGGATTTTGGCTGCCCCACACAAGTGGTCACGTAATGAGAAATTACATAAGCTGTTTGGGTATTGGAATTGGGTGAGAATAAGAGGGAATGAGGAAGAATAGGCCTAAAAAGCTGTTTGTTTAGCAGAAATAGATGGGTATAACTATGACAGAATATGTGAGAATAAGCTGATATTCCCTTAGAATTTTCTTATTCCATCCAATCCATCCCACTAGTATAAAATGATTCCACTGTCAAATCAATTGTCACCACCTCTTATAAATCAAGGGGCTCATATGACAAATCATTTTTTTTTTCACATTTTATAAATTCTTCTCTACACCATATTCACATTTATCCACAACTTATCCATGGTCAATCAAATAACCAAATTTTTTATATTACGTTTCTCAATGAAAATAGTTGAAAACATAATCAAACAAACTAAAAATCACTTATTTTACTGATATACTTATCTATTCCTAGAATAGTCATAAATCACGTAATAACTTATGTTTATATCCAAACGGCATGCAACTACTATCAATTATTAAAAATTTAAGAAACCTCAAAACTACATGGCTCCACAGTTTCCTTAAAATATGATGCATGAAAGGTCTTCCTCACACATACACAATAAAAGTAACATGAAAACCAAGTAGGATCCGGAACTTTTAGAAAATCTTTTGTTAAACATCTCACGATAGATGTAACTTTGTTGTCATGGAAGTTTCTCTATCGTTTCTCGTGCTAGTTAGTTAGTTCTCTCTACCAAACTTGACATATTTTATAGGGAGACAGACAGAACCAAGAAAAGATTGTGTTGAAAACCCTGAAGAGGCAAAAAGAAAGTTGAATCAAGCGGTGGCCTACAAAGCTGTTTTTTCTTTAGGTTTCTTATGGGTAACCATTCATTAGTCTTTCACCAAAAAAAAAAAAAAAAACCATTTTTAGTCGTGGTGGATGTACCTCTCTCAACTACCTCTCTGTTCTTATAATATGATGATTATGATATGGTGAGATGATGAATATGGAACTATTGTCTACCACATTGTTTAATAAAAAAGGGTTGCAAGAAAAAAGAATATAAACATGTGCGGTTTGTTGTCAAATTATAGTGCAAGGATACTTGAGAATTGAGTTGAATTTGCAAGAAAAAGATATACATCGATCTTAAAATCGTTATAAAAATATTATATATTCTTTGTTTGAAGTTTTATGCATTTTGATGAATTTTTTTGTTTTAAAATGCATATAATGTTTAAATTAACGTATATGATTCGAAAACAATTTTTGAGATCGGGTGTATCAAAACACAAATTCCGTTTGTGTACACATTTTGGGCATGTTTGCGGTGGCCGACTTAGGCTCCGTTTGGATCCACGTCCGGGGCCGCTGTGTCGGCGAAAGCGAGGTCTAACGCGAGAATCGTTTTTTTGAGGCGTCGGGAAGGCGAGGAAAAATTAGCTTGAAACGCTGAATGAAAGAATCAAACGCGAAAACTCAGTTTTTTGTTTGGTTGGGCGTCGGTGTCCGCCACCACTAACGCGGGTGAAACGCGGATCCAAACGGAGCCTTAGCAAAACTCCACCTCCATAACAAACAGGAAAATCACGTTAGCGTTTGAAAGCCAATGTCTGCGTTAAACTACTTATTTTTCCTGGTTTTTAAAACGCGTTGAAACACTGCTCCGTAGAACGCGGGGTGAACCAACCACGCCCTCAATTTGAAATGCGAGAACTCATACTATTGTTAAGCATTGCAAGTTTGCAACTTGACCGGTTGATTTGACACCAAAAGTAATGTATAAAATTTGAAAAGATTTTGATTTTTTTCTTATTGTATGTTCCAATGGGGACCTCAAAATTAATTAATAGTTCTTATAATGGTGTTGGGGATTTAATTGTTAGTTCAAAATTAATTAGGGTCCGTTTGGATAGTTCTTATAATGCAGCCAAACGGGTGTTGAATCAAAAGGGATTCCTTTTAATTTAATTGTCAGTTGACAAATTAGATTTTCTCTACCAAACATTAAACCACTTTCAAATATTTTTATAAGCTCATCCACAAACAATAATAGGAAGCCAATGAAGCCATGTCGTTCCTTCTAAGGCCTTTTAAGGTTTTATAGTACGGTAGGTAGAACATTGATGAGATCAGTTAGTGGGTGCGTCTGGCAACCCACTTAAGCTTTTTCTATTTTGAATGGCTTTGTTTTTTCATTTCTTGGATTAGAATGGCTCACTTGCCCTAACTAATGATGGATTATTACTTATTAATGCATCTCCTGGTTGTCTGTTTCCAAAGTGGTTGCACCTTTTAAACGTTAATACATTCAATCCATTTTTTTGTCCATTTGCATTTACGGAGTTACTAAAGTCGTATATGAATTTGTCTAATACAGTATATATTGTTAATCTCAATATTCATATTTATATGTTGACACATTTCTTTGATATAACAAATACAATTTTTTTTAGGTTTTCACATTCATGGCTATAAAAAAAACTTTTTAAAGCACACATTCTAATAATCAGGCTTTGATACTAATGTAAGAAGTCATTAATCATATACATAAGTGAACATCAAAATGAAGCAGAATAGAAAACACACTCCCAATTAAGACTTCGAGGATTGCTTGGATTTGGATTGCACAATATTCCCTTTGCATCAAGAAAGCAAACAAGTCAATAGATTGTATACATAAAACAATCCTGCAATTCAACCAGTCAAGTATCTCTCTCAAGATTTCTCTATTTAGTTTCTTCTATATCTCCTTGGATTCACTTGATTTAGATACTCTCTTGAACCCATCAGGATATTAAACTCCATGGGATAGAGAAGTTATGATAATTGCCCCTGCAGTTAAAACTGCTAAGCAGTTTCAAAAAGAGTGTGACAACATCCTGTCAATAGGCATGCTCTCACGGGTGTCCTATCCAATCAAAATATTTAGGATGGTCTCATGCTACTGCTTTTTTCTTCTGTTTATATTTTCCCCCTTTTTTGGAGGTTGTGATTTACATGAAAGAATAGAAGTCAAATGCCAAATATTAATGTAAGAGTCATTGAAGAGAAAATGAACAGATCAATTCCATCATAGCATCTGTGTAAAAGTTTTGTTGATGTAAAATATTTAATGCTTAGAAATATGAACAAAGAAACATTAATGCTTGAATGAAAGAAAGTTTGGTCATTTCTGAAAAAAATTTATTGAACATGCCAAGATAAAATTCCATAACTTGAGATATGGCATGAAAGAGGAATTTGCGTCAGGTACAAACAAAAGCAGGGGGGTCTACTCTTCCTCAGACTTTGGAGATCCCTTCCACTTGAAATTGTCTGCATAAGCCTTGACCTGCAGGAACAGATAAAGTGTGGCATTTTTAAAATAAGGCAACCTACACTCACATATATTTTTGGGACAATCTATTAACATAAAATAGCAGGCAATTCCAGCAACACAATGAGATTAAAATCAGAACCAGGTAAAAAATTGTATCATTTATTGATAAAATGAAAATCCATCACAGTGAAGGCCTTGACACCAACATTCTGAGAACGTATAGGGGCAATGGATGTGTATCCCATTCTAGCAAATTCTTACTGCGCTGGGGAATCCCAACCACTGACAGAGAATTGTAACGCATTCTTGCAAGTATTTCCGTACAGCTGTATCCCCTTTGTTACATTGGCAGAAGTCATCTTTTCAAATATAACAAATGTGTTACAAAACAATGTCTGCTAAAAAACCTATGCCTGTGCAAAACATCATAGTTTACATAAAATAAGTGTCACACAACTATATCTAGTCATATTCCAGCACACTCTATTATATGTTTATCTGAATCTGGGTATTTTGAACTGACTGAACAACAATGAAGTGATGAAATTATGCCGAACAAGTTGAATATGCCCCACATTCTGCCCAAAATATCTAAATGGAAGGAACAAAAGATATTTATGTAGTCAACAGCAAAACCTAAGCAGTTCAATGCAAAAAAAAAAAAAAAAATTGTACAGTAAGATCTCCGCGTGATACAATTATTGGCTCTTAGGTACATCCTAGAATATACTTGTTTTTTCTCTAAAATATGATAGGCATCCCACCCCAAATGTATGTAATAGAAGAGAATGTCCAATCCAAATCAAATAACAAAAACAAAAAGAAAAATCCAGTCTAGGACGCAGTAGAGGAGGTATCTACTGACGCCCCAAAACCAAACCACAACTCCAAATAAGAACTACTCCACAATCTCAATATGTTCCCCCAAATACAAAACAGAAGATGCACTCACAAATATACGCCAATCTTTAATAAACTGAATCACCAATTCCCATATATTTCCACATATAATGTCACCCCCTAAAAAATAACATCATTATGCAAAAGCCATATCGACCACATCACAGCCGATATCTTTGCTTTTACACTTCTATCTCCCCTCTACCTCATCTGCCTCCCCGTCATCCATATCCCCTCCAAGGTCGTGAAGTCAACCGGCAAACCCATTGCATTGACTAACAAAAGTCATATCTGCCTAGCCACCAACAATGTATGAACAAATGCTTCGTGGTTTTTTCTGCTTCATTACAAAAGCTACAAGACTTATCCTCGTTAGGAACTCAACTGGCCCTATAAGACTTTGTCAGCAACCTGTTCTAATATGTTAGCCACATGATCGCCTTTACCTTAAGAGGGAATTTGAACCCCTTACAGCCTTTCAGTCACTAGGTAAAATCTGGGAATGTGTTTAGCAAGGATTGGGTCGACAACGGTGGAGGAACACCAGTGCAGGCTTTTACTATCTGTATCAAAAATTGTTGAGCAAGTCCTAACAGTAAATTTGGTCATCCTAGTTTTTTTAAGTAATTTCTTAAAGATAGGGATAGAACAATCAGTTTCCCTGTAATAATATTGACTGACAGAGGAACATCGGAAACATAAAGTAGGAAACCAATACTAGTGAATATAAGACCTCATGATGCAAGAGTTTTCAGCAAGCATGACTCAACAAATACTTTTACATAATATTTGCTTTCTACAAGAAAGATTTCAAATTCAAACAGAATAGGAATATGGAAAAATCCAGAAGACAGAGAAATCAATTATTGTTAGCAGCAAAAGATTGCGGTAAGAAGAATTTTAAGAGAAGGATCACAAACCTTTAACAGAGGGGTATGAGGCTTCTTGACCTGCATAAAAAACTGAACAAGTTAACAAACACCACAAACACATATATAAACCAAATAATATAACAAATAATATAAAAAAAAAAAAACATATCTAAAACTGAAAATTAAAGATTTGGATAAAAAAAAGTTTATGGAATAGAGAAGGAGCAAATCACCATGAAAGTTCATTTCATTAGAGAGGAAAAGGATATGGAATGTGGAAAGCCACTGAAAATTAAAGATTTGGAAATACTACCTTCAAACAAATAAAAAAAGTTTATGGAATAGAGAACCTGGTGTTTGTGAAGAAAAAAATTTCCCTCACTTTCCCTTTGCTATCTGATGAAAAAAATTTTCCCTTCCTAGAGGAGGGAAAGTGAGGGAAAGTTGTATCTAAAACACTACACCAACAAGTTATAAGTAAATCTCTCTCCTTATTTTTTTATTTATATTAATCTGATTTGATTTATTGGACACTGCAGGTTTTTTTTTGTTTGGAATTTTGTTTTTGCTTACTTGATCTTATATCATTTTTTTGGTTTATTTGAGATTAGAGAGGAAAGGATATGAATTAAAAGTTATAATTTATAAAAAAAAAAAGGGGGTTCTCATGCCCTAAATTGGAATCTTGCGTGAGATAATCCACATCAAGTAATCCACAGCCTCGTCCCTCTCTGAACCTCTCTCTCTCTCTCTCTCTCTCTCTCTCTCTCTTTGTGTGATATTTGTATATTTAGTGATTATGTGTATTTTATGTTTATTTGTATATATGATTTTTAATGAAAAAAACATCTAAAAATCTAATAAGTCTCAATTTTAAAAAGTGTTTTCTGACTAGGGTTTGTGGTAGACAACATTAGTTAGAAATATATTAATTCAATTAATTAGATGTTTAAAATGATACCATTGCATATAACCATATGTACTGGTTCCTCTGCTATAAAAAAAAAAGAGAGACTTTTATATTATATTTAAATTAATTGTTAAAATATATGTTTTTTCAATTCAGAAACACATACAAATACTACCTCACAAACACAAACAAAGTTTTTATTTTCCTTCATTTTCCATTACAGGCACAAACAACAGTTTTTATTTTCCATCACTTTCCATTCAGAAGCATATAAACAGAAAATATTTTCTTTTCCAATTTTCCTTTTGACCAACATTCCATCACTTTCTCTCATTTTCCCTCTGTGTTTTGCACAAACACACTACAATGACAAGTTTTCTCCTCTCAATTCTCATCCTTTTATTCATATCAACTTCCAACTTTTTTATTAATATCCAAACAGAGGATTACTATAATTATGAACTGCATATCCAGTTCTAGAGAATTCGCGATACCTAAATGCATGAATTGACCACCTTAAGAAGAACATAAATCATAAAATAAGTATATAACTTTCCTGGTCTGGCAAACTTTGAACAAATATGGTCATAAGAAGGGTGTATCACTCAGCTTTTTCTCTGATCAGATTGTCATAATCGTTGATCTGTTGCTACCTAGCCTCTACACGAACACCTTGGCTATAAATTTGACATTAAACTAATCAGACCAAAATCAAGAAAATGTGCAGGTTCACTCTTTTCAGAAATCAAGGGGATGACTGATTAAAGCACACACACTTCACTTCATGGTGACATTTAAAAATCAGGTAAAATAAAATTCATGGAAGAGCATGGGAAAACCATTAGGCCCCGGTGCCTTTACTCCTTCCATTGGCATTAACAACTCTCTGTACTTTGCTCACTTCAAACTGTTTAGACAGTTCCAAAACTTCTTCAGATGAGAGACACACAAGGTTGAACCATATCTCTAGGATGGCCCTATTCCTCTATTATTCTTTGCAATCCTTAATATGGTTAATGCATTTCTACTTTTTTTTAGAAGGAATTTGGAGCGTCTATTAAAAAAAAGATGCCCCCAAACAAAACAGAGTGGGATCTCCATGGAAAAAGAAAGAAAGTAAATAAAACAAAAAAAAATGAAAAAATAAAGCCTCAACAAATCAAGGTATAACCCTCATCACTAATCTTAGCCGTTAAACCTTAGTGATCATGTTCCAAACCAATAATTTCCCATGATGGTGGAAGGACACCAAAAAACAAAATGACCCAAGATTTGAGGAGCCGAGAGATTGTTGCCAGTGTTTTCCAAGTTGATCCTCACATGTTGAAAGATGCGTTCATTTCGAGTGATCCAAATGCAACAACACATGGAATTTGGCAAGGGTACTCAATCACTTCGCTTACATCGCTTCCGGAATTGTTCAACAAATATTATATTGTTTAGGGTTCCTTAAGATCAAGATCATTTAGTTAAAAAGGAAAGATGAAAGCAATGAAGAAAGTAAGACAAATATAATATATAAAAGGCTAGATGCACAAAAGAAAATAATTGTACTTTTCCTATTTTACCCTTATGTGAAACATGCCCATTCTTCTTCTTCTTCTTCTTCTTTGTGAGAAAGGAATGGAGATTTTTATTAAAAGAAACCCCCCGGTTAGAAGGCCTTAAAAGAGAATGGAGAAAATGAAGAAAAAATATCTAAAAAAAGGAGGGATACCCCCACAAAATAGATTACATCACCTCCGAACCCATGGGGAACCCATAATAGAAGAGGGGGATCATTTACCCAAAATGATGGTGACCCAATCTTTAAGTAGAGAATAAAACATCATCCAAGTATTGTCCAAATATATTCTCTTTCGTTGGAATACGTGATCAATGCAAGTGAGCCAAATGCTCCAACACACCGCATGCAGGACTAGCCATCGGAACTTGGTACAATTACTACGATCACCTTTTTACGTCTTTTGCTCTCCCTGTCATTGAACGAACAATGGACCCCAAGAGCTTCACCCAACTTTTTCCCAAATTGATCCACTTAAGCAACACCCAAAGAATGGATGAGTGCTCGTCTCCCCTTCCAAGCCGCAAAGATCACAAATAGTGTTGCCATAATTTGGCCATTTGACTCGTGAGGATCTTGTCCAAGGGAGCAACACACGAAGCCTGAATCTTCAAAGGGGCTAGGGATCCCAAATAATACCTCCGAACTGTGAATGAGGTTAGGGAGATGGCTCTTATTGAGTTTCCTATTAAAGGAGCACATGGAGAACCTGGCGCAAGGGGTCAATTTCCAAACCACATAATCCTCTTCCTCCAAGTTCAATTCCACCTCTTGAAGTGCTTCAATAAGGGAGGTAAATTCCTCCACCTCAACATCGTTGAGACTACAACGTACATGTTTTGTACATTCTACATCTTAAAATTTACATTCTACAAACCATGTACATGTTTCGTAAGAGCTTAAAATCTGAACCAATAACTATATTTGGTTTGATCATTGTCTAAAATATATTCTTGATCATTATTTAACAATCACACAACTGCCAAAATCTTCTGGGATGGGACTTCTAGTGTTGCATAAATCCCTGGTCATTTTCAATTTCGTTTCTCTGTTTTTTTTTCTGGTTGGCTGCTCTTGGGAAACCTCTTATCTCCCATATTTTTGTTACTTTATTTCCCTTTTAAGGATGGACTAAGGACACCTCTCTATTTTCTTTTGGAGCATGCCATATAGTTCTTGAACAAAGCTCTGGTGGTGCACTCCCACATTTTGTCCCCCCACCCCCTCTCCCAAGACATAAAAAAGAACAGAAAAGAAAAGAAAAAGTCACATGTCAGCCCAAAATCATGTAAACAATCCATCTTATAGGTTGAGTCCAATTAGAATATCTTTCCCAATCTCCTCATCCTTCTTTATATGGAAGTAAGTGACTTGGTAACATATCTTATATTAGTTCCTGCCCATCGATATGAAAATTATATATTGGGCAAGTTTACCCTCATACTAAATGAGGCTCTGTATTCTACATTAACTAACTCTCATATTTAGCCAACATTAACCTGCAGAGACATATAAGAAACAGCAGAAATTTTCAAATTCTTGAAGAATGGGCCAACAATCATCCCAAGTTTACATACCACACAATCCCAGCCATGTTTCTCAGCAAATTCCTTCGCAGCCTCTTCACTGTCAAAACCAAGTCCAGCATCACCTACATTAGCATATGGGTCCCCTGTGGATGTCCAGCCCATCAATGGATTTTCCCACCTATATACAATTAAGAAAGTAACATTGTAAAGTAGTATTCATCATTCATCATGATATTAACCAGTGTGTGGTTAGATGTGAAATAAATGAAGAAAAGGTTGCGCTTTATTAGTTTATTGTATTTTTGGTGGGCAAGCACTGAAAATCAAACTAAAACTCAATAAGAACCTAATCTCAAAAAGAATCTGTGAAAATCTGTCTACACATTGTGCAGATTTACAATAGAAGTGAACAATTAGCATTTGAGCAATTCTACTGGGCATTCAACAAAACAAACATTCAATAGATTGGTCTTTCACCAAACATTTGAATGGGCATTGAATAGCATAAATATCTTCAATAATTTTAAATGTTTTGAAATGTCCTTTGAACATCTTTAAACAGTACATAAAGATGCTAGCAGATTGAAGTAGCATTTGAACAATTTCGAACAAAATATGGTCCACTGAGACAATGTTTTGTAAGTTTGAGCAGTTGGAACTGACACCCAAACTACTGCAATCTACATACAATGAATCTGTGGGTGTTCAAGCGATCTTTTTCGAGCATTCAAATGGCTTCAAACAGTTTTAGATAGGTTCTAACCAAAAATTGTTTTTACTACCTACAAACATGAGCAAGAAAGAAACAGCAACTAAAATGAGCCAAAGCGTTGATACTGACAAAACCTTTGTGAACCCTCTAGATCTAGTAAAATCTTTTATTGTTCATGTTTCACACACTTTCTATGTAGTTTCTAAGTTTTGAGAATCCCATGATCCTATTTTTACTTTCAACCTAGAGAAACCTTCCATCGCCACCATAAAACAATTGTTAATTCTAATGCTCGTGGATTTGAGTGTGGGGTCGTTATTGATCTCTTTTTTTTTAGCGAAAGATAGACGCTTTCTGCCATGATTTCTATTCCAAAACCGAAGTTACAATGTCTGAAGCGGTGGTGAGGGGAATTAGTTTAAAAAAAACAAAAGACATGGAGGGGGGTACCTGACGTGGCTTCGGTAGTAGAGGTCACTACCAGAGCCGATCAGGTTCCGCACAACAACCAATTACATGTCGATGCACGGTTGGCCACCATGCATGCACACTCCTCTCCCAGCTCACAATTAGATCTTCCAATAGTGCCCACAGGTTTTTGAGATAAAACCTTGACCCATTGAAAATTATATCACTTCTTGTCCACCAAATCGCCCAAATTGCCGCTAGGATTAATGCCCGAAGAATGTTAGCTGAGATGCCTTTGTCTTCCTTCATCGTTAAACCCGACTTGCTGCCCACAACTCTTCAGTGTATTGGAAGCCAATGCGCAAGGAAGTCATCTCTCAATCATCTACCAAAGTTGGGATATCACCGGGCATTTGCAAAGCAAATAGTTAACTGGTTCCGATTCCACCATGCAAAGCACACACATCATCGAATCATCCGGGCACCATTTTGATTTGTAGACCTTGGTGAGGATGCGTTTCTGATACACAAACCACATAAACCCTTTCGCTATATTTTTGTTTCATTAGTGTATTTATGGGCCTACTCCTTCGCCACATATGGCCCCTTTCTTGACTGAATTACCCACATCTGGTTTCACATCCCATTGGATCTGTTCCGTGAGCTGCCAAGAAATCTGGGCTGAGTGGAGCAGCTCCATGCACATCATGTACTGCTCAAACTCATCATCGCAGAAGTTTCGACGCATTTGTATTTCCATGTGATGGCCGATTCCGACCAAAAGTGCACAACCTTGACTTGTGTATTTGTGGCCACCCAAAATAGCGAAGGGAAAAGTCTCCAAAGTGGTTGCTCGCCACACCATTTATCCTCCCAAAGCTTACCGTCAGCCCATCTCCCACTTTCCATGATTCATGTGGATGGCTTAAACGGGGATAAGACTCATGTGGATGACATCTCATGGATTTGAGGTACAATGGCTTAAAGGACCCACTCAAGTATGTACTGGTGAATTCGTGCTTGAAGGTACAATATACGGGGAACCCAGAAGCAAATGCGAAAGCTCGTGGGTTTGAGTTGGCTCATAGATGGTATTTGCATTAGGTTGCACATCTGGTTGTAAGTATGTAAATCGTATTTCCCATAGTGGTGGTGGTTTTCCAGGACACCTTTTCCATATAAAAAATTAGGTTTTAACTTTATGTTCGTTAGCTTGTGAATTAAGTAGGTTAGTTTGCATTTTCATAGCATGTTTTATAATTTGAATAGATTAACTGCAAAACCTAGATCGAAACCTTTCCACAATATTTGGTTTATTATTTGTTTAGATCTATAGGCTCAAAAAGAAAAGAAAAAAATATTTTAAATTTTCAAACAAACATATTCAAATCCCCCCTCCCCCCCTCTAGGTCTTGCGCCTCAGAGAGAAATTTCAAGGTGGTTTGAAATAGATTCAGAAAACATGATAAAATTGATTCAAGTATAAAAAAAAGGTCCCTTGGAAAACCAAAACACTGAGGAACAAGGTTACAAGGTAGAGACTACACGAATGGCTTATCACTCATATAGAATGAGAAGGTTACAAAGCTGCATATTTCCTTGCAAGTCTTAGAAATTCTGTGGTACATCACTAAAATTCCATCAAATTGCATGCCGCTCCTCTACAATACATCATTGAAGAAGACCTGAAGGAATGAGGATATGATATAGTCAAAATGAAAATTGAGCCTTTTTATTCTTGATGTGAAATTTGACTTTTTATTCTTGATGTAAGTCATGTAAAGTATCCTATATTGACTGCTGTAGAAATTCTTGTAATTGTTTACCATCTTAATACAATTCAAATAACTTACCCACCAAAAAAATCACATAAACTTCAATTTCCAAATTTTCTATTCCAACAACAAGCAAATATGTTGAGAAGTAAGACTTGTACCTTCCAAGAAATCTGCATAAGCTTTGTCATAAAGCCATATCTACCCATTAATGTTGTGAACATTTAGGTTTCTATTAAGACCATTCATGGCATTTTACATAACAATGAATAGACAGTTTCGCAGAAAATCACATCTACGGGGATAGTCCGGTGACCCATAGGACACAATACAGGAATACCCATTTAAAGTAAGCTCAATATCTCAATAATGGACAAGGACAACAAATGATTCTTGGAAACATGGAATACATAAAAATCCATCAAGTAAACCTGAAGGAAAAATTATCTGAATGGACATTACACAATTATAAAGTGAAAGGGAAAAAAAGAGCACAACAGAATGCATGTAATGGAACATACTTCTGGGTCGACATGAAATTGATCTTCCACCTCCCAAATTTGCCCGAACCTTGCTGCGATGCTGTTCGAGCAGGCGAATATATAACAACCTGGAATTAAAGATCCACATAAAAGTCAAACAAAAAAAATGCTCTCCGCCTACAAAAACTCAACATTTCCCGATCTTGAAAGATTATATTAAAAAAAATCAATTTATTGTACTAAACACAGCTAAATTATCAATCGAGATACATAAAAGATGGACCAATACAAGTTTTGTGGATCTCGGAAGATCCAAACACAGAGAGTAGAAAGACCAACCCTTCGTCGTAGGTGTTCTTGGGGGATTCCAGAGACGATCCCGATCTCTCCCGGTTGGAGCTCGACCAGAGCCGCCGCGTCGGAACTCATCAGCCTCAGCTGGGACGACATAGGCCCCCGGAGGAGCCCAGCCGTCGATGGGATGGTCCGTTGAAGGCGAGAGGACGCCATTGTTGCCGTTCGATTAGTGGTCCCAGTGAGACTCTCCTCGTCTTTATACCGAACTGAACGACTGAACGACCCTTTGTCACTAGGTCCTCAGTCCTTGTTACATTACACGTGTAGTACCATATACAAGGGTTGCGATTTTAAGGAAAGATTGTCTGATAAAAAATTTATTAACTTTATTTTTATTCATATTTTCAAAATTATGATAAAAATTAATTATAAATGTTATTTCACTTCATTAAATGAAACAAGAAATTAATATTTTTATTTCAAAATTAGAACAACTGTCCACATTTTATTTCGAATATTTTTATATTAAAGGGATAAATTGTCCATTTCACTTATTCCTATAATTATCTCTTATCAAATCAGCAATGAGTGTAACAAGGTATATAACTCGTTAAATTTTTATTTTCACTTTTTTATAAATAATATCATTTAATGTATTAAGTAAATACTTCACCATTATAAATGTATATATTCCATTAGATAAAATATATGATTTTAAAAAAATGAGGGACTCTGTTTGGTATTATAAAATGGATTGAGTGTAGTAATATCTTTTTTGGGTTCTGATATGCGATAAAAATAGAAAAATGTTACACTTTTATAGTCCAAAGGCAATCTCCCAATGTTTTCATTATTTTTAAAAATTATATATTAATCTAATAAAGTATGTAAGTTTATAAAAAATGAGATATATATTTCAATAAATTAAATGATATATAAAATATTAAAAAAAATTATATGAAATATATATCTTATTACAATGAGTGAAAAGAGTAAACAAAATACATCAGATTCATTTGATACTGTGAAAAAAGACTGATAGTAACATCCTCTAAAAAATATGATCGAATTTCTTATTCCAACACATTTCTAAATCAATTAAAATGGGGCATGTAATCCCATCATTTCTTTTTTGGGTTTTAAATTATGAGTTGTGTGTTTTATTGTTTCATTTTTTTTTAATCATATTTTTTATTACTTGATCTTTATATTTTCAAGATAAATATTCTATGACATTGTATTGTAATACTAATGAACTTAAAACAATTTTTCTTTAAAGATTTAATTAAATTAGGCTTTTCAAACAAACCACTTTTATCTTTGGTTCATCGTTGGTATAGTATGTGTATTTTTAAAATTATCCTTTTTAGTAATTATATCAATAAATAAAAATGTGCAATAATCTAAAAGAAGAGATGAATGATCATGGATATTTTATTAACATTTTATTAATGATATTTGAGGGACTTACATATTATATTATTATTAGATTATTTATTATCATTAGTGATTTATTATCACAATTACTACTTTTAGCAATAGTAATATCATATTATTATAATTATTAGAAGAGATGGATTAGGTCTATTATTATTATAATAATAATAATAACGACTATTTATATTGATAGTAATATAATAATCATTAGTAGCAATATTAATAATTCTTAGTAGTATTAATATTAGGTATCAAACTATTAATTACTGAATAATAATAATGGTCATTTTTACTAATAAGTAATATTTAACATCTAATACTTATTAAAAACATATTGCTAATACTTTAATATTGAAGGGGTGTGAATCCATTACGCGGTAGAGCTCGTCTGGTGGATGGTGATCTAGCTATCCAATAGTCGAATGAAACCTCTTGACATTGGTATGGTGTCTATCAAGGGGCCTCCATTCAAGTCAGTAAGAATTCTAGGATTTTTTTCAAAGATGTGTTGATAGAGATTGAATGAGATATTTCATTTTCTTAGGAGGCCATCCAAGGAAAAATATGAGCGTAACCGATTCTACTAATCTGGTAGGATATTCCATGTAAGAGTATTATTCAAGATATGTAGTGTGAATGAATTTTATAATGAAATTCTCCACGTGGCCACTTGATGTCTTTCTAGACGGGCTACAAGGAACCTATCAGTCCCTTGTTAGGTCGAGCACGCACATTGGCTGTTGTTTTAGATAAAATGAGCCTTAATTGTCTGTTGTCATACTCGGGTCGCTGACTAGCCAAGTCTGCTCAATAGTGATCCCTCATAGCACTGTCTATGGGAATTAGACTTAAAACTAGTCTTTCACCTCTCTTAGGAATGCCATAAGAGCGCCTCTCCTTGTGGCATAGTCTAGTTTTGCTCGAGTTATTCGTAGACAAACATGATTCACAAATTTTTTTACGATAACACATGCAATCTTATAATTTTACAGTTATCATAGTATAAAAAATACATAATAAGATGAAATATATGATTTGAAAAAAATAAAAACTTGGTGGATTCAAAACGGTACATCACTCCATGACAATAAATTTACACTTTCAACCATTGTGTAATGGCAAGACGAATTGATGTATGGTGTGAGAGTGGGGGAGTTTGGGAGAGGGCAAAATGGAAATGCTACTTCCGAGAGGGAGGGAAGCCATGGTCCGTTAAATGAGGAAGACGAGGGTATTATTCATCATTTTAGTTGGGTAGGGGTAAATTCATCTTTTAGGATTATAAATTAATTAATAAGATATTTTAGATTGGATTATTAGAATCTCAGGTAATTCACTAATAAAATAAAATATTCCAGGTATATGCTTTTCTCAAATGCTTAACCATAGAAGTTTGCATATAGATATATCAGTGGGCTATCTGTGCTATCTGTATTTTGAAAGTTCATGAATTTTTCCATAAAAAGTAGAGGGATTTATTTGGATATATACATCTGCGCACGATGCTTTATCATATCATATATATAAAGTATTCGATAGGGTGTTTTATGCAAAAACCCCATTTTCTATGTTTTTGTTTTGTTTTGTTTTTTTGTTAATTTTGTCTTGGACATCTCTCGCGGATTTTAGGGGTCGAGAGCGAGCGAGTCCGGGGGACGGAAAAAAAGAAGGAAACGCCCTTGACGAGATGGAACCCTCCATTGTGGCTGCTCTCTTCTCTTCTGCGTTTATTTCTTCCGGAAACACCAACTTCAGAGACAATGAAGACCTCATTGTCACCTTCTACTAGTTGTTTAGGCTTTCAAGGTTATTGTAAGGTGAATTACTTAAATTCTTTATCATGATTCTCATCCGTTTGATCAGATTAAAAAAATTGGATTTAAAAAAAAATAAAAACCCTAGTTTTTGGTTCATTTTCGACATCGTGTATAATTTTGGATTTTTTTTTTACTCGATTTGGACTCTGTTTTCGTCATCTTGATTAGAATGCGAGGATGTTTTTTTTTATTCATTTAATATTTATTACCAAGGTGCACCATGGTTTTATTTGCCTATGCTTTGAAAATCATATGAAGAACCTGAGAAATCGATCTATGCCCTGGATATTTAGGTTGTATACTTCATGGTTACGTTGCAAAGATGTAATAGACTTCACAACATTTAAACCTATGCATTGAAGATGCTTGCTTTTGAGTTAGAATTTGAATTAAAAAGGGTAACATAGGTTCGTAGAATATTATGAAAACTACGTTTGTCACTTAACAGACTTATGATAATTAGGTGAACATAATTTTATAAATGGAGATCTGTGTACTTAAAAAAGAGAGGATAGGTTTTTGTTGGATCTTAGGTGATTGTTGAGCCTGTTGGTGTGTAAACAAAAAAAAAAAGAAGTGGCTTGCTCTTGTTATTTTCTATGTAGACTGGGTGGATACTGCAAAGTGGAGAAAAGTAATTACAATGTAATGGTTCAGTTGTAAGCTGAATGGACATTTGAGTTACTATGGTAGTGAGACACTCTGCTTGAAGCCATGCTACTCTACTTTTAGAACTGATGTGCATTTGAAATATTTGGTTATCTCCGAGTCAGACACTCCAGCAAACCGCACAGGGTATCATTTGTGAACTTAAATTTTGCACTCATGTTCCCAGCCTTTCTTCGATCAATGAACCTATTTCCGTCTTCTCTATTTCCAAATCTTTTTTGGATTGCCCTAGATGCGGAGGATCTCATTTGTGATTCCTCCAATTGTGGCGAAAACTCCATTATTTGGACTCCTTGGCTTCGTCGCAATTTTAGTACTATTGAGGAGGAAGAGCTTACCTCTGTACTAGAGACTCTTACCGAGGTTGATTTGAACATAGAGGAGGAGGATCACATGGTATGGAAGGAGGCCCCACGTGTTGGCTTCTCCATGCACTCCTATAGAACTCTCAACAAGAAACCTCCACCAAAGCTTATCGCTTCTCGGTTTGGTAGCTTTATTTGGGGCTCAAGATTCAAGGCTTCATGTGGTTGCTTTCCTTGATAAAATCTTCACCAAGCAAAATGTGCTAAATGGATGAATGACGACAATACTTGTTGCGAGCTTTGTAATTCGGAATGGAGTCTAGAGATCACCTATTCTATACTTCTGTTTTTAGTGGAAAGATTTGGGAGAAAGTGGGTAGATTTGGGAGAAAGTGGGTGAGACTCTTGGATCTCCATGCTCTTTCAATGATACCAAGAGGATGTGGAGGTGGTTCCAGAGAAGATGCAAATTGGGCGATCGTAGTAACTTAACCAAATTCGAATGGCTCATTTTCATGTGGTGTGTTGGAATATTTGGCTGACTCGCAAAGAAACTGCTTTCCAACATAAGAGAGCCTATTTGGAAAATACATGGGCTATGATCTACTCCCTTCTTCATGGATGGGTGGCTATTATTTTAGGAGAAGGTTCTCCTTCATCTATAATGGGTGCTTTGTGGTTTGGGAAGTGATGTAGCGGGTGCATTGTATGGGGTCACATCTCTTCCCCTCCTCTTGTATTTCTTTTTGTTTCTCTCTCCCTCTCTTTCCTCACTCCTTATATTGTTCGGAGATCCCTCATTTTGTTCTTTCCAGGGGTTTCTTTTATTATATAATCCCCTATCTTCCATAAAAAAAATTATAATCATCCACATCATCTCACCTGCGCATATCCTTTGTATATAGAATCATTATATACGAAAAGAGGGTCAAAAGAAAGTACGGCAGCCAGATGTCTAACATGGTGAAATGGAAAATACCTTTCCTCGGGAACCCTTAGGAAGGTCATGCAAAATCTGTTTGTAGGCATCCTTTGGAAACTACGGTGTGAAAGAAATGGTAGGATTTTTTCCAGGGAAAAACTCAAACTTTTTAAAGTTAATGCAATACAAGTCCTTATCCAACTCTCCCACTAGTGAAGCATGTACACGTTAGGTTGGGTTTCCTACCTGTCAGACACAAACATGCTCTTGACACACTCTCAAGTCTCAACACATGGTAGACACATTCCCAATGTGCACAACAATTGTTCTAGAAAAAAATTCCAATTAATAGACTACATTGAGTCTGTAACTATCAAATTTAGGATGGACATGAAGAACATAAACTTCTAATATGCCAAATTGCGTAAGATGCTTTGGTGAAACATGATATATAATGGTCACCTCAAATTCTTTTTTTTTTTTTTTTTGAGATGAATGGTAGTTGTTTGCCCTCAAATTTTATAAATTAGAGAGAATGCCTAAAAGGGAAATACAACAAATTAAAAAGAAAACGCAAAGAAGGCCCTGTTTGATCCAAGAAGAGATCTGTACGTAAAATGCCATCGAACTCAACACCAAAAAACCAAATAGCTCCATCTGAATCACCAAACTCCCACAATATTAACAAACCTCGCCCCTGCACAGAATTGTCCCCAGTCCACCACCTCAAATTCTTTTGAGAGTTTTTGATTATTGATGGAACTTTATAGTTTATGTCAGTGTAAATAAATGGCATGTGTGTCTGTCATGATGCAAGTTTCACAATGCACCATTTTTATGGGCAGTTCGGGAAAGGAGGTTATAAAAATGCTAGAAAATCAGGGGAAAAAATAAATTTATTTGAAATTTAACACACAAGAATGTAGTCGCTTTAGTGAAATGTCATGTGTACTTGTGTAAAGTGATATAGTAGAAATGCGATACATTTGCAACAAAGGCCTTTAGCTACATATGATCAATCTTTTATGAGCATGTTAGGAATCCTATGTTCACCAGAACTCCAAATTGGTTATCATTTTGTATATGCAAACAAGAGATGCTGGTGCATGCTATGGGATAATCATTGCATATAAAATTATTTATTGTTTTTACCTTCTCAACTCAATTCATTTGTAATGGAAGCATATAACTGATCTCTCTTTTAACAGATACTTTAATTGCAATCAAGCTAACATAACTTGTTTGGTAGGAATGGAGGAAACACTAAATAATGATGGATCCTTGATCAATCATATTGAACAACTTGAACGAGGTGTGCTTTTATACCGTCTTTTAATTCAGTTGTCCTTATACTTCCGTTACATTAGGTTCTTGCTCTTTTTCTATTTTAAAGAAACTAATATTTACTTGTAACAAAATAATTGAACAAAAAACATTTAGTAGATAGGCCTATATTTTGACAAGAAGTACATTATTGATATATTATTTTGGGGAAATTAACTATGGGTCCTTCAGGTCACCCACTTATTATTTTTAGGGCCCTGGCACTTTTGGATTTTTTAAAGTCCCCAACTTTGTGAAACATTTTTTCTAGGTCCCTACACATGCTTTCTGTTAGTAACACCGTTAAATATGACCATTTTACCCCTTCTACCTCCATTGTCTTCTTCCCCAAATCAGTTTTTCAAAGTAACAAGTAGATGTAATGGAGGATGAGATGTCAAAAGAATGACAAAGGATCTAAGCAAATGTCAAAACAAGCCAACAAATAAAATTATTTTCCAAGTGTCAAAGGGATAATTTATATACTTGTACTAACTTACCAATGTGACTCATACACACGATGTTCCATAATACACCGTTTGTAATGCTTTCAGTGCTTTTGCCGATCAATAATGCTCATCCACAAGTATTCAAAATTTTATTGCTTTTTTGAAATTTTCTATGAATTTCTAGATTTTCTAATTTTTTTTGGAATTATCTAGATTTTACTGGGATTTTTCGTATTTTTTGGAATTTTTAAATAGAAAAATAGGGTGCGTGGTGGATGAAGGTTCACATTGTGGGGGGCGGGGAGTTTATATGAGGTTGGCGAAAGTTGGGACGACCATTTTTTGTTATTTGAAAATTTTGGGTGGGGGAAGAGGCTATGTGGGGTTAAAAGGGGTGGGTGGGGAGTAATATGAGTTTGCAGATTTTTTTTGTACTTCATGAGGCAGGTTGTTTGTGGCGACTGCGACAATGATGGGGTGGCATAGCCCAGTGACGAATGGGTGTGGTGATGGGGAAAGAAGGTGGTCAATAGTGGTGGCAGTGACAATGACTTTGTGATGGCAGCAATGATGGCGGCAATGATACGGTGGAATATGTATTAAAGAAGAAGATGAAGATAGAGAAAGACTCGAGACAAAGATACCGAGAAAGAGAGATACCAAGGAAGAGAGAGAGAAAGAGAAGTGAGGAAAATTTGGATCAAAGCCCTGATGCCAAATTGATGCAGGACCAAATAGGAATATATAAGAAGTTAGAATAAAGAGAATAATAAATTTTCAAATCCTTCAAAAATATTGATGGATCCCCTGAAGGGTAAAGAAAAGTTTAAAATAATAAAAAATCATTTCCTAACTAATTAAATCTCTATTGTGTGAAATGGGTGATCAGCGAGCCCACTCCTTGGTTTATCTTTTGTAATAATTGACTTGTTCCCGATTTAATGAATCGTGATAGTCTACCCTTTCCCTCAAAAAAAAATTAAAAAAAATCACATCCTAACCAACTTAATTAAATCACACTCTGACAAATAAAACCTATACAAATCTCTAAATATAATCAAATCACATATTATCTCTAGTCATCCATGTCATGCATCCTGTGATATATCATTTTTTTCTTGAAAGAAATGTTGCAATCTTATTGATTATAAAGCCCCCAGACAAAAGGAGATGAGTGATCTCCATAAAGAATTGAATAAAAGAAAGGAAAAGGAACACAAAAAAGGTCCCATCAAAATTAAAGAGAATCCCTATGGTAAATTGGTAACCTACGTGAACCACACATTCCCCATGATGGAACTTGAAGAATACCTTTTTAAAAGACATGAAAGGAAGGCCTTGCAAGGCAGATTCCTGATATCCTTTTGATGATTTGCATTATGGATACTATGGAATCCAAACATGTTATAATGTAGGTATTAAAATCCGAACCTGACATATTGTACATACTTTTAATTAAAGTAGGATTCTACAAATAATTTTTTTATGATTTCAAAATCTCATGGCAACAAATTTTGTTTACATTCACTGAGAGCTGCCTTTTCTTTGTACAAGATGTTTATTGGGTTCTTCCAATTGTCTAAGGACACCTCATGTCTGGTTTTGAAACCATGTAGGATGCATCATACTTGTGTTGTGTTCACCAGTTAGACACATGGCCCTAGTGCACTGGGTTTTTAACTAAACTGTGCTGTATCCAGCATTCCATATCAGTGTCATGTCTGCATGGGTTCTAATTCTCATGTGGTTTCTTGACGTCTGGTTCTCTCATGATTTCTAAACTGTATTGGAGCCAGTCTATAATATGAGAGAATATACTTATGTGTTTGGAATATGTCTATACTATATCAACATTGTTCGGTTTACCAGTGACTGTGTTCCTTGCAAACTTCCTCTCACGCGACTTCGAACAAAAGATGGTAGGGAGTGTTTTAAAAGTACAAGAGGAGAGCAATTGCGATAGGTTTTTATTAATATTAAAATATGAGTGGTATACAGCATTCATTCATGCCTTCATGGAATCATGGAAGGAGGTATTTTCAGAATGATGCAAATGGTCTTATTTGTTTCATGGGAGGAATTGAGGCAGACAGATCTTCGCTGCTTTTTTGGGTTTGGTGTGTGTGCTGGGGAGGGGTGGATTGCTCTTGACATGATGGCAAATTCAGGGGAGGCTTATGTGTTTTTTTGAATCTATTTATGCTGGAAGACTGATGATGAACACCGTCATAATTGAATGAAAATTTTTTTCTGTTGATATTTTTAAACAAATCTTCTTATTTTGTGAACTTGAAGGACTAATGATTGTGATTGTGCAATGCCTTATGGATCATTCTTGTTCCACAGAGCGTGACCAACTCCATAAAGACATAGAACAGTTGTGCATGCAAAACTCAAGCCCAAGCTATATTGCTGCTGCTACTCCTATTCATTTTCAGAGGTCTGCATTTGGTCTTTCCATTTATAACTATATGGTAGCTGGTTTCCCTATTGGAGTTCTCCTTTCTGGCAAATAAAATCGTTTGATATTCTATTAATTCCTATCAGGATATCTGATTTGGAACTGGAGATTGGGAACCTAAAAAAAAAGTTAGCTGGTTACATTAGGGACAACCATAATCTTCAAGAAGAGCTTTCAGAAGCTTACCGAATCAAAGTATGGCTCTTCTTTTCCTCTAGAGTATCAATCTTGTTAACCTTAATGTTATCATATGACTGCATTTTTCTTGTAATCAGAGCCAACTAGCCGATTTACATAGCGTGGAAGTTTCTAAGGTAACACATTTTTTTTGTTGGGGGAATTTCAATATTTCACATTGATAGATTATGCATATTTCTTGTGTTTATCGTGGAAGTGCTTTGGCCTTTTTTTTATGTTTTTTTTTTGTTTGAGTCTTTTGCTTTCATATGGTACTAAAAGTATGAGTCTTATTGTGTTTCTTATGTAATGTTTCCATGGTTGACTGATGATGAGATTATGGGGCATTTTGTGACATAAAGTGAATTCCAAAGGTCGATCAAGGTCATCACATCTCCCATATGACATGATGTTGGGAGGGGAGAGACGGTGTTAACCTTTGACATTTTTTTGCACAAAGCGGCCACTTTCAAGACTTAAACCCAATTAGCCTTACACTTTACCATTGCACCAAGTAATGACTCTTTTAAAGATTGATAAACTTGAACCATATTAGTACCTGTTGTTGTGGCAATACATGTCCTATTCTATGTGTTTTTTATAGTGACATGTCACAAGTACTCTATATTCTTCGCATATTTTGATATGTACATAATGACACACAAACACACACACACATAATTGACATAGATGACCCTTCAATGAATGAGTAGCCCCAAATAAAACATGCCATTTGGTGAATAAAATGATTCATCATGGTTCTGAATTTTTAAAATATTTTTTCGTGACTGTCCGTCACCTTCAGTTGTTTTTAAAGTTTTGTAAGCACATGAAAAGCTTTCGTTAAGTGTTTATGGCATTTTATTCCATGATTTTTTTTTGGATGGAAGATGGGAGCGCACCACTTGTATTATTCAACAATAGTAGGTACACTTGGTAAGGGCAATAAATCATAGCTTATCCAAAGAAGAAAAAGAAAAAAGGGGGACACTAGGATTCCTCCAAGAAAACGGAGTAGAAAAAAACAGCAAACAGTGAGGTAGGCAGATCAGCCTAGGACACCGTGACCATCCTCTCCCTGCTAGGGGCCAGAGGGCATTCTGGCATTGTTAACACCCAAAACCTTTATACACATGATACCTGTAAGGCGACTGACAAAGGTTGGCATTGGATGCCCGGAAAGCGACCAGTGAAGATTTGGTGTTTCTGGTGCCTGGCACCAGGACAAAAGACAGTAGAGTGCAGAGATCCCCCGAAGTGTTGGTCTTGTGGTGACTTGGGGCACAGGAGCTGGATGTGTGTCCACAGAGGGTGGTCAAACAGTGAGAGGGAGGGAGTTAGGTGGCATACGGCAAAGGGTAGGGTGGCTGGGGAAGTTGAGGGCGTGCAGGGAGAGGTGCTCAAGGGAGGTAGTGAACCCCTGTTCTCTGGAATTGAGTAGGAGGGAGGCCCTTTTCAGGCGCATCATTAGGTTTCGGATTGAAGGACATTGAGAATGCTTTGCGTGAAAGATGGAGAGGGGTGAAGAAATGAGACCTCTACAAGGTTGGGAGGTGTCAGGTTTTGGTGAGGTTGCTATCCACAATTTTGAAGGAACTGTTGCTGGAGGAGAAGTCGTTCAAGATGGTGAGGGAGTCAATTTTCTTCAAGGATTGTGACAATATGACAAGCAGATTGGGGGGAGGAGGTAGATTGGTCGTGGTAGAGATTAGTGGTGTCCCTTTGTTGATGAGGACGGTCGATGTAGTTTGGGTGGTGGTACGTTCTTTTGGGCACTTGATGTCATTTGGGGAGGAGGAGTTGGTTTTGGAGGAGTTTTGGGCGCTTAGGGCCAAGTTGTGGGTGTTGTCATTGTCAGACATCCCAACGAAGGTGATAGTGGTCATAGGGATTTGGGTTAAAGAAGTGTAGTTATGGATGACAGGGAGGCTTCCTCTGTATGCAGCAGTGGTGAGTGGTAGGGCTGATAAGGTGTAGGACATCCAAGGATTGGTTCAAAGGCTGGATGAAGCGTCAAGGGGTGAGGGTGGGACGTATGGGGAGTACGTGACTGTGCGGGGTGGGTCGGTTTCGAACGATGGATGGAGTCTGGTGAGCAAGAAGCATATGGGGAATAAGATGGAGTTCACCCAGGATGTGACTCCGCGTTTGGGTGGGTCGACTGGTCAGGACGAGTCACTCAGCCAATGACTTAGGGTAGAGGGTTTCGAGGTGTGGGGACTCGGAGGACTCGGTTGGAGGGAAGCACGGATTGCGTGCCAGAACAGCCTCGGTGTACGATGTGGAGAATCTGATGGGTGTGGAGAGGATGGTGGAACAAACCGTACTTGTTACTCTGCAAGCCAACAACAATTATACAAATAACAGAATTATGGATGAAAAAGAAAATTAATCTTATAGATCTTATAGTTAAAATTCCTGGGTGGTTGCCGCCTAGGCTGCAACCGCCTAGGAAGGGGGATTAGGCCCTAAGCATTGCTGGATGAGCCTACATAGGCCTAGGCGGGGGATTAATCGCCGCTTAGATGGGATTTTTATAACAATGGTATAATTAAGGGTCAGGGAAGCTAGGGTGATGTTGCGTTATATCAGTATTTGTGGTGAATCATTGATGTGTCATTGAAATATGGATACAGATACTTTCTTAAGGCTTTGATTTTATTTACTTTTCGAAATGCATTCCCTTTTTTTGTTGTTGAGCATATTGTGAGTATTCTTTTCCTTTAAAATAGTATATATATGTCACACTAGTGTAAGAGTGAAAAGATTGTATAAATTATTTTTGTAATGCATCAGAAAGACATTAATCTACTGCAAGGATGTTATCTTTCTGTCAGACAGTTGAATTAGCACCCCTGAGCTCCTATGTGATTTCAGCAATGCTCCATCATTTCAATATGAAAAGAAAAGGAAAAAAAATATATAAATAGCTTCTGCTATAGTCTCATGACTAGGGAACCTGCTTTCACATCCTTTCAATCTTGTGGCCTTGTCTTGGTTGGTTACACACCATGTAATACTTCATTGCCCAGTTCAGAGTTAAAATTTTGTTTTATCTAGGTTCTTGTTTTGGTATTAACAATGACATGGAATATATTTTAAAACTCACTTAATAAGCTTCTTATCGTTCTTCTCTGTTGTTTATTTGGCTTTAGAGATGAAGGGTTCCATCTTTCATTTGATCTTTTATGTTATTTCATTTGGTTTATTCATAGAAAACAATATAATATTAACTGCTCAACTTATGTGGCTGTTGCAGAATATGGAAGCAGAGAAGCAGATTAAATTTTTCCAGGGCTGTGTTGCTGCTGCATTTTCTGAACGTGATCAAGCAATAATGGAGGTTTTAACACCAAATTTATCACTCTTTTAACACCAAGCTTAGCACTCTAGTATCCTGTCTTTCATATTCATGTAGCTTTAACAATATTTTATTCCATGAAAAAGGCTGAAAAGGTGAAGGAAGGACAGGAGGTCATGCAGCAGAAAATATTTGATCTTGAAAACAGGTAATTGTTCTGCTAAAACATCGAGGGTTTTAATTAAGATGGAATGGAAAAATAATGCAAACTTGTTACTTAGGGGCTAATGTAGGTTGCTGCTCCAAAAAATACTCAAGAAGATACCAATCGTCATTCCTATATCATGAAATCCCAAAAGAACACCTCAAATCTCCATCATTCTTTGCATAATACTGACACATTTTGTATTCAAGCAATACACTATCATTGTCAGTACTCTAGAATTCCATAGGCGACGTGTATAAAAACCCAAATGAAATATATGTCCAAATCATTATCTCAATAAGCCCCTTATGTTCTTGGGGAACACTGTTTTAATCTTATATTACATGATCATTACTAAGTGCTAAAATTATCTTATCAATGTCTCTTATGTAGGGTTCTAGTTCTACCAATGATTTACATATATAAGGTTCTGGTCTATTAATATTTTACATAACCTGCCAAGAGTCTTGGTGAAAAAGTGATGCAGTGTGGACTACACGTGAATCAAAGCAGCAACAAGTGGAGGAGGAGATGACCACCACAACCTTGGACAATTATTTATCCTTGGTCGACGAATCTGTGGTTGTTGTCTCCTTTGGTATTTGCGTTGTTTCAAATGTGCAGTCCATACTGCATGACGGACAACAACCCATGGGGCGGCATGCCTTAACCATCAGAAAACAATGACTTACTCCCCCCCAATCAGTTCCGAGGATAATTAGTTATTTTGTTTATCCATTTATTTGGATAATAATTTCACATATTTGTAATTGTGGAAAATTTCTTCTGATTTGAATTTTGAAATTTAGTTTTAATTGAAATTCATATATTAAAAGGTTTTTATAAATTAGATGTAATTGGTTGCTTAAGTTGTTAGGTTTAAATTTGTTTTTGTAAAGTTCCCAAAGGTGTAGATTCTTGGTTCATTATCAAAACAATTCCACAGTAAACAAATAGCAACCATTCATTCGTTCATCTCAGTAAGAAAACGACATACAATAGAATGCAATTTATCCAAAACTAAATCATAACTGTATATTTATTATTTGATTTTGCACCTTTATTTGAGATTGGTGAAAAACAAGGATGTAATATGTTTATTTATCATGCAATTGCTGATTAGTGATTGCCTTTTGGTTTATAATATAAATTGTGTCCCTGCAACAGATTAGAGGAGCTTCAATTGGCATACCAGGAGGAGAAGAAAGTCCATGATATTGATCAAAAGGAGTTGTTCAGATTTAAAGAGCAAAATGAAGCTTTTGAAAGGGTTAGTTGCTGATAGACATTCTTAAAATGTTTAATCATGCAATTGTCTTCTAGTTAAATACTCATTTTGAGAATATTAGTATTCCTTTGTCACTTTCTTGTTGCATTTTCAAGTCGAGTTCTTTTTTTGTGGTTCAAGATTTTGAGGAAACAATTATGGGAAAATATATGGTGCTGGTTGCAAGGTTTGGGGGGATTTGTTGTTTGGTTGATGAGTCACAAGCAAGTGGAAGATGGTGCCGTTCCAATGGAAAACATGAGGGGCTCGTGCAAGGAATAGAGAGTAAATCACTGTCCACCAAAAGCGATTTAGTACTTGTTTTTCACCCACTGTGCATTGTTGATTGATCGAGGGATAGATGGTAAAGCAATGTTCACCAAAAGTCAATGAGTATGTGGTTTGTAGCCCATCGTGCACTGTTGCTCTATAAAATTGCCAATATGTCGTCCCAAGAGTGTATTATATTCATCCATGAGAATAACATAAAAAATGAGATTCATCGTTATAATGCTCAATGGAAAAGGGATTTTGGAAATGTTTTGTGACACGTACCTTAGGTTGTATCTATCTAAGGGAATATATTTTCTTTGGTGTGTCTCCTGTGTGAAGACGTTGTTGAAACTTTGAGATCATTTGTGTTAAATGCCCTTCCAAGAAAGGGTTGTGGAGAAGGGTCAGAAAAGCTTTGGGGAAACCCCTGAGGCGTCATCTATTAAAGCAATGCTGTGGGGCTTGCTCAATCAGATGATGAAAGGGGACAGGAGCAAAAAGAATAAATTTATTGCTCTGGTCCCTTGTGTAGTCAACTGGGCAATATGGTTGAGTAATGATGGGTTGTTTAACAGGAAGGAATATTATGGTGAGAACAAATGGGATTTCATTTCTGTATTTCCTGTAATATTTTTTAAAAGCAGAGAGAATCTAGCTTCCTTGGAAGTGATCTTATACATATGAGTAAGAATATAGTTGTAATGGTTTAGGTTTTTCTGGGGACGTTCCTGATATGCTGTCCTATTGGTTTTTTTTTTCTTTCATTTTTCCTCTCTGCTCCCTTTTATGCTCTGCTCACTATTTCTTCCCCCCCTCCCCCCCCATATATATATGTGTGTGTGTGTATATATATATATTACTGGATCCCCCGTTTGATCATCCTTTATAACATGAACTTTTGCTGATACTTTCATGCCACATAATACAGATAAGTTATATGTTCTTCTAATTTAAATAAGCTTTTTAAAAGAACAAAACAAGTCCTTTTAATTTCAGGTCATTAATAAATTCTATGAGATTAGACAAAGCGCTCGTGGGTATTCCGAAGATTCAAATTTGGAAGACAAATATGCATGCCTTCTTCAGGATCCTACAGAAAGATGGAACTTTTCAGACAATAGGGAAACTGCCACCTCAAAGTACATTGTGAGTTGATTCTCCTAAAATATGCTCTCAAATGCACGTGGATTGAGCTTGTTGATGCATTTCCAAGATCAAACTTCTATATGTATCTAATACTTATTCCAGGTAGTTCTTCAAAGATGGAAATCTGGTACTAGTTTGGAAGCATTTTTAATTATTATATTTGTTTAAAACTGGTGAGTTACATTAAACAGGCATCTTTAGAAGAAGAACTGAAATCGCTGAGGTACATGGTGGAGAATCTTCAGAACAATTTGCGAGTGGTATGCAGTGGTTCTTGGGGAATGTAATTTATTAATTATTGTTTCTGTGCTAAAAAAAATTGATGTAAATATTTTTTACTTCCATGTTTAGGGAGTGGAGATGGAACGCCATTTAAAAGGAAAAGTTTGTTTACTTGAAGAAAAGCAAGTAAGGCAATAAATATTGTAAATTATTGCTTTGCATTGGTTTCTTGAGTTTAACTTGTGGACTTTTGCATCATTCTGAATTGTAGATTACCTCTGATTACATGATGAATAAAGGGTTATCAGGGTTGCGCAATTTCCATACCCAGAAAAAAAATGAAATCATGAATTTATTGGCAGAAGAAGGTTCTCGAATTGGCTCCATGCTTGTTGAGGTACAGGAAAAGATGAGGGAATTTCATTTGAACAAAGACCTTCTTGAGGGTCATGTGGAATCAACATGTGATGACACTGAATGCAGGGATGTTCATATTTCCAGTGATATCAATGCCAGCATCGGAACTGAGGTTGTAGTCCACTGACCATGTAAAATTTTAAATTTATGCATCTGCAGTGTATATTTCATGCTTTACATTGAAGGAGAACCTAGTTTGCAAAAAATTATCTAATACTCGGGAAATATTCATTGTTGCTTTTAATATCTGCTGGGGTCGTATAGGCAACCTGTAGAAGAGTAAAAGGAAAGTTTCTGGGTGCGTTTGTGAAGCCTTCTCCCAGGTGGTGGATATTGCAATCTCTTCTACTGTCTAAGGCTGCAGAGTGGTTCATTTATCTTTTGTTTATATGTTTCAGATTTTAGGAATGAATCTCGGTAGCATGTCTATCTTGTTTCCGTAAAAGAAAAAGAAAAGGTTGTTTAGAAGGGCGTCCAATCTCATATCTGTTAGTTGAGTAATTGACTTCGACTTTGTCTTCATTTTTTTTGAAAAAGACTTTTGACTAAATGGATAATAGTCTTCTTGGTATAGCGATTGATAGAAGCTAATTCTGGTTTCAACCTAGTTTCCCAGTGTGTGAGCACTCTAGTCATTTCTTCTGTCAACAACTCATAGAAGGTTAGAGTGAAGCAAGTTAGAGTGGTCGGTAGTTAAACTGTGGCAAAGAAAGAAGTTCAGTTGCTGTGTGAAAGATGCAGTTTTGTCAAAGTCCCTGTTCATCATGATGTTCAACTCTTCAATGACAAAAGACAAAGCGAGGAGGCAATGTTCTAAAAATCAGGAAAAAACGGCGCCTTGGTTGTGCTTTAGGCGGAGGTGGGTACTGCCCGCATCGCCTAGGCCATAAGCGGGCTTCCTAGGCGGCTGGGCCTAATTGGCTGCCTAGGCGGGCCTAGTCGGGGTCCGGTCTTGAATGAGAGCCTCGAATTGAGGATCCCAGTGCAGATTGATGATGAGTGAGACGAGGTCAGAGTTGCTGCGGGACTCCACCATCTTGATCAAGGAGACGGCGAGTTGCTCAAACGTAGAGTCGAAGAGTTGCTCAAACGTGGAGTCGAAGGAGACGACCTTCTCCATGAACTCCACCATCTCCTCGTAACACCCAGCCAGCTTCGCCATGTTTGAGTTGTGTTTGCTTTTCTTTCTTTTTTTTTTGTTTTTTGTTTTTTTGGGTAGGGATGACTTAATTGGAGGAGCTGTCGTGACTTAATTGAGGAGCTGACAAAGTGACAGAGATGATTTGATTTGTGTTTGCTTTTTCTAAATGGTGGGGATTTTTTTTAAAAAAAAAATATGAAAGCACTTGAGTGCTTAAATGTGGAGAGCCTTTTATCTTTTTATTCACGTAAGATGCACGTGAGAGTGTAGGGGGTTGTAATTTGTATGTTTACATTGTTGCATTTTTAATATATATTTTTGAGAGGGTTTTGATTTAACTTTGTATATGTTTAATTATGGACTTTGGATTTCTATAATTTCACTCAAAATGTCAAATTTACGTAAACCCATGCTTGAACTTATTGTGAATGCATATGAGATATTCGGATGGGGATGGTGAAGGATGAATGGATATGAGAACAGATCACTCTGTGCACACACATAAATACACACACACACACACACACACACACACACACTATTTTGTATTATTAAAATAGTAGCCGATTAATCCTCGCCTAGCCGATTAATCCCTAGTCCCCCCCTCAACCGCCCGACTAGCGTCTAGTGCTTTTTAGAACACTGGGAGGAGGTGTGTTGTGACGGGTTTCCTTGAACTTGAATACGATGTTTTATACGTTGCGTTTCTAAGTTTTGGAACATGATGTTCTCTTAATTTGTATTTTATATTTTCCATGTCTTGTAAGTTGTAGTACCCAATTTCAAAGTATTGGAATGGGTCCTCTAGTTTGCTCTTAAGGAATTAGAAGACGGGTAATCAACATTGAGTTTGTTTCCCTTTTATGACCCCTGCCCCCTCTATTTGTCTATATAACATTTCTCTGTTAGATGAAAATGCAAGTCAAGTTGTATTGAATCAAATTTATCTATTGTTAGCTAAGAACGGATTCTCTTGAATCAAACTATAGCGTTGTTGTTATTCTTGTGAAAGTTGTATTAAATCATGTTAGCTAAGGTTGTGTGCTGCTCTATCTTGAAGTGTGGAATTCTCATCTCCATCAAGATCAATCATTAATTTTATCTAATTGTACATGTCAGTTTCTATCTTGATTGGTTGGGTGCAAATTTAATTGGGTTACATGATTTCTTCTAGGTTATTGAGACCATTTTGTAGTTTCATCCAAATATTTTAATGTGGTGATTTGGCTGACCCAGTATTTTGTTAGCTACAGTGAGCGTTTTGCTCATATATATTTTTTTCCTTTACATGGCGGTGTCTACTAAACCCTATTTCGCTGCTTGTGGTGTGGCAGAATATTATTGGATCTTCATATGCCACTAGAAGACTTTTTGATTCCACGGATTCCTTCTCCCAGGCATTGCAAGAAAAGGTTTGACTCATCTGTGAGACTATGACACATCTTATACACATTCCTTCAAATTTTTGTTTAATGTTCAATTTGTTTTACATGAAAATGGACTTTGCAATGTAGCCACTGTTGGTTAAAAATATTGTGCACTTCATTTTAGGTTTCGGCACTGTTGCTTCTGTCACAACAAGAAGAAAGGCATTTGCTGGTGGAGGATGTGAATATAGCTCTTCAAAAAAAGTTGGAGGAACTCCAAAGCAACCTGTTCCAAGTAATTCATGTTTAGCCAGTTCTTTTATTATCATATTTCGTAAAATGATTATTGGCATTTGGATTTGTCATTATTTTGAGTGCTTTGTGATAATGGCACGGATGCATGTGGGGTTGCAGACAAGGACCGAACCTCTGGAATGCTTAGTACTAGAAAGATACCATTGAAGAGGTTGAGGCTGATGTACATCTTGCTCCTATTACTATAAGTTCAACAATGAATATTTTTAAGTTGGTTTTGTCATTATCGTTGAAGTCTTCCCCTTGTCAGATTTATGAATACATAAAGCAAACTGACATTTTTTCAATTGATTATAATGATAGATGCCAGGACGTGCTTCTTATCCCATTTAGGAGACTGTCTTTACATTGTCTCTGTTTCTCCAGATTCAATAAAAAATTTAGCTTGAATCTTAAGCTGGAGATTTTTTTTTTTGACAGCACAACTATCTCATTTTAACATCTCTTATTTTGATGTGCACATTGGAATGGATTTACATTATGGTAGGGTAGTATTTCTGTGATTCCAGAACTACCAAACAGCATGTATTCCAATCACGGGGACTTGTTTCCAGGATTATTAGATGACTGCTCAACAAAATCAGGTCCTACATAATAGGTTGATTTCTATTCTATGTGGTGCATCTTTCTCGACGGGATCTTATTTGTCGTTCCAAGAAAGATGACGGGATGGGTGTCCTTGACCTATGCAATATGAACAAGGCTCTTTTGGCAAGTGGTTATGGAGAATGCTCGCTGATCTGGAAGCCTTGTGGTCTAGAGTGGTTCGTGAAATATACTACTCGGAGTGCACAAGACTCACTCTTCTTCTGCTGCATAGAGTGGCTATCTCTAAAGTTTTGGAATGATGCGTGGCTTAATGGGTCCTTACTGGCAACGCTCTTCCCCAACATATACCGAGTGGCTTTTGATGAAGATCTCATTTGTGACTCCTTCACATGTGGTGAAAATTCCATAATTTGGATGCCAAGGCTCTGGTGAAACCTAAACGATGGAGAATTTGGGGAATTGGCTTCTCTTCTAGCAACTCTTCAAGTGGTGACATTGGATTTAGAAGAAGATACGGTAATTTGGAATTTGTCCCCACCAACCAGATTTATTGATCTACCGGATGCTTAACAAAAGACCACTCCCTCTTCTACTCACATCTCGCTTTGAATGCATAATTTGGGGTGCTTTCTCACTGTTGAAGGTAAGGGGTTTCATGTGGTTACTCTCCATCAACAAAATTCTCACAAAAGTCAATCGTGCGAGACGGTCAGTGACTTAATGTGTGGAATGTGCGGTGCAGTGGAAGAAACTAGAAATCACCTTTTCTTGAAATGCTCCTTTAGCACTAAAATATGGGAGAAGGTGGGGGAGGCCCTTGGTTCATCGTGTTACTCTTCCAACAGAGAAGAAATGTTGTGGTGGTTCCAGAATCAAAGGGAGATGATAGAAGTAACCTAGCTAAGTTTCAATGGTTTGTTCTTCATGCTATTTGTTGGTGCACATGATTCGCGCAAAAAAAGAATCTTTCTACACAAAAGAGTATATTGGGAAAAAAACATGGGCTATTATCTCCTCAATGCTTAGGGATTGGGTCAAAATTATCTTGGAGGATTCTATGCCTTGCGCCATAATGGGTTACTTTTGGTTTGGGAAGATTGACTAGTTTATTGTGCTCAGGGCTTGCTCCAATTGGTTGTATTTTGCCTTTTATTTTCTTTTATTTCTTTTGATGTAAGGAGATCCTTTGTCTCCTTCTTTTAAGGATTTCATGCAATAGCAATAAGATTCTCCTATATTATCTATAAAAAAGGTCTCCTGATCAGAGATGGGCCCATTTCCTTGATCAGCGTATTAGGTTTCTCTTGCACCATACTGTTTCATTCAAAGACTGATGGCCATTGAATTGACCCATAAGCTAGATGGATTGTGTTAATATTCTGATACTACAAGGCCTTTGGTTCAGCATGTTTTTGGGGAAGTTGGTAACAAGACTCCATGCATATATTTATATTTATATTTATATTTGTATTTGGATTGATCTTTTGTTGAGCCATGTAAGTCAAATAATTTTACTCCAATACTGATTTTACAAATGGATAATTCTTAATTAGTCGTTCTAGATCTATATTATAACAATCATATTCCAATTTATGTACTATTTTTACCTTTATATCTTTTTTTGATTGTTTTGTAATTGTTTTCTTTTCACTGTTATGTTTTTTAAAATGCAGTTTATATCATAGCTTTTCCATGACTTGGAAGTCCATTTATGTTACACATAGTAATAAAATATGGTTTATGAATATATACTTCTAAATGAGTAGTAGAACCCTTTCCGTCTCAAAGTTTTAGTTATTGGATATGGTTTTTTCTCTTTGATAAATTTTTGTTTCATTTTTGTTCTCCAGGTTACTGATGAAAAGGTTAAGGCTCTTATGGAATTGGCACAATTAAAACGAGACTATCAACTTCTGCAAGAGTATGTCCTTGTCAGCACTAAAATCTGATGAGTAGCTATCGCATAATATTATGATGTATTTTGCATGTTCTCCCTTTGCAACATGTGATGCTTCTTGATGCAGGACAGAAGAAGTAGAAAATAAAGAATAAGAGAGAAGAGAGAGAATAATATTATTTTCAAATTCTTCAAATTCTGATTCCTCTCCCCGAATGGGTAAACATTTTGTTAAATAATAAAATAAATTAAAGCATAACCAATTAAGACACATCACATCCTTATGAATCAAATCACGTCATAATCAACCATATCCTAACAAATCAAATCTAAATAAATATGTAACTCTAATTAAATCACAAAATTAAATATTATCTGCCCCATTTGGATACGAGTTTAGGTAGATTTTGCGTTTGAAAAACTTAAAATTCTCAAAATCAAATCCAAACACATTTTCAAACTGCCATTTTCCCTTTTTAGATAAAAAAATCTTGCGGTTGAAAATATAATAAAACATAGCTTTTCAAAAGTCGAGTTTGAAATATAAGATTCTACTTTTTCAAAAAAAAAATACAAGATTATAAGAATATTAGCGTTTCAACCTCACATCCAAATGCAACCTTAATTAAGCTTGGTGCCCATAGTTTTGGTGGAAAATTATTTTTGAAAATGATGTGGATAACTAGGATTATTTTAATTTTATGATTGATTTAGAGATTTGTTTAGAGTTGATTTGTTATTGTTATTAGGATGTGATTTGTTTTAGTTGGTTAGGATGTAATTTGTTTTATCATTTAAACAAGTGTTTACCCCTATGGGGACAGGAATCAAAATTATTGAAGAATTTGAAAATAATATTATGCTCTTTTCTTTGTTTTCTTGTTCTTCCTACCCTTTTTGAATTATAAATTGTCACCTCTGTATATAGTTCGAATTTGATAAATATATGAGGAATTATTTAACGGGCAATTTCTACAGGTGGCCCCATTTTTTTTTAATTTCAAAATTGGCCATGGGTCTAGTTTTGTTTGCAAAACTCGCCCTGGATCAGTTTTGACTATGTTAGTTCTGCCACTTAAATTTTTTTTTTCAGTACATAGGAGATATCATTGCACATAATGTATCCTATACTAGATTTTTTTTATAAAATGAACATATGCTCAAATTTAGATTTTTTATAGGTTTTTAAAATCTAATATTAAATTTTAAATTTAAATTTTGAGTTGCATTAAATTTTGAATTTTATCTAAATTAAATTTTTATTTTAATTTGAATTTGAATTCCAAATTTTCATATAAAGATTTGTGGATAGATCTGATGCATTGATTTATGGATATATTTGACAAGGATTTTATAGATTGTTGAGCTCCACATGTACAGTAAAAAAGGGATCGATTCTATGAAAGATGGGATCAATGAGTGAATTTAAGACTACTCAGATTTCATCTTGTGAATCTATCCATCATATTTATGCATATATGATTATTTTAAATGCAACCCTTTTTGGCCCTACAAAAGCTTACTCCACTAGTTCATCCATTTCATACACCAACATAGTGTTCAAGATATAAAAATGTGACAAAAAATTGATAATTTTTGACACTTCTTTTTAAACAAAGGAGATTCGTCATCCAATCATATCAATAGATTTGATAAAGAATCTATGGTAGCAAAGTGAATCTATCCATCAAATCCATCTATATATATATATATATATATATATATATATGATAGTTTAAAATTTTAAATTTTAGATCTAAAATTTAAAATTAAAATAAGATTCAAAATTTAAAATTGTGATAAAATTTAAAATTTAATTCAATTCAAATTCAAAATTCAAAATGTACGATTAGATTTTAAAAAGAATCTAAGAAAAATATGAATTTAAAAATATCTTCATATTTTAAAAAGAGAAATCTTTAAATTAAATGTGATTTGAAATCATGTCTCGTAGAAGGCCTGATTAGAGATCATGTCTAGTTGATGTGATTTGCAATCACGTTTTTTAAGTAAAAAAGAAAAAAATATCCAGGTCCGTGCTGAGGTGGTAGTACTGACCTGGACAAAATTAACCTAGGGCCAGTTTTGAAATAAAGAAACTGGGGCCAATTTTAGATATTGCCTTTATTAACTCAGCTGGGAATCATTCCAGTTTTCTGTGGATGTCTGCCTGAGTGCCCGTAGGTACAAAAATTTGATCAAAAATGAATTTCCATATTTCGTATATCAATTTACTTTCAATTGTATGAAATTAGTGATTCAGTCACACATAATGGCGGGAAATAAAGGTTATGCCAGAAAAGTCTAACCACTTTTTACTTTTAACTACTGCAAAAGCTGTTATCAGTACATGAATTTTGTACTAGAAACAGTGTCATCTTCAATTTGTTGTGTCAATATAAAAATGAATTTCTGATCTGCAATTGGCAAGTTGCAAATCTCGAAAAACTTGTTGCAAACTTTTTATTAAAAGCAAGGTGGGGTGCTGCAACATATATACAAGACCTAGTTTAAAAGCCCTACTACACTTGAGGGGAAAACTATGAATAAAAATTCCAAGTGCACATAAAATGCGATTTTCTTCTTTTCTTTTAGTGGTGATGCCATTTTCAACTGGCTATTTCATTTCCAATTGTTATTCTTTTTCCAGTGGAAGTGCATTGTTTTGTAATGCATGTGTATATTCTTTTAAAGATGCAATATTCTTCCTGTATTACTGTAGTGATTGAAACTCTAATCATTTCTCTATTTACTCTAGAACCCATCTTCCTTCATATATGCTGTTAGTCTCATCCTGTGCATTGATTCCTGCAGTAGTGAGGGTGAGAAAGGAAATTTTTTTCCTAGGAGTACTGGAAAGAATAATATCGCTCATGGAAGTGATGGGAAAATAAAAAATCTACTAAAAAGAACATACCTGAGACGCTGGATTGCAAAGGATATTGGTGAAGGAGAAGCTGATTCCAATATGAATGATGATAAAGACAATCTCAATATGGGAAGAGGCAACTGTATGGATTTTGCAAGGTTTGATCTATTTTTTTGTGTGGTATCTTGTTATTCTGAGTTCCATATGGATGATGATAGTTAATCTTAATATAGGAAGGGGCAACCCCATGGATTTTGCATTTTTTGGGTATTGTATCTTGTCATTGGACGATTTCTGGCTACAGTAGAGAGTTCTATACACTGTGTCAAGACCATGCTTCCTTTACGAGTTGAAATGCGAGTTTTTGTTTACCTCCTGTCGTATCTATCTGAATCAGTGCTTTAATGCTATCTCAATCCATTGTCTTGTCTGAATTTTTATTATTTTTGCCACTTTAAATATCAATTTTAGCATCTCTTATATGCTGCATTCAAATTACCATTTACATCCTCTTTGATGTTATCTCTCCACTCACTTTGATGTCCACTCTCCAGTAACTTTTTTGTCTCTTATCTCCCATCAACTATATTTCGCCACCATGACTATACATACAGTAGGCCTACTGCTTTTGTTGATAATATTGCTCATGTTATGCATGTGATTTTTGATGCTTACTTCAAATCCCAATTTGTATTTTTTGGTCCTTCATAGATGACTAATTTTCTTTTCAGGGATCTTGCTTAAATCAAAATAAAGTCTCTATAACATTTTTGGGCATCTAGGGGTGCTTTCTTAAAACTCATGTTTACTTAGCATGTCTATTTGTCAAGTGAAGAAAAGTCCAATTAAATATTTCTGCATTTTATCTATGTGTCTTCAACTTCTTAAACTTCATGGAAGCAATTGTTTGCTAATGACTATGTTATAGTGGCCTCTTCAACATTTGTTGTCTAGATTCTCATATTTTTTGTCTGATCCACATGTTGCAGGTTGAAGGTTGAATATGCCACTCTGCAAGAAAGCATGACGAATATGGAGCATCTCACTTTGACAGTCCACAAGCTTCGCATGTCACTACTGAAGGTACGTGCTTTTCCCTTGTTTCAGTTTTTCTTTTTTGAAAAATCTGGGTTTCTTTCCCCTTTTTCCATTGAACCATCAGATGACGATTTACTGCTATCCATTAACACATGAACATTTTAAATGGATATTATTCTTTTCCTTTGTAGCTATAGGTTTTATTAATGGAATGGATAATAAGTTTGTTAGAACCTTTTAGGATTAGGAATGGCTAGGTTGATAGAATTATATTGAGATGTCAGATTTTAAGGATAATATTGGACTGTTAAGAGTGATTGGAAATAAAAATTAGATTTTTATCCAATCTCAACAAATTTTGAGGCTTATAAATAGGACCTGAGAGGCAGTATAGTTTAAAACTATATCTCTTGAGTTTAAAAGAACATTGTACCTCTCTTTTTAACTTGTAACCTGGTCTCTCTCTCTCTCGCGTGCGCATGCACTTTCCGCCAATGATGCTGCAGCATCTAGTATTAGAGCTCAAGCTTCCATTTGTACATGATGAGATCTAGGTGAGATCCCTACCATGACGAGATGGCAAAAGAGTTTGATACAGTGACACGGACTGTGAAATCAAAGACCTGCTGATTGAGATGGTGTATATCAAATGGGGGCAATTGATGCATTGGTGAGCAACTGAGCAACATCAACTAGACCCTCGTAGACATACAAGAGTGTCCCGACAACATCGTGAGGTAGTGCCTGTTAGGGGTGCAACTTGGGTCGTTAAACTGAATCCAAACCGATTCAAAACATTTTTTTTTGGTCTAGTTTAATATTTATTTGGTTTGGTTATAGGTTGAGAAATTTAATAAACCAATCTTATTCGGTTTGAGTTTGGTTTCACATTTTAAAAAAATTGAATTTAACTGAACTGAACCAAACTATAATTAGTTAACCATATTTTTCTTCAAATTTCCATCCTAGCCTTTGTTGCGACCAACTCTTTACCCTTCATTAGATTTTTGTATAAGTTCCTTTGTAAAAAATATATACATGTGATATGTTGTTTGAATTTGTATGTTTTAGTGGGACCAAAGAAAACATAATTTACAAGTTGGGTTTGATTTGGATTGACTAAACAAATTTGGTTAAGTGTACGGGTTCAATGTTTTTGTGCAGTTCGGGTTTGGGTTGGGTGCAATGGTAGTTCGGTTTGGTTCAATTTGACACAATCGGATCAAACCGACCAAATTACTCCCCTAGTGCTCATCATCTTTGAGCCCCAATTCATATACGAGTTCACGTCTTCAACCTGAGACTCCCTCGCGGTGACGCTTTGGGATATTATTTTACTAGTCTGTCACCATATCCACATTAGAAAAGAAGAGACGAAATCTTCACATGTCAATCATATAATGATGACAAATGATCATGCAATGGCATCACCTCGATTTGACTTGAAAACAACCATATCTATTCCTTGTGAGTGTGAATGACCTTTGTTGTAAAGGTCTTCTCACAATGGACTGCTTTCCCAACCGTATTCATGCAACATTTTTTTTTATCACGATGAGAAGAGGCGAAATGCATGCCTACCGTACCATCCTTGGAGGAGCGAAGTGGGTCAACTTGAATTTTGGGGAATGTGAGTATTGGACTCTTTGAGAGGAAGTATCACATTGAGGAATGATGTGACATGGACATCAACCATGAATATACATTCTAAGGATCTCGTTTTAGTTGCAAGTCATGATGTCCCCATAGTCGACCGCTCACCATGTCATGGAGAACAAGAAATTGGTGTGGACTCCCATTCGAGGTGAGCCATGAGAATGAAGAGATTGAAACATTCAATAATTTACCTCGATTTGATGAGTCTCCAGAGTAACATCACATGATAACAAAATCAAGTCATGGTATCATGTTCGGGACGCATTATTATAGCTTAGTTCACAATCTTACCGACGAGCAAGGAGTAACTTTTATTGAATCAATAAATGAGTTACAGATACGCAGAGGACACTTACTTCGTCAGTCCTGACATTACAGAGGACAACTCAGAATACTTGTACTTCATCGACATTGAGCCGGACGAATGCATCCACAATCTCCTATCACCCGCATCTCTTCCCGCTTTGTTTTGTTACAATGGAAAATCCTCCATGTAGCGTCAAAGATGATGGGGAAGCTCTTTGATCATCAAGATTCACCCAAGTCATGTTGAAACTAGCCGACCTCAAAATTCATCGAGTGATAATGCCAGCATTTGAATTCAAGGATGAACTCTCTCCAATCAGAAGAGAACGATGCATGCCAAATAAAGGATTGTTTGATTTTTTTGATAATTATTTTAGATAATTATTTTGTGGTTTTTCACTTTGTAACCATAGATTAATCTATGGATTGAATAATAGGTTTGTTAGAACTTGGTAGGCTTAGGAATAATTATGTATACTTATGTTTGTTAGAAGTATATTGAGTTGTTAGGTTGTTAGGGTAATATTGGGTTGTTGAAAGTGGTTCGAGAAATTAGATTTTATCCAACCTCAAAAAACTTTGAGGTTATAAATAACTCTTTTGTTGAGGGGGAGAGATGGTCATGTTTTGATTTATTTCTCCAAAGTCGTAAAGAATCTTATTCTGAATTATTGTGAGTCTCTTCTCTTCTGGGTTCCACTGACGACGCCACTGCATCAAAGATGAACTTTGAATATCTAACTTGTTGACTATCCAAGCCCAATCTCAATTTCTTTTCTTTTATTAGCGCTCATCCTGAATCTGCATCTTCAGAAACTTTTGATGCTCAAGTTGCCATTCTTGATAAAGAAGTGTGCTTTACATTTGATAAAAAAACATTTTGTGAAAAACATGAAAATAGAAATTGGGTTCTTTGAGATTTTCATGGTGCTCCTCTGTCGAGGTTGATTTACACAAATACCAATCTGTAGTTTTTTTTTCATTTGGGAGGCTTTTACAACAGACAATGAAATCCTATTATATGAGTTATGTTTGCTTGTGCATTACAGTACACAACTTTAAAACTTTCCTCTGGGAAAGAGAGAGGGAATAATTGCACATACCATTTCAAAATGAAAAGATACTCATGCAATCCTATTGTCAGATTTTGTTCCTCTTCTTAAGCAGTCTGTAAAATCCAGGTGAAAGAAGCTGTTGCTTTGCCTGCACCCAGAGAAAATGTAATTGAAGATCTCAACAAAGTGATTGCTGAGGCAAATACTATAAAAACAGCTCTCAGTAGTTCACTTCCTGTCAGCTGGTCAGCTGAGATTGAGCCAGAATGTTCTGACAAAAATCCAGATGGAAGTACTAATTGTTTAGATGAGTCAGGACGTGAGAGATTAGACCCTGTTTCTGCAGCCGGATTTGAGATGATTGAGCTTCTGATATTGGCTGCTCAGTTCCAGAAGATTATTTTGATTGAGGGTTTTCATACTCACGTTTGATGTACAGTGTGTGTGTGAATGAGTCTATTTTAATTGTTTAGTGTATAATATATAACTGTTCATTTTTTTTCCCAGTGTAATATATAACATATAATTGTTCAATTTTTGTTTTTCTGTCTCAAATGGATCTTGCACCATGCACTCCCTTGCACAGCCTTGTGAGTTCCCTAAAAAGTGTTCATCAGTCTCCTCATGGTTAATTGTCATGGTAAATGTGTGTACCACATCAAATATACTCATATAAGGGTGCGTTTGGAAACACAATTTGAAAAACAACTTTGAGCTTTATACATAGTTTTTTTGGATGTAATTATGAGGATTGTTTTCTAATTAATCAAGGAATCACGTTTGTTGCTGATAATAAATGTAGCTTTTGTTAGAATAAACATAATTTTTCGAGATGATTTTTTTGTTATAATCATGAGGTCAACTTTTCAATTTATAAGTGGGTTTGTTTGATAACCTATTTATTGCTTTTAGCTTTTAAGAATGGGCTGCTAAATGGGGCCTAAAAGTGTTATATATATATTACTGGAATGCCCCTAATGTGCCTATCACATTGTATTTATACACTCTTATCACCATCTTGAATCATCTCCTATTGATCAATAATCTCAACCACATTTGACAGGAATGTGACAAATTGACTTTGTTAATTGGATATACCATTTGTGGAGGCTATCAAATCTCTGTATATGTATATTCTGTGTTTTTTCATAAAAATTTAGCATCTGTGAAACGAGAATTTGCAAGAATTTTTGTAATCTCAGTCCATACTGGGAAAACGGCAGGTTCAGTGTAAATGGTCATCCCAGTCGGTAGATATCCAGGTTCACTTTACTTGTTATTGTCTTAAAAAATGAACACGTCCAGCTTACTACATTGAGAGCATCTTAATGGAGTGTCTATTTTAGAGGACAAAACTTTATATTAGAGGACCAATATCATTTTAGAAGATCATGGGAAAGTGTTTTATGTGGTTAACGATTTTATCATAAATTCAATTTTTTCTATTACTAGAATGCCCCAAAACAAAAGAAAGAATGAATTAAATATATAGAGCATTCATATAGTTAATTTTGTAGTCCCGTCTACGCCCTCATGCATTTTGATAGCGTTGAAAAATATATTATCATATTTTAATGTATACTTCATCATTTTATATAATAATATGTATTTCAATATGAGAGAATATAATTTTATATATAAAAAAAATAATATGGACCTCTGAATACGAGAGGGTTTTTTATTTTTAAGTCCCCGTAAATAATAAGATTTAGTGATCAATCCCTTCAATTCTTCATATTTTTATTTTAGTCCCAGATTTAAAAGATATGTTCCTTTTTAATCCCTGGGAGGGATCTATCTCTAAATTATTTAATTTTCTTTTTAGTCCCTGGGAGAGTGGGAGGGACTAAAAAGGAACATATCCTATGACTAAAACCCAAATATGAAGAAGTGAGTGAATCGATCCCTAAATACGTATATTTACAGGGATTGAAAACTAAAAAACCCATAGTTTTTATTAGAGTAAAATAAGAAGTTAAAAAAAAAGATGAAGATTTAAGAAAGAAAACCTTTTTTTTTTTTTGGGGGGGGGGGGGGGGGGGTTTCAAGAGAGTGAATTTTGGGGAGTGAGAAAACATCTCATATAATTTAACTAAAGGTTCCTTTTTTTTTTTGGGGGGGGGGGGGGGGGGGGGGGGGGGGTTTCAAGAGTTGAAAACATTTCATATAATTCAACTAAAAGAAAAAAAATCGCATTGGAAGAAAATGAGGAGACAGATGGGAAAAAAGATGTTGAAAATTTGGGTCAAAATTTGAGTCTAACATTTGGGTAAAAATTTGAATAAAAGCTTGATTTGGTACGGATATAAGAAAATGGTTGGAGAGAGTTTTGAATGACTTTTACTCAAATTTAAATTTGAATAAAAATTTGGACATATACTATAAAATCGAAATGGTGTTATAATAGCCGTTGACAATAAATTTAAGATGTTTCCCTTTTTTTAGGCCAAGTTAGACGATGTTACTAATGTAGTCCACACGGTTTTTTTGTTTTAAAATCACACTCATTTATTGAAGTATATGTTATATGAAATAAAAATATATATACTGAGATACCCTAGTATTTTTTTTTAAAAAAATATTTATTTTTTTACATTATACTATGCTTATTACACTATCATAGTGTATAGGATTGATGTAGAACAAACGATCAATATGAATATGTTATTAGAGCGATCATAGTGTTATCAGACTATCAAAAGAGATCTAGGAAGATAACGGTGAAAATAGCATATGATAAGAATAATTAAGTCCATCTTAGAATCCCAAAAAATCTGATATGCTAAATTTATTCTAAGATCTCACAAATCAATCAAAATCAATGACAATAATTCTGATATTTGTGGAAAGAAAAATAATCATGCAAATTATTGTCATAAATGACAAATTTATTTATTTAATGATTTTAATGATAAAATCTAACAACATTAAATATCTCCACAAAATAATTCAGCACATCAAATTTGGTGGGATTCTGAGAAGATCTCAATTATTCTTGTCACATGCTATTTTCACAGTTTTCTTCATGTATCTCTTTTGATGGTCGCTCCAATAACATATTAATCATCCGTCTTACACCAAGGATTAAAAAATGAACTAAGTGTATCAGCACTTCTTGTATGATTAATAACAATCATGATATATTATATCGCTATTAAATTTTTCAATGTATGATATATAAAAAATAAGAATAAGTTTTAAAATCTCAATTTTAATTGTCATATCTCTTTAATATATCACTTAATTATTTTCACATTTAAATAAGTTAATTATTCAAAAAAATATCTATATTTGAAGAAGAAATCTGAATCTAAAAATTAATATATCTATTCTAAATGAGTAATATATGATATAAATATTAACTCATTGATCAATGTTAATAGTATTCGTACAGAAAATATTTAAATCCGAAAATTAATATTCATATCCGAAATTATCAGCGTATGATATAAATGATTAGCATATGATGCAAATATTCGCATAGCATAAGAGAGAGAAAACCAAAAAATGACAACCGAGACCACATCTTTGGTCTCTCCCGTCGCCGCCGACCCTCCATGCGTAGGCGGAGTCTCTGGTTTCTACGACTTCCCGGAGGAGATCCAGCTCTGCATCCTCTCCTTCCTCTCCCCTTCAGACATCGCCGCATTCGCCGCCACCTCCAAGAGATCCCTCTCCTTCTGCCACTCCGACGCCGCCTGCGCCTCCGCCGGCCTATGGTCCTTTATGTGCCATCTCCGCTGGGACTCCCTCACCCAGATCCCTCGCTGGGGCGGCGGCCGCTTCTCGTACCGCTCCCTCTACCGCACCCTCGATCGTTGGGAGAACCTCATCGGCTTCTGGCGCCGCATCGGTCTCGGCCCCCCCTCAGCATCCTCGCCTCCTCTCGTCTTCTTCGAGTGGGGCTCGTCTTTCCTCATCGGATCTAGGCTTCTGGCGAGCCTGTCAGCTATCTCGACCCGGAGCGCCGGTTCGACCTCTCGTCGGGGGACTTCGTCGAAGCTGTTGATTCTGATCTGGTCCCGGTGAGTGTTGGCTTTGTCGGAGGCAACCACTTCGTGGTTGAGGAGCGTGGGTTCGGTCGGAGGAGTTCTAGCTCTGATGAGGAGGGGTCGGTGGTGGGGGGTTCATCGCCTCCTGACTGTCTGATGTCAGATGTTTATCAGTACTTTGCGAACCGGACGAGCACGTGGAGGAGACAGAGGAGGAGGGAGAAGCAGGGGAGGAGGAAGCTGGACCCGGAGCATTTCATGAAGGTTGCGAATTGTTGTCCTACTCCGGACCGGCCCCTTCAAGGCCTTTGGAAGGTTCTTTTGCTTCTTTCCCTTCTCTCTGTCTTCTTTCGTAAATTTGAGACATTTAAATCATTATTAATTGGAAGCTATATGAAACCACAATTTTTACTTCGTGTTATTCACTTAAATAGGCTCATAGTGATTTATATGCCTTTGATAGTGGAAATTTTATCACACTTGATAACATTATTCAACTCTTATAATGAAAGAATTCCTGGACCATGATATAAGAAATGTAACTCTTATAGTGACAAAGATACATATGATGACAAAATGAAAAGAGTCATTACATGTGAGTCTTTAAAACATAACAGACTTATAATGATATAAAGTTTAATATAAATTAGGGTTTATCATTTCTACATATTTATGTGGATGAGTCAGTGAATAAGAATAAAATTTCTCTTATGTGTATATAATTTTCAAAATAACACCTCACACATATACTATAATGATAATTATTGAATAATTTATATATCAATGATCATAATCAAACACTAACAAGAATGTACAAATATATATAGATGATTCAAATAGAAAAAAAAAGACATAATAGTTCAAAAGAAATTAAATATCAAATTCTTTGTTTGTTAAATTATTAACAAAATAATTTATGTGCAACACACATGTGTCTTAATTGTGTCTCAACTAGTCCAATAAAAAAAGAAAAGTTTGCCAAGCCTTTTATACACACGCGTGACACATGCAAATTCAACAGTATATTAACGGGCACGTTGTGCGTTTTGCATGATGAAATGAAACGTATGCTATTAATCGTAAAAACGTTTCAATGCCCCCAACTCATCCAAACGGCTAGCAAGGTTTAATGCATGCATGTATTTCTTGGTCACCAAATTCCACCAGATTCTATATGAAATTTTCAATTATAGAGGGGTTTAATATTATTTTGAAAAGATTGTCCATTCTGTTTTTAAATAAATAAATAAATAAAAACACCAGTTTAAAACGGGTGGGAGTATCCGTACCCTTCATTTCTACTTTTACCCCCTCGCCAAACCAAACCCATATGGGTTGGTAAAAAGTGATAAAAAACGAAGCCCCCTAATCGGAACCAATGGAGTATCGTCTGAGCGAGTTACAGGAGCGTCTCCTCCACCGCATTCTTTCCCTCCATCAACCTCTTCACCTGGAGGACCAGCTCAAGACCTCCGTCCTCTCCCACAAATGGTTTAACATCTGGTCCACCAACCATATCCTCAACCTCTTCACCTCCTGCGAAGCTCGTCCTTCCAAAATAACCCTCGCCCGCGCCGTTGATCGCTGCCTCCTCATCGACGTCCATCAGTAGCACCACCTCGACCGTTGGATCCGCACCGTCTCCCTCAGGTCCGTCCGCGACCTCTGCCTCCGCTTCTGCGCCATCTGCCACGGCTTCGGAAAGCGCGAGCCCCTCCCCGAGTTCATCTACTCCTGCGACTCAGTCACGTATCTGAGGCTGATCGGCTTCGCATTCCTTCCTCCGCTGCATGATTTCAAGGGCTTCCCCTTTCTGAAGCAGCTCCATCTGGACAGCGTGGATATCTCCAACGAGGCTCTTAGGTTGATCCTCTCGATGTCGCCCCAGCTTGAGATGGTGAAGATGTTCGGCTGAAATAAAACATGTTGAGCTCTCTTAATGATCATTGGATTTTGTATTGGTAACTACTGATAGTGCCTTTTTTTATTTTGAAGCATAAATTCACTGAAGGTTACATGAACCAAAGAGGACCAGCATTGTTTAAGAATCTCAGAGAATTGCATTGTGAAATTGGCTTCAGTGATCTCTGCACAGTTGTTTCTAACCTTGAGGGCCTCCCTTCCTTGGAGAAGCTCTGCATCCATGTACCTTTAATGTCTTTTCTTGTTATTGTTGATTTTGCCCTGTTATTGTTATTCTATATGCAGGTTTATGCTCCCTTCTTTTATTAATTTGATTGATATGCAGTTTGAAGAGAAACTATAGAGGATAAGCTGGAATATCTGGGTTTTGATGATGACTCTGATGGTGATTATGATGACGGTGATGGGGTGGATGAACTGCCAGAGTATTCTATGTCTTACCTTGAGAGAGTGATGGTGGCATACTTTTGCGAGGATGAGGTTCTACTGGGGCTTCTGAGGTACCTATTACGCAATGCAGTTGTCTTGGAATCGTTGGTCCTGCAATCCTTTTCAGACCCAGACATCCATATGAAGAATTTAGTGGCACAGGTTATACGCTATCCCAGGATCTCGCCATTTGCTCAGGTTTTATTTTCAACATATTCAGAAGCTGAATTCTCATATTCAGTAGCTGAAATCTGTCAGAAAGTTCTGAAATTTGGGAATACGACTTTGGCTTTCACTCATAGCAATGAGATGACAGTGCTCATGTGTTGATAGACCAACAGACTTCTTGTTTTGCCATCTTTTTGTTGGATATTTGATGGATCACTAGTGAACTTGTGTTCTATATAGTTTTCTTTGATGTGCTCGTTGAAAGTTTTCGTAGGTTGTTTTCTATGAGAGCTGTTATTTGCCATATCATAATTCTGCTTGTAAAACATCGTTTTTCCGGGTTCATTTTCTATTGAGTGGCTAGTCATTTTAGTGCATGTGATTGTCTAATAGCCAATTGTCTCTGTTGTGTAAAAGGTAGTAAATTTTGAGCATTATACTTAGAATCCTATCTTTTTAAACTTTTGAACAGCGTGCTGTATGGTCATCTTAATTGTTATAATAGGTGGAATCTCAGATATTAGTAAACTTATCTACTTAAGCCATTCTGTAAATAATGCTCCATTGCTTCTGCTGTGTCTAGTAGTCTGCTGATCAGGTGGAGTTTGCATAAAAGGATGCTCGTACATTGTGTATATGCATCTACATATTTGGTCTGTCGTGTGAAAACTGAAAACAGCACTTCACATAATAAGTGAAAAGAACATGCTATGTGATTATTCTAATTGCTATAATAGTTGTAGTGTCACTGATTGTTGTATCTACTACTAAACAGTGGTGAGTTATTTCAAAACATGGTTTAAATAAAAACTAGTTCCTCCAAAGGAGATGGGAACGTATTAGATTTTGTATACTTGATTTCTAAATACTAGTTTTTTGTATGTATGAATATACAATAGTTGAATCCTACAAAACAATATGCTTGAATACAACACTACTGAAAAATTGGGCAATTGTTTTTTAGAGGCCCACTTTACAAACAGGGAAACACAAAAATTAACATTTAATATTTAAAAATGACATATATTAATGTTCAATCTCGTGTTTATATTTTCATTAAATGAGCTAGAAGCTGTAAATTCATAAATGTGATATCTGAATGGTTCTCCCTTTATTTAATGATTCAATAGTGCTTATTACCTTTTTTTCATATCCTATTGGCAAGGACAATCTTGTAGGTTTTGGATTGAAATGTTCATTTCAGTGGTTTTAACTTTTGTATACTTAATTTGAGTCTTACTATTGTGTATCTTATAAACCACCAGTGAACTTGAGTACTTTAGAATATTCTTTAGATGTTGATAAATTTTCTTGTTGGTCATTGCTCCAAGAGCTGTTCTTTGTCATATCACAGTTATTTTATTATCACGTTATGTTTTCTTTTTAAGGCATTTCTATTAAGTAGTTAATCATTTGAAGGATTTTTTGTCCTTCGCCAATGTTAATGTGATTGCTTAAAATCCTAATACTGCTGTTTTGAAAAGTATGTGATTGGGGCATTTTTTTTCAGAAACCTCTATGTAACCTTTTAACAGCTTCACGGTATGTCATGATTTTGTTTTGAATCCTTTGATGACTACAGTTGGTGCAATCTCAGTAACATATTATAAGTATACAAGTTATGTTTAGAATATTCTTTAGATGTTGTCAAATTTTCTTGTTGGCCATTTTCCCCAAGAACTTTTCCTTGCCATATTTACAGTTATTCTATCATCACATCATGTTTTCTTTTTGAGGAATTTTCTATTTAGTGGATAATCATTTGAAGGCATTTTTCTCCTTCCCGATATTAATGTGATTGCCTAAAATCCTATTATTGCGGTTTGGATAAGTTAAGTGATTTTGGGGTATTATTTTGAGAAAACTCCGTGACCTTTAAACAGCTTCACAATATGTCCTGTATTTGTTTTGAATATTTTGATGACTACAGTTGGTGCGATCTCAGTAATTCCATCTGTTACATAAATTGTTAAAAATATACAATGTTTACATAAATTGTTAAAAATATACAATGTTATGTCAATGAGATGAGGTTGGACATCCATATTATGAGTACTGCTTGCTGCGGCTGAGACTAATTGCAGCTGAGCAGGCCCCAATATCATTTGTATGCATGAATTTTGTATCAATTCTGTGAAAAATAGCTTATGTTAGTTTACTTTTTCTAAGCAGCAGGAATTTTCTAGTCCTGAACCATCAGGGTTGTCATGTTATGCTTGAGAGGAAGAACATGTAGAAGAAATGGGGCATCTTGTACTGTTTTTAATTTGATTATTGTTATAGTTGGTTTGAGAGGTTAACATTTTTCCTTCCGACTTAACTTTTGGATTGGGTAAATCCATCTCGGTTCCATTTCTCATTAATGTTTAAGGTGCATTTTTGTTCTGATTCTGTTGGAATAGCTCTTGCTACTAGTTGTTTATTGCCTGTTAGTTGTCTGCGATTGTGCAACTTTAATAATGCCTAAGGGAAGAATGTAGGGAAAAAAATTTGGTGTTGCATTGCTAATTTTGTAGAGCCCAAGTTTGGAACCATACAAGTGACCTTGTATACAAAATAAGGCTTAGCTGCTAGGGAAAGTGACCATTCAATGTCTTATCTTTCAGACATTTGTTACCACTCACCAGAAGCCCTCGAACGGGGTTGGCTTGGATATGTGATTTACTGCAATGTAATGACAGAGAAAAGTTTACTGATGTTTCTACAATTACAGATCAAAGGAGGATTTGATCAGGTCTCATTGAACGTTTCATGGAATTAAGTAAAATTAAGACAGAGAAACCTCATTTGATCAAAATCGAAACAGAGAAAAAGAAGGAAAAGTAGAAACATCCACCACTTAAAAATGAACCCTAGCTAACACCCTTCATAATCTCTCCACTTAAGATACACTAAACCTGCGTGATAGTGTGCATAAGCTCCTGCAATGACCAGCACATGAAACCATTGGTGGCTATGCCCAACAACGTCAAACTTCCCTGGCAACCACCTCTCGGGAACCCGAGTTGCATAGATGACCACTCCGACCCCATAAAGAAACCCCATCAATAGTTCATACCCGGTCGACTCAAGCACCTCTGGCCGGTCACAGAACATGATCAGCTTGTGTAATATTGGCACCAGCCCAGACACACCCATACAGAAGAACAGCCCCGCCCGGACTAGTCGGAACTCCGGGGTTTGGAAGATTGGCACGAGCGAGACCAGGACCATCGTGACGCCAAAGGATGTGATGAATCCGATATAGAGGTTGCGAAAGAATGGGTGGCACATGAAGGAGTAGTAGACCAATGGGTAGAAGGAGGTGACAATGAGAGCTGATATGCCCGCGTAGTCGAGGCGGAGCATTATATAGGAGAAGCGTTGGGAGTGGCAGGAGAGGAGGTGGCACGCACTGCTTGTGAGCAGACAAAACATGGCTCCGAATAGGAAGGCGTAGAAAGGCCACTTGTTCATTGAATTCACTGTAAGCCGAGCTAGTAACATAGTACTTGCTGCATCTTCCTCGGGACTTAGCTGCACATACCAATTATAGTGACCAAATCAAGTCAGTTCTCTCTCTCTTTTTGTTTTAGGGGGTGGGGGAGGATTCATTCCGGTCCTCCGGGGGATCTCTGATTTATTTTTAAGTCACCAGACCTATTATCTATTATTTTTAGATCTTTTTGAATAACAACTGTTCAGTCTACCGTTAACATTTTCATTTTTACTCCCCTTTCACTAATTATCACATTATTAATAGAACTAAGTACATTGTTAAGGCAAGAAGAAGAAAGTAACAAGAGGGAGAGAGTCTCCAAAGGATGGGGGTGAGGGAGGGAGGGGGTGATGGGAGGCCGAGAGAGTGGTTGCTGTCGGTGTGATCGGAAGAGGAGGGGGGGGGGGGATAGAAGACAACCCCATTGAATGGAAAGATCAATAAATAATATCTCAACTAATCCGGGAACCTAAAAATAAATCCAAAGTTTACAGGGACCTAAAAATAATTCAAGAGTTCCCCATAAGACCCCCGGAATTAATTTCCCCTGTTTTTGTATTATTAACAATAAATTGTATTGATGTAGCAATTAATGATTTTAATTACCGGAGCACATCTGTCGGAGTAGTTTGTTAGTGAATATCTCTCGGGAGAACTATTTGCAAGTGATCCAGAGAGTTGCCTACTTATCATTGATGGAAGCTTTTCTTTTGTACCAGATTGACCGAGAAGCCTCAGATGACTGGACGTGTTTGGCTTGAAAGGAAGGTGAGACATGAAGTCTAACTGCATCTTTTGTAGATCAGTCTCCATGATTTGAGTGAGTGGAACATTCGTTGAGGTGAATAATGTGAGAGCAAGAAATATAAGGAACCCAAATAAGTGCCTGAAACAATATTGAACAATCAAATTATCAGATGTTCCAAGTGGAAACTGAAGAATAGAAATTAAGTATGAAAAAAAGACTAGGAAGCATAAAGGCTGACGTCCAAACGTTAAGCGTCTCATTGTGAATAGAAAATATGCTGAAGATGGTCTCTTTGAGAGGCCACTCGGACCGATAGTAATTGATTATGAACTCGTTATCTTTCAAATAATTCGGGAGCGAATCGTATTCAATCAAATGGCATTTCCCTTTGTTCCATAACATCTTCCTCTTCCCTCTGTATGGAAATGAAACCAAATTCTTGTCTTTTCTTTTGGACATTAGAGAGCACTTTTCAGGCAAAACAGACAACGAATCCTCACTGTTGTAATCTCTTCAACCGCCAAAAAGGCTATAAGAAAAACAAAAACAGTCCATTATAAAGAAGACAAATGGAGGAAAACAGAGAGGAAACCCAATTTGGAATAAAGCTCACCTTGAATTACTTGAGCTTTTTAATCCTTCTTGGACTCGAACAAAGACAATGTAGTAAAGAAACAACAGACGATCAGTCCAAAACTTTAGGAGAACACAAATAATAGCCCAAGATGATTGGATTTCGATGTGTGCGAGGGGAGTTATCTTTTTCTCCCCTCTCTTGCTCCCACGCTTGGAACTTGTTTACCTTTTTTTGCCTTTGGTTCCGTCATTTGAGTGATGGAGAAAGAGAGGCTGAGGGGATCATTTTGGTTTTATTCGCAGCAGATATGATGCGTTTAAATAGATGCGGAGATTCCAACGAAGCGTAGCTTAATTTGGTCGTGTTCTGTATTCTATAATAGTACATGAGGGACTTCGCTTGTGTGCATTTCCTATTTTTATATATATAGTGTAATATTACAATGCAAAACATGTCCTGTTTATGTGCACTAATTATCATGGGTGGGGTCCATGCATATCCTAATACTGAATGGATGACTTTGAAGCCCCTAATGGAAACTTTGCGAGAGTCCTCTCACACACTAAAGTCCAGTCTTCCTACAAGAGGGGCCTCATTTTATTTTCCTTCTTTTAATTTTCATTGGTTAAACACTTCGTTTGGTAACAAGATTTGAGCAAATTCCGCTTTTTAAAAATCTAAAGTCTCAAAATCGTGCAGTCAAATGGGACGGATTCTAGCAGAATCAAAAGCTGGATTCCTTTTAATTTTTCTATCGAAATCCATGTTTTAAAAATCTCAAAAACAACTATTTTTTATCGTAATCGATTTTTTGAATTGAAAAACAATTGTCTCTACCAAACATTAAACTCCTTTCAAATATTGATTTATAAATTAAAAAAAAAACATCCTAAAAAAGTCAAAGTCCAAAATCATCTTAAAAAACAGTTTTATTCCAAAAGTTACTTTTCAATCTATGTTTCCAAACGGAGCCTTAAACCTAACCTTGTCTTGAAGTTGATATATAAACCCCTTGTGTGCGTAGAATGCAAAAGTACTGTTATTTAATGGGGAATCAATTCTTTCCTCTAACCGGAACGAGGCAAACTGTACAGGCAGTACAGCGGTAAATAGTAGCGCGGTAGATAGCAGCGGAATGTCCATTCTTTTTTTTATTAGACTTCAATTGTGTGATGTGATTAGTGTTTGGACATCCTACCTGTGTCAGAACTACAAGTCCAAACTGATTCTTTGCAAGGTAAACCTTTGTAGAGTTAGCAACCAGAGACCCAATGTGTATCGTATTATCATACAAGTCCTTAATATTTTGAACAAAACAATATTATAAATTGTTTGAAATCCATATAACTCTCCGGTTTTTTTAAGGTTCATATAATTCTTTAAAAACACATATGTAAATTTAAATAACCTCATGAGTTAAACTATATATGTTAAATTTTAATTGTATGAATATTGTATGGATATTTCGTTTTGTTGACCTGACTAAAAATGTAGTATATCAAAAATCTCTTACAATTTATTAAAAATGCGGAAAACTTTATGTACACGACGATTTTACATATCTGAGGGATAAAATCGTCATCTACAGATGATTTTTTACATTTTTAATATATTGTAGATGATTTTTGATATACTATATTTTCAATTATGGTTAACCAAATATAATATTTACAGAATAATCCTAATCTATCAACGAAAATTTAATTCATGAGGTTATTTAGATTTACATAGATATTTTCAATAGGTAGACTTTAGATTAAAGTCAGGGATTTATATAGATTTCAGAAAGTTTACTGGGGTTATTTGGATTTTTTCCCCTAATAATAAAATAAAATTAAAAAAAACTACAGATTGAATCGAGCTAACTTTGGACGCAATCGGTGGGTGTTTAACGTGAGAGGACCGCAATTAGTGCTGTCAAACATAAATACCGTATTTTGGACGCTCACGGTCCAAAAGTGCCATTTTTTTTTATTATTATCTCGCAAGATTGGATTAAACTAATCACTTTTTTTGCTTTTAATTCATACACGAATGAACTTTATTATTGAGACGCACTAAATACCCATTCATTACGGTTTTTTTTTATGGTTCCATTTGAGCCTCTCAGATTTTAAATATGTCCCTCATAAATGAATTTTATTGTTAAAGATTCATTTACATCTTTTTAATAAATATATCCTCTCATAAGTAAGCCTAGCTAATTTTCTTGAAAAAATCTTTAATTAACATTCTTTTAATAATCAATTGAGGTCGAATGCCTATCACATTTTAAAAAAAAAATTCTTTTAATAATTATGTCCCAATCCCATATAAATTAAAGATATATATATTCTTCATCAAGTAATGAGGTGCATAGCTTATCTAGGGTTTGTATTGACATTGGTTTGTATATGATTTGAATTTTTAATGTAAAAGGTGTGTGTTCATTGTTTGCAAATGATGTTAATATTGAGGGGCTTGTACATTAAGTAATGTGAAGGGTTTACTTATAAGAGAGGCTTACTTATAAATTAGAGGAGCTCAAATAGAGTCACCCATTTTTTTTAGGTCTTCAACTTTAATAGTTTATTTTGTTTTGGGTAAAATTCAAATAAACACTTGTAAACTGTCTATAAAGTTCATATAACCCTCACCTATGTAAATCTAAATAGCCCCCTTAATTAAATTTTCATTGATAGAATAAGATTATTATGGAAATATTCTCTTTGATTAACCTTGGTTGAAACCATAGTATATCAAAAACCTCCTTTCATGTGTTAAAAATGACGATTTTACCACTCCACAATCCACATAGGGTTTTATAATATATTTTGATGGATAAAATCGCCATGTACATTTTTTTTTTGCATTTTTAACAAATTATATGAGGTTTTTAGTATACTGTGTTTTCAGTCAGAATTAATAAAACAAATTATTCACATAATATTCATGTCAATGGAAGTTTAATATACGAGGATATTTGAATTTACATAGGTGTTTTCAGGGGGTTATATGGACTTTCATGGGGTTATATAAACTTTAGGAAAAGTCACAAGGTTATATGGATTTTATGTAGTTTATAGGGGGTTATTTAGATTTTTCTCATTTGTTTTTTTGTCCTTCCACCAAACGTTTATCCATAATACATATACATTACTTTATTAAATGTGAATTTTATTTTTATGCCCTTGTAAATTATGTTATTTCATGGTAAATTCTTCTCTTCTTCGTATTTCATTTTAAGATCTCAATTTCAATTACATATTTCTTATTAGTTTTTGAACAAAATGTATGTATGATTTTATAAGTGTTTCGATATTTGAAACTAAAATAACATTTGCATTGTTAGGTATTCACTGATAATTTTAAATGTTATTTAAAACTGTATATTGCCACCCGGTTCGAGATTTCATTTTCTTATAGATTTAGTTGTCTAATTAAGATTGATTACATAACCACAAGAAGAATGATTAATGAAACAAATTTTGAGGATTTTTTTTATTATTGAATTTTGATTTAAATGATATTTTATTTTCATGATAGACTCCTATGAAATCACTAATATCTAAATAAATAAAAGTTTAGATCCATATAAAATAAATATTTCATTAATTGTATGCAAAAATTTTATAAACATTTAAAATTTTTATTTTAAAATTTTAAACACATTCAAAATATATGTAATTTCATATTTCACAATTTTGAATATAAAAAAAAATGTCATGTTCCAAGACTGCATGTCATCAACGGTCCCTTATTTCCAAGAGTTGATGTTTATTTTCAGTGGATTTACCTAGAATAAATGAAAGAGAGGGGCCCACCAATTATTTCTCACCCAAAGGAAAATGATACACCCAGTCATATTCACCCATCAAAACTCAGATCTTACATGTTTTCATTTAAAAAAAAAAGTAAACATTATCTAATGAGATATATGTTTTGATAAAAGAATATACATCGTTCCATTTCGAGTTGAATGAACCCATTTTTAACTGGTATAAGAAAAAATTTAGTAAAGTATATACATCATCTAATGAGGTATATGTTTTATTGAATCTGTAACGAGATATATAGATCTGCGTTTTAAACTGAAAAAAAAAACTAAATGTAAGAACACTCTTTACCTAAAATGACATTTTTTTATATTACAACAAATTGATAGTGACAAAACCCATTAATACACCAACAGACCTCAGTCCGAAGACTGTGATCACAATTGTTTTCCCCGGCTAAAACCAGTACTGGAAACAATTACCCACATCAAACTGGAGGTGTCCTCCCAGTCCCACCACTGTGCCAAACAGTGGGGGACCTCACCCTAGCCTAGTGACAATAAGATATTCATCTGTCGCCTTGAATTCGGTGATAATAATCCCCGCCATAGTCGTCATTTTTATTGAATGCTGGATTGCCATGGATATAGATATGAGTCCATATCAATATAATCACCCAAGCATTTTTATTAATTAATTAATTTATTATTTGGCGAAGGGTCACATCCCGGCATCTAACCTCCACTACCATCAACATAATTTTCAGTCCTATGTCTTCAACCACGGCATTGTATTTTATTCATATATTTTAATCTGATTCATTTATTGGTTTAAAAAGATAGAGTTTGAAAAACAATATCACTGAAAGTTTGGATAAAAATGTGAGTATTTTTTTATTTGGATAAAAATTTAAATAAAAACTTAATTTCATATGACTATTGGATAAATGATTGAAGAAACTTTTAGATAACTTTTACTTATATTTAAATTTGAGTATATATTCGGATATATAAGATTGGAGACTCTTGTACATACAAGGTCATTTGTATAGTTTTAAACTGTTTTTTGAATTAATGTATAGTTTAAAATTGGCTCTTCAAAATTAGAAAAGCATCATCAAAAGATTTCTTTCCTACATTCTTCCTATTAAAATTTCAGAATAGCAGACAACTAACAGGCAATAGACAACCAGCAAGGATTATTCCAAAAGAATCAGAACAAAAATACACCTTAAACATTAATGAGAAATGGAACCGAGATGGATTTACCTAATCCAAAAGTTAAGTCAGAAGGAAAATGTTAACCTCCCAAACCCAACTATAACAATAATCAATTTAAAAACAATACAAGATGTCCTTATTTCTTTTACACCTTCTTCTCAAGCACATCATGACAACCCTTCAGGACTAGAAAATTCCTGCCTCTTAAAAAAAATATACTAACCTCTATTTTTCACAGAATTGATATATAATCAGCTTGCATATAAATGATATTGGGGCTTGTAATGAAACGCCTGCTCAGCTGCAATTAGTCTCAGCAGCAGCTAATAGTACTCAAAATATGGATGTACACTTAATAACAATTAATGTAACAGTGGAATTACTGAGATCGTACCAACTGTAGTCATCAAAAGATTCAAAACAAATACATGACATATTGTGAAGCTGTTTAAAGGTTATTGGAGTAATTGTATAGGCCAGTTATTGAGCCTATTCTCTAAGGCCCGGGGGTTGGGGGGCAACCCGACTTAAATTTTTATTATGGGTATTTAGGGGTGGTAAACGAGCCGAACGAGCCAAGCTTTGACATGTTCAAGCTCGGCTCATTTATAAACGAGTCGAGCTGAGCTCACGAGCCTCAACGAGCCCAGCGTTCTTCTTCATTTAGGGTTTTTAAGGATTAAAAATAAAATTTTAGCCTAAATGAACCAAGTTCATGAGCTTAAACGAGCATAACTTTGTATTAATTTAATGTTCTGATTTTATAAAGGAGTTTAGTCAAGCTTCAACTAAGTTTTAATAACATAAACGAGTCGAATTTGAACATAAAATGAAACACGATCTAAGTCCCGAGCCTAACCGAGCTTTTAAACTTGTTCAAGCTCGCTCATTTATCTAAATGAACGAGCCTAAACGAGCTTAAACCGAGCCGAACCCGAGCCGAGCCCGAGCGGCTTGGTTCGTTTACCAGCCCTATGGGTATTGTGGTCTTTTTCTGTTTCTAGAGTTTGTACATCTTGTAATTATATAAGGGACCTTTCAGCCTTCACTACTCAATACAATACATTATTCCATTTATTTCTTCTAAGGTCACATGGAGGTTTCTCAAAATGATACCCCAAAATCACTTAACTTTCAAGGGTTGTTAACGAGTGCCCTCAGAGCACTGGTTAAGCCACATTAATTGCTCACTTTTTAGACAATCTAACAAATTAATTATGATATGAGTATAAAAAAATGAAAGATTTTTTAAAATACCAACAATACCCCTAATAAATTCACCAATTTTTTTTCTTCTTCCCTCCCACACCCAAATTTTCTCTCCCTTACAAAATGTTTAAAAATAAAAAACATTACAAGTATAAATAAGATATTTTCAGGAAAAATGTCCTATTTATGTAAAAAAACAGAAGTATGTATACCAAACAATTGAACAATATTTTATTTTTGTATATAAAATCAATATTTTATATAATTTTTATGAGTAAATAGGGTATGAAGGGAAGAAGAAAAAATATTGAAGGGAAAAAATAGGGTGTGAGAGGGAAGAAGAAAAAAATTTGATGAATTTATTAGGGGCATTGTTGGTATTTTAAAAAATCTTTCATTTTTTTATACTCGTATCATAATTAATTTGTTATGTTGCCTAAAAAATAAGTAATTAATGTTGTTTAACCAGTGCCCTGCGTTAACAAAACCCAACTTTCAAAACCGTAATAAGAGCATCTCCAATGGACATGTTAACTCATTAATTAGTGTCATATATTTACAAAACATGTAAAAATGGTGCTCCAATGAAAATGTTAAGGGCAAGCTAAATGTGGGCTCCACCTGTCATATGTTAAGGGAAATGTTAAATTTGGCTAGTGCTTTAGCCATCCAAATGTGGACCCTACCATTTAAAATATTCAAAAAAATATTATTTTGTGTGAGTGGAGAGGTTTGAGTGGGTGGAGAGGTGGGCCCACTATTATTTTGACTAGTTATTTAGCTAGTCCATTGGAGTAACAACAATCAACTAAATAAAGATGTAGCAAATGAGTGTCTAATTGAGTGATAAAGTGTTGACATGACACTCTAACATCTTAGTTAACTAACATGTCCATTGGAGATGCTCTAATAAGCTTTAGGCAATCACATTAACATTGGGAAGGGGGAAAATGCTTCAAATGACTAAATGAAAAAACCCTTAAAAAGAAAACATGATGTGATGATCAAATAACTGTAATTATGGATCGAATAACTGTAAATATGGCAAGGGGCAGCTCTTGGGGGAGACGGGATTCGGACAGGCCCCATTTCGGTCAGTTCGGTCAGTATCGAACTGCACAACAAATTGTTGGGTATATTTTTTACTCTCTTATTGGATACTGATGATACTTAGGAATTCATATTTTCTCCAATAGTTGATTGAATCTAATAAGAGAGTAAAAAAATATACCCAACAATTTGTTGTGCAGTTCGATTTGAACGTGGTGCAGTTCAGTACTGACCGAATTGACCGTAATCGAGCACTGACCGGATCTGAACCCCTCTTGGGGCAAATGGCCAACAAGAAAATTTAATAACATCTAAAGAATATTCTAAAAAAAAAATTATACACGACATACTGCGAAGCTATTAAAAGGTCACATAGAGGTTTCTGGAAAGAAAAAAAAATACCCCAATCACATACTTTTCCAAAACAGCAATACTACATTAACATTGCGAAGGAAAAAAAAAATTCTTCAAATGATTAACCACTTCATAGAAAAGCCTTAAAAAGAAAACATAATGTGATAATAGAATAACTGTGATATGGCAAAGAACAGCTCTTGAGGCAATGACTAACAAGAAAATTTATCAACATTTAAAGAATATTCTAAAGAACTCAAGTTCACTAGTGGTTCATCAGATAGAAAGACAAAGGAAGTATACGAAATTTAAAACCACTGAAATGAACATGTCAATCCAAAACCTAGAAGATTATCCTAGCCATTAGGAGTTGAAAAAAAGTTAATAAGCACTTATTTAGTCATTGGATAAAGAGAGAACCATTCAGATATCTCATTTATGGATTTACAGCTTCTAGCTCATTTAATGAAGATAAGACACGAGCTAGAACTAGAACTTCAATATATGTATTCTTTCAATATTAATGTTAATCTTTGTGTTTCCTTGTTTGTAAAATGGCCCAATTTTTTCTCTTAAAAAAATGCCCAATTTTTTCAGTATAGTGTTGTATTCTAGCATTTTGTTTTGTCGGATTCAAGAATTATATATTCATACATACAAAAAACTTGTTAATCTAAAATGTTCCCATCTCCTTTGTAGTAGATACAATCAGTGACACTACAACTATTATAGAAATCAGAATGATCACATAGCATGTTGTTTTCAGTTATTATGTGAAGTGCTGTTTTCTGTTTTCACACAACAGAACAAATATTAAATGCATATACTCAAAGTACGGGCATCCTTTTATGAAAACTCCATCTGATCAGTAGACTACTAGACTCAGCAGAAGCAACGGAGCATTACTTACAGCATGGTTTAAGTAAGTAGATAAAGTTTACTAATATATGAGATTCCACCTATTATAACAATAAAGAAGACCATACAGCATGCCGATCAAGAGTTAAAAAAGATAGGCTTCTAAGTATAATGCTAAAAAATTACTACCTTTTACACAACAGAGACGATCACATATACTAAAATGACTAGCCACTGAATAGAAAAAGAACGTGGAAAAATGATGTTTTACAAGCAGAATTATGATATGGCAAATAACAGTGCTTATAGAAATTAACCTACAAGAAAACTTTCCACAAGAAAACTATATTGAACGCATGTTCACTAGTGATCCATCAAATATCCAACAAAAAGATGGCAAAACAAGAAGTCTGTTGATCTATCAACATATGAGCACTGTCATCTCAATACAGTGAGTCAAAGCCAAAGGCATTTTTCCACATAACAGCTCTTACAGAAAATAACCTACAAGAAAACGTTCAACAAGAACATCAAAAGAAAACTACACAGAACACATGTTCACTATTGATCCATCAAATATCCAACAAAAAGATGGCAAAACAAGAAGTCTGTTGATCTATCGACATATGAGCACTGTCATCTCATCACAGTGAGTCAATGCCGAAGGCAATTTTCCACATGTCAGAAGTCTTCTGACAATATTCAGGTCTTGAATGTGTGGAAAATAAAACCTGAGCAAATGGCGAGATCTTGGGATAGCGTTTAACCTGTGCCACTAAATTCTTCATATGGATGTCTGGGTGTGGAAAGGTTAGCAGAACCAACGATTCCAAGACAACTGAATTGCGTAATAGGTACCTCAGAAGCCCCAGTAGAAGCCCATCCTCACAAAGGTATGCCACCGTCACTCTCTTAAGGTAAGACATAGAATACTCTGGCAGTTCATCCACCCCATCACCGTCATAATAATCACCATCGGAGTTATCATCAAAACCCAGATATTCCAGCTTATTCTCTCTAGTTTTCTCAAAAAACTGCATATCAATCAAATTAATAAAAGAAGGGAGAATAAACCTGCATATAGAATAACAATAACAAGACAAAATCAACAATAACAAGAAAAGACATTAAAGGTACATGGATGCAGAGATTCTCCAAGGATGGGAGGCCCCCAAGGTTAGAAACAACTGTGCAGAGATCATTGAAACCAATATCACAATGCAATTCTCTGAGATTCTTAAACAATGTTGGTCCTCTTTGGCTCATGTAACCTTCAGTGAATTTGTGCTTCCAAGAAATAAAAAGGCACTATCAGTAGCTACCAATACAAAATCCAATGATAATTAAGAGAGCTCAACATGTTTTATTTCAAAATACCTTAAAGAACCAAGCACCGATAGTGAGGACCTGAACATGAGAGAACCCCGAGAGAAGCCCCAACCACTCACAGCACGGCAACCAGTCCCTGCGCGACCATTCTTCGCACTCAATATAAACCTCATGGAGGAGCGGGACGTTCTTTGCGCGAAGCACCAAAGGGTCGATGTCACAGGAAAAGTACTTCAGACGACATTTCCGAAACGGCGGTGCGACCCCTGGATGGGCGACAGTTGAACATCTTCACCGTCTCAAGCAGGGGCGACATGGAGAGGATCAACCTAAGAGCCTCGTTGGAGATTACCACGCTGCACAGATGGAGTTTCTTCAGAAAGGGGAAGCCCTTGAAATCAGGCGGCGGAGGAAGGAATGCGACGCCGATCAGCTTCAGAGACGTGACTGAGACGCAGGAATAGATGGACTTGGGCAGGGGCTCGCGCTTTCGGATGCCGTGGCAGATGGCGCAGACGCGGAGGCTGAGGTCGCGGACGGACCTGAGGGAGGCGGAGCAGATCCAGCGGTCGAGGTGGTGGTGCTGGTGGACGTTGATGCGGATGGCGATGGGAGGGGAGGAGGTGGAGAGGCGGAGGCAGCGATCAACGGCGCGGGCGAGGGTTATTTTGTAACGATGAGCTTTGCAGGAGGTGTAGAGGTTGAGGATATGGTTGGTGGACCAGATGTTAAACCATTTGTGGGAGAGGACGGAGGTCTTGAGCTGGTCCTCCAGAGGGAGGAAGGAAAGAATGCGATGGAGGAGACACTCCGGCAACTCGCTCAGACGATCCTCCATGAATTCCGATTAGGGTTTCGTCAGTGACTTTTTTTTTTTCTTTTTTTTTTAACTTTTACTTTTTACCAACCCATACGGGTTTGGTTCGGCGAGGGGTAAAAATTGCAGGGCATGGATACTCCCACCCGATATTATTATTTTTAGATTATATCATTTCGTTAAAATAAGGAAAGTTTATTACGAGTCCATCAGATTACTTCGCTTATTATTTTAGATCCATGATAATTTGATAGATTTTCTTAAATTCCCATATTAGTGAAAGATTTTTTTTCAGATCTCCAAACATGTTACATGTGATCATTTTACCCTTATTAGCCATGATATCATGTACGTTGTTATTATGCTCTCTCGATATATTGATATATTGTTAATGTCTCTTAATATATTATTAATATTATACAGTGGTTGATAACGTGATGGGAGGTGTATTCGAGTGGGAAGATCTCCATATCATGTGAATGAGTGGAAGAGGGGGCGGGAATGAAAAGTATATATGGTATTGAAGAGTAGAAATGGAATGAAATGAAAAAAAAAAAACTCCTGATGAGTGGAAAGACCCAGAAAAAAGATATTCATTAATTAGGGATCTAAAAATTACTTAAAAAGTGTTAAGGACTTAAAAATAATACGTGGATAACTGATAACTAATTTTCCCTTAAAATAATGTTAAATCCCCCTATAATGGAAAAATCCATTATGCCAGGTCTTCTTCACTCAATGATCTGAATCTGAATCAGAAGACCCACTGGATTGCAATCCCACCCTGATTTTTTTTTGGGTTTTTTGCATGTATACCATAAAAAAATATGGTATTTATTTTTATACCACTATAAATATCATATTTATTTTTATACCATTAGAATTTTTCTTAATATAAAAATGTGCCACTCTTTTATCATTCTTAAGAAAAATGAACATTAACTATAGCTAGTTTTTAACCAAGAAGTAAAAATAACAAAAATAACCTTAATATATAATATTTTTTGTCATAATATAAATAATTAGACATAATAACCTAATTAATTTTATGTTCTTTCTAAATCAATCGTAAATCATTCAACCTTATCCCTTCTTTCATTTTCTTCCAATCAAGATCTAATTTTCTAAAAAATTTGTATTTTGTAATATATATTATTAATTATTCTCAAAATAATTTTTATTTTATTTTTATTAATGTGAGTATTAATAATAATTATATCTTTACTAATAAATAGTTTATATGATTAATTTTTATGGTTTTGGATTTTAGATGAAATTTATGATTTTCATGTTAAAATTAATAATTTTTATTTTTATAAATATTGTATTTGATAAGGTTAAATATGCAAAATAAATAAATAAGGGTAATTTAGTCTTTTCTTCAATACTTTAACGGTTTTAATAGAGATTTGGATGGAAGTTAACTAGAATAGTAAATATGCATAAGTTCTACATTTTTCAATAGTATAAAAATAAATAGATTATTTATAGTGGTATAAAATTAAATAGCATGTTTTTTAATGGCATACATGCAAAAAAACCCTTTTTTTTATAATGAAATGAATAAGTAAGTTTGAATGAAACGAAACCGTTAATAGGTTGTCCATTAATTTTGAATGAAATGAAACCGTTGATAGGTTGTCCATTATATTGTGTCATGAATTATAGGTGTTTGATGAAATGTGTTAGTGAAGTAGTTTATGTTTTTCTTATGGTCATCAATTGTTAGTGAAGAACCAATAGAAGAGTTTAACATCAATCAGCCATTTAGGAAGGACAGATCTGGGTAGGATCATGGCGATTGAGTTAGTCATTGGCTTCTAATGCTTTCTCATCCTTCATTAATGATTGATTTTGCTATATTTGGTCCTGAGTTTTTTTTTCTTCTAGGATTTTTGCAAAATAAAATCTTGTGCATCCTATGTGATTGCATGTGTGCGGTTGATTGCTTTTCAAACTTTTCATTATGCAATCTATGATGTTTCTGGAATGATTATTTGAAGGAAAAAATTTGTGATTGGTTGGAACATAAAATTAAATAATTAATCAATAAAAAATCTCAAAAATTTCTTGAAATCCAGAATTTTTTTTCTAGGATCGACCTATTCCCCCTCCACTCGGAGTCATGCATCTATCCTAAGTCATCCTAACAATACTAACAAGAAGAATCAGTCACACCTATCCTAAGTCATCCTAACAATACTAACAAGAAGAATTAATCACACCTATCCTAAGTCATCCTAACAATACTAACAAGAAGAATCAATCACACCTATCCTAAGTCATCCTAACAATACTAACAAGAAGAATCAGTCACACCAATCCTAAGTCATCCTAACAATACTAACAAGAAGAATCAATCACACCTATCCTAAGTCATCCTAACAATACTAACAAGAAGAATCAGTCACACCAATCCTAAGTCATCCTAACAATACTAACAAGAAGAATCAGTCACACTCCTTTTGGACATCTCCTCGTTATTGATTGATGGAAATAGAACATTTTCCTTTTTTTCCTCATGGTTTATGATGATAACTCAAATTTCCAAATAAAATAGAATATATCTGGATTGAATGGATATGTTTGAGATCATGAATTCATTTAGGCAGCTTAACATAAAAGTCAAAAGTTATTGATCGTACCTTGTGAATTGCTTAAGGCAGTACACATGGCCGGCCCTGAGGCAAGGCCACCATGACAATTGCCCAGGGCCCCCTATTCAAGGAGTGTTTAATCATTTGATCAATAGAATTTTGAAAGAAAACAATGAGATCCAGATCCAATTAAAAAAAAAATGAATTCGTCATTCTCAAAACACTATCCCACTCTAATATCCTTAAAATCAAGCGTAAAATCTTTTCACTCCACAAATCTCTCCAACCAATATAAAATTTAAATTTTAAACCCTCTGTATTTTTTTATTATTATAATTTTCTCATTCTATTAAAAATTTATTATTTTTATGGTTTTTTATGTGAATATTATAATGTAGAAGGTCGTAATTTAAGTTTAATGTTGTGTATCTATAATATCTATAAGTTTAAGTTTAAGGTATTATAATGTTGTATATCTATTTTGTAATATTTATAGTTTAAAATAAAATTGTGTATGATATTCTAAGAACCTACATTTTAAAAAAAAAAATATGGGCCCCACTTTGAAAGTTAGCTTAGGGCTCAATCAAAAAATTTAATTCTCAGGGCCGGCCATGCCGGTACATTTATATTTTAGAAATTGGTGTTTGATACTTCATGCTGATTTTAGAAGCAATTATTCGTATGTGTACTGTTGAGCATAGCATTCCAGTTCGCATTTAAAACATACATTGAAAAAGGTTCTGTTGTTTAAATTGGAGTGTGTTAATTGTTAACAAACTGAGATAATTTGCTTTTTAATAGTGTTGGGATTGTCCACCATCTATTCTTGGACTAAAAAAATCTGATTTAATAAAATTCAAGTGATGTACTATCTCACACCTTGGTTCTTAATAAAAAAAATTGCTCTGCTGACATTTAGCATACAGATTTAGGTTTCCTATTCTCACATAGAGTTCATGAACAATAATAATAAAACCATCTGCAAACAAATACAGGAAACACATCTCACACATAAATCCCATTACCAGAAGCATGATATATGGTTCTCCATGACATAAAAACAGATTCCATAAGATAAAATGATTCATGTCTATGCAGTTGCTCTGCTAGATGCAGCATCAACAGAGATATTTTCATGGTCGCCTTCGAGTTGGCTTAAATTTCCTTTCTCCTTAATGAGTTGAGAATGATGATGCTTGCAGTAGAGTCTTCCCTCGTGGGCAATGTAGTTGGAAGGGCTGATGGTGCAACCACCATGGCTACATTTGAAGCAACTCTTGTGGTATGGAAGTCCATTGACCGTTACCTGTAAAAGAAGTTTTAGAGGGAAATATCATCATCATGTTAGAGGAGAGGTGCCATGAGCATGGAATGAGTTGTCAGGTTTCAGATCCTCCATGATGTATTTAGCAAAGCTATTATAGAAGACTTGTCTATTCCGAGTCGTACTTATTCCACTATGCATCATTTCTGGAAATGGTTATCAACAAAGTTAATGCATGGGAATTCGCAGATATATGTTCCAGAGCAACCCCATAATAATGTTTGTACCTTTTCAGTTGGGTATGCTGTTTTCTTGCATCCAACACACTTGTCTCGGGTGCCAGCAAACAAGTTAGATACTTTGCTGGTTGTAACATTCTGTTCAGGTGGACCAGAACATCAAAAATTAGCAGAATCAAGAGGATATAAGATAGTTATCTAAGAAATTATCAGCTACCAAATGCTAATGAACAGCTTTCAGGACATCACCTCGGCATCAATGGGTTTCTCAGGTTTGACAATTTTTGGGGTCCCTGTAGGAGTTTGATGTATTAGAATTTTATGTACATGATAGAAAGGGAAAGATAATTACAAAATTTGTTGATTTCAGATCTTGATCACCTTCGAAACTTTTGTCGAGGCTGCCTGTCCTCTTGAAGAGCTGGTCAAAATGAGGCCTGCAGTACAGAACTCCTTCGAAAGAGTTGTAGTTTCCAAGCTGCGCATGATAAACATGAGGAACAAAGGTGAAAATGCTCTGTGGTAGAGTGGACTATCAGATCTTCAGTTTTCTTTTTTGTTCTTTTTTTCTTTTTCTTTTTTTGTTAAAAAAAGTTTGTATCTAATTGATTTATAGACATGCATGCATTTCAATGAAAGGATTAAAAAGTTATGAAATGCTCTGTTTGGATGTGTCAAAACTACATTACATCAAAATAATTATCTGCCTATTATTTTCTCGTAGCAAATAAAACAGATCTCATGAAGGGAAAATCCAATTTGATGATGCAGAAAGTGTTTTATGTTATACGAACTGCATCTGCGCTATCTGCTGGATCTCCTGATTCATGTGCAAGAGAAATATGTCCAGATCTCATGTTAACACATGTATCTTCTGCTAGATCAAATTATTTGCATCTATCAATATCAATTATTGGGTCTTTAGACTGGGAGACAGACAAAAAATAATTTCAGATCCTCCCAAACTGAAAATAAGGCTGTGACAACAAGATGAGTATGTAAACAAGAGATGTAATAGCGAATGAGGAGTCAGAGGTACTGCTGTAATGGTAAAGAATCTATATATATATAGAGAGAGAGAGAGAGACTTTGAGGGTGGACTTGCAGTGGTGGCATCGGAAGCAGGCCTTGTGGTAGATGCGTTTATCAGCGGTGAGCTGATCGACCAAATACACCGTCTTCTCACATGCCATGCATTTCTGCGTCGTCCCTGCGAAGGTGGCCATCTCAAAATGAGGATTTGATTTTCAGAGAGGAGGGAAGAATCAGCCAAAGAGTTTCGCTTTCTTCTTCTTCTTCCCTCTCTCCCAGATCTTCTCTCACATCCCCCTGGCTTTGACAAAGAGAGAATGTCAAAGATAAAGGGGAAGGGATGAAAAAAGGAAAGGGAGGGGTTGGTTGGTTGCAAAGGAATGGCGGGTAGTGAAAGCAAAGGTAATATATGAAATTATTATTAGAGAATGATGTTACCCGAACTTAACGCATTGACAGTGGACAGTTGCTAGTTTCGTGTGCCCTCTTTTAATCAACAACGAGCCTATGCACTTGTCAATGCTGATATTTTTCATGAACACAAACTGTTCAGCTTGGCCAAGCTGTTCCCCCACCTGTTTTTTCCACCCACAATTGGCCAACTTGCATTAGCTTTATGTACTGATATTATTGATAAAAAAAAAAAACCCTATCGTATGTGTTTGCTTTTGAGAGGATTTCAGGAAATCATCCCTGCTTTATAACTAACCAATGAAGTGACCCTAATAATACAGGAATACATGTATTGAAGATTTGTGGACTCGTTAGGGAGCATAAAACTAAACCATGATGTTCTTTAGTTATAATTAATAAGGTGGTTATATGCAATTTTTTTAGTAGGTCAGTGTTGGAAAGTATTGAATATAAGAAGAGCTCTGTTACACTCGGTTCTTTTTACATTTCAAAATGAAGTCTTATATGTTTCATTAACCATTTCCACTCATTATATCGAGATATATTATTCGTTAGAAGTTTTTTATATTTTTATAAATGATATCAATCAATTCAGGAAACTATATACTTCACCATTTATAAAAATACATATTTTATTAGATGTGGTATATAATTTTAAAAAAAAATAAAAATACGTCCAGTGTGTATTTTAGACCGACTTAGTGTAACGTTTTTCCATATAATAGTAGGCGGGGCCCAGTGGCCTCGGCTGGGCATGTGGCTAGTGTTTGAGGACTTGGTCGTTGATGTGGGTACCTGTCACTTTTTTCTTTCCTTTTTTATTTTTGGATGGGATTGATACAGTCAATGTTTGGTGTTTGTGAGTTGTAAGGGCCCTCATTATTGAGATTTTTCAGCAAGAAAGTCTACAAGTCAATCTCACAAAGAAGAATGATACACCCCCATTCATTTTACATTTTAAAACCATTCATATTTTTATATTTCTTAAATCATATATCTCATTCAATGACGTACTGATGTATTTTATGAAAAAAATGTATACTTAATGATATTATTTATAGAAAATATGAATATTTATATTTCGTTATAGTTAGTAGAGAAGTCTATCATTCTGGTATTCTTAGAAATCAACAGATTGTTGAAGTCCATCGTTATGACATTCTTCTGAAGAATCAACAGCGTTGTTGGAGCTTGCAGATCTTGCATCTTTGATCGGATCAGCAGAAGAGCGTATTTGTACGCTTCATCAGTTGGTATCAGAGGAAGGTTCGACCACCACCGCGAGCTGCCGTTGCCGTCGAGAGCCACTGCCTCCGAGCACTGCCGTTGTTGTCGTCCTGAGTCGCTGCAACTGTTGAACCCATATCCCATTTATCTTCATTTATATTTACCCGTCCAGATACATCCCATTCACAAAAAAAAAATCTCACATTCCCTTCATTTTAGTCCACCATAAATTAAACAAACTAAACATGATCGATTGAGTGTCCTTGAAGTTACACCATCAAAATTCAGTGGATCACGTCATCAATTGCTCGAGCTTCATCACCAAATTGTTCAACTAAACTCGAGGACGGGTTTTCTGAAGAGGGAGAGAATGATGCAGCACGATCATGGACTATTAAGGACCACCATATGGAGGATCATGGATGATTTGTACTTATTAGTATTTTAGTTTTATTTGTTATATTTATCATATCTTTTCTGGATAATTAGGATTAGTTAATATTCAGATATGATTTTTTTTATATTTTTAGTTAGGATATGAATTTGAATTTTTGAATTTAAATTTAAATTTAAATATTAGTTAGGATTAAATGAAGATGTATTAGTTATCTTTACAGATTTGCATAATCTGTTAAGATCATGTTTAGTTTAGATTGGAATAATCAGTTGACATCTTACTTTGTTAAAGATTCTTAACCGATTGATTATTCAGATTAGTGATTATTTGAAGTTTATTTATTTTATCTATTGTATTTTGTTAGGAGTACTAACATTTACATAAAAATACCTAATTTCTGACATTTCTTAGGAAATCAACAGATATTTGAAGCCCAACATCATGCAGCGTGAGGGGTCATGCTCTTCTGCTGACTCGATTGACCTTCAAGGATGCAAGATCTGCTGGGTTCAACAAGGTTGTAAATTCTTCAATAGAAGGATACCAGGGATGTTGGACTTCAAATATCTGTTGATTTCCTAAAAAATGCCAGAAATTTGGTATTTCTATGTAAATGTTAGTATTCCTAACAAAATACAATAGATAAAAATTAATTTCAATAATCAATAATATCTGAATAATCAATTGGTTTACAAGTCTATTTATAGACTAGAGAATCCTTAACAGATTAGGATTTCAATTAATTATCTAAATTTATAAAATATGGTCCTATGATATGATCTTAATAGATTAACTAAATCCTAAATCTGCAAAGATAACAATTACATCTTTATTTAATCCTAACTAATATTCAAATTTAAATTTAAATTCAAAATTCAAATTCAAATCCTAACTAAAAATCATAATAAAAAAATCATATCTGAATGATATCTGAATATTAACTAATCCTAATTATCCAGAAAAGATATGATAAATCTAACAAATAAAACTAAAATATTAATAAATACAAATCATCCATGGTGGTCCTTAACATTGATTGAATGATCCATGATCGTGCTGCATCAAAATTCAAATTTAAATCATAACTAAAAATCATAAAAAAAATCATATCTGAATAATATCTGAATATTAATTAATCCTAATTATCAGTAAAAATACGATAAATCTAATAAATAAAATTAAAATACTAATAAATATAAATCATCCATAATCCTCTATATAGCTGTCCTTAACATTAATTGAATGATCTATGATCGTGTTGTATCATATTGCATCAAGCAATGTACAAAAGATTGAGTGTAACAACAATCATTAAACGAGTACATGCAAATTAATCTTGCTGGAGATGTTGTATGTTTGGTTTAGCTTAGCTCAGTAGCTTGTTCATCATCTAATTTTCTATTTGATGAAGCATCCGTGTCCACCACATGTATTAAAATTTTTAGGCTGGCCAACTTAGGTACCGTTTGGCAACTGCTTAGAAGTACTTCTGAACCACTTCTCCTTCTGTAGAAGGAGAAGTGATCGCGTTTGGGAACCTGATAGCTGTCACTTCTCCTTCTGCAGAAGGAGAAAAATTCCTCTTTCCAGAAGGAGAAAATAACTCCTTCTATAGAAGGAGTTTTTCACTTCTGCAGAAGTTAAAAAAAATTTAATATTTTGACAAAAATACCCTTATGAAATTTTACAAACTCTCAAAAAACCTTTTGCCCATGTTTGGGTTGAATTACGTTATTCTAAGATTTATTACTATTTTAATATATATAAAAATAAAGTGATTTTTTATTTGGCTAGAATAACTTAATTCTAAGGATTGGCTGGAATCCATATACCATTTTATATCAGTTAATTCTGGCATACTAATTTTCATTTATTCCAGCCTTTCAAACACCAATTTTAAAACTATTCTTATTTATTCTCATTTATTCTAGCTCTATTCTCATACCAAACATGGGTTTTAGGTGCTATATAAAATAGATTTTCTCTCACCTATCTCATTAGGAGATATATGACAAATCTAGGATTTATTTTACATTTGTTAGTTTAAGTTCTTTTCTATTTTAAAAATAAATAAGTTTGTTAGTATCTTTTAGTTTTTAAAATAAATTTGTTAGTAATATCTACCTTTTATTCAAAAAAAAAATTGTTAGTATTTTAATTGTTAGGATTTGTTAGTTTGATTTTGTAGCCAATTGTGTGGTTATAAAAAGTTTGTTAGTATTTGAGATATATATAGTAGTTGATTATATTATTTTATTTATATTGATTTATTAAGATAATTGTATAACATGGGTGCAAAGGTATTTTAGACAATTCATGTTATTTCTATTTTAAAAGTACTTTTTGAAAGCATTTATCAATATATGCTCCCAAACAGCTTCTACTACAAATATAAAAAGTTCCTTCTTTATAAGTAACTTTTTCTAGAAGGAACTTTTTATAGAAGTACTTATAAATAAGTTGTCAAACTATATCTTAGGGGTGTCCTTTGCCAACTTCTCGCCCATCGAGGTGATAGAAGACATTCTCTGGGGGGAGCTTTTATTTTCACCCCTTACGTTATTCAGTTCACCCCATTAAAAAAATAAAATTTTAACTTCTTGAATGAGAGGAACCCACCCGACGGACCCTTCGAAAAGTTAACCCATCTTATACACTCTTCACCCCTCATGTCTCATGTCAATCGAAACCCCACCCCCAAGATCAAACCCAAGTTTCTCTTGCCCCTCATCTTACCCGTCGGCGGCATCTCCCTCCGACCAACTCATGGTGGCACCCTTTCATCCATCCATCACATGTTTTCATGGATGATACAGTGCCATTTAATTAAAAAAAAGAAATTCAAGAGGATCTAATTATCTCTAACTAGGGTCTCTTCTCCAACTGCGACGTTCTAAACTTCAAATAAATTCGATTTCATCTTCTCCTATCACCTTTACGAGTGCTCCGAAGATATTATTTCTCCTCTTCAAGTGACCCATTTTGGGTTCAAATGACCCTTTTATGTCTTAAATATGTGAGTATTTTCATTTTTGACAGAAAATGGATGGCGCTTTTGAGAGATTCGGCGGGGACACTGAAATCCCACTCAGGTGAGGATGATTTTCTTAGCTACCAAAAATGTGAATGCCCATTTATCCTCAATCGTGACCGGAGGTTGAAGAAGAAGAAATGAGGAACAGCGAAAAAAGTGTGTAAAAATATTAGGGGTGGGTTTGCAATGTATCATGTCATTCATTCATTGTTGGGTGGGTTTGTAATTCCTAAAAAAATGAATGGGTGGGTAAGCTAACGGGGTGGGTTAGAAAAATATAGGGGTGGAAATATAGGCCCCCTTCTCTGGGAAGTCCAGGTTCCATGTTGGGATGTAACAAATATGTTGAGTATGGGCCTTGAGCCCCTATTATGTAAACGTCCCTTGTGGGCTTCTTTATCAAATAAATAAATAAAAAGTGTGGATATACGCAGTCTTTTTTACAGTCTGTTTTACAATCTTATATGTTATGATAACATAGTATATACTGCATTATCATAGTGTATGAGTCATATCATAGTATATGATCCTTTTTTTTTTCATTTTTTCACCATGAAAAAAACATATAAATGTATTTCGATATATATTTCATTTCATATAACAACATGCACTTCAAAGAGTGAATGTATGATTAAAAAAAAATAGGATAGTAATTAGAGTTGTGTGTATCTTTTTTCATAAATAAAATAGAACTTAGTGGGGTGTACTTTTCCACACATCTCATCACATCATTTCTAGAGTTCTGTTTTGCGGGGAAAATAGCTGTAGATAGAGAGGTGTGGGATCCAGTTTCACGAAATGAAAACCTAAGCATTCTCCATAGCTCACATTCATCTTAAGTGGGTTCACATTCATTTTAAGTCATATTTATTCAAAAAAGATATGCAAGTTGGATGTCTAAGAAACACATGAGACTAATAAAAATCATATTCACCATAATTAAAAAAACACACACACAAGGCACTAATAGAAATCCCACAATGGCACAAAACCATGAATATCACCATTAATTTACCCTTTATCAAACCTTGTTTATCAACAGCTAGCGTACCTGTTCTTACCTAAGCAGTGTTAGTTGGGGTTGTGAACTAACTGCCGTGGGGAGGAATGTCAGTTAATGACAGGGTTTTCGAATTGGACATGGTAGGTGTTTTAAGAACATGATTCAGAAATTGGTTCTTTCTTCGTTATCAGCCCTTTCAGTTGCTTTATTCCAATTTTTTCATATTATTTTTCGCATGTAATGCAACTAAATAGAATCACATTTTGGCAGGTTAGTAAAAATACCTCTTCCTCAGTCTTCACCCAGGGTTCTGGATTCGAATCTTGATCTTATTGATACAAGAAGATTTGAGTAGGAAATTTAAAACAAAAAAAAATATTTTTTTCTCAAAAGATAATAGGATCTTTCATTCCAGTTATTCTTAGACCCTTTTATGATTGACCTTGTTTTGTGGATTGTAGAAATCATTACAGCTGATCGTCTGCCTCATGGTGCATGAAAATATGTTTTTTTTTTCTGCATTGAGAAACTATTTCAGATGTGTAAAATTAATGTACCCGAAATTGAATTTATCCATTAATGTCTCTGCAGCTTAAATGGAGTTCATAGTCATTAAGCATACAAGATAGGAAGAAGGGGCCCATTTTGTTCAATGTGAATGCTAGAAGAAAGTCTGTGGTCTCTAGAAGGATTGATTTTTGAGTCATCAGCGGGAACATGAACCTTACAGGACTTTTAATTATTATTGTTGTTGTTGTTGTTGTTGTTGTTGTATTTTAGTTTCTTATATGTGGTGGAAAATAAAAATAGCTACAAGCCTACAAGTATCAAAAAGATTCGAAGATTGTTATGTAATGGGTTTCAAGTGGACCTCACGAAGCTTTTTCCAAAGAAAATGTCCCATCTTTTTCTAAGGCAGTGGATTCACCGGACTTGGACTTCTACCAAGGAATGATTTCCTTGGAACTTATGATCCATTACCCAAAAGATGATATTATTTACAATAATGATTTTTGGGCCTCAATGGGTAGACCCCATCCCAAACCCCATGAGGTGGCAAGACTAAATTCTTCAAAATACTATTTTATGTTATATTCACCTTTTTTATCTCATATATCATAATCGATCCTCATATCATAACCGTTCCCTTAATTAGTGGAGGTAAAACTATAATTTCATTTTTTATGAGAACAATTAATTCAATTGGAAGCAATTGTGTATATTGAATACATTAATTGGTTTAGATTTATTAGAGGGACAGAAGAAAAAAAAAAGTCGATTATCTGTTTTGGGGGATTCCATTTGTTTTTATTTTTGTTTCAGTTCGATCAATGAAGAAGAGAAGAATTTTGATTTATTTAGTTTTTTTTTAACTAGTTTTTGGTGCACGCAATGACAATTCATTCAAGTAAGTTCTTTTTCGATCTAAATATATTATTTTGATTTTGATTTTGATTTTCCGTCATTCATTTGAATCATCGTATACATGTTTTGAATATGAATTTCATTTTAAATTCAGATACATGACGTGTATCTTGATTTACATGTATTGTTGTGTACTAAGTTTGATATGTACAATCATTTATGATTGTGTGTTTGTAAATAATTATGCATAATGTGTCATTTATCATATTTTTTAGCTTTGTATCAGCATTGTTTGACTTATTCAGATTCAAGATTTTCAAATACAGTCCCCAGTGTCCATAGCACAACGGTTCAGGGTTTAGCGGTGTTACCGATAGGTCTTGGGTTCGAGTCTTGGCGCTGACTTACCCACCTGTTTGTTGGCGATTATTCGAAAGAATTTTCCGTGGGACCGGAGCAAACAGGCGGAGGTAGCTTTCCCATCTCGACTGTAAGGTCAGCCACGGGGAGTCCCTCCGATATCAAAAAAAAAAAAGATTTTCAAATACAATGCACATTCACTTGTATGGAATGTATATTTGTTATTTTAAATTTCAGATACACCTGTATCTGAATTTGAATTCTAGGCCATTTTTTAAAGGTGTTTGTCAATTCAAATTCTAGATACAGCTGTATCTGAATTTGAATTACAACTCATTTTTTGAAAGTTGTTATTTTTATTTTTATGGATTTGATTAATGTATAGTTGATTAATATTTAATTGCTTATTGTTGACATTTTGAAAACTTTTTATGAATTTTTTGTGCAGTTTCATGTAAACCATATTTATTTATTTGGATTTTCAGATATATTATTGTATCTTAATTGATAATATGTGATTGATATTTTTTTCTTCACTAGACGTGTTTCAGATTTTTGTGAAAATATGTTATGTCTGGTGCCACCTTTTGTGGGATTTAGTTACAAAGTTTAATGAGGATATTAGTTAGTTAGAACCTATTTTTAAAATTATAAGAAGGGTAGTCTTGTCATTGTCATTTTGGTCATTAGAAAAAGTCAAATAGAAAATCAATAAGAGAGTGCCACATATTGGGGCTCACAAATGAGGCTTAATTTATGGGGCCCAGATAGTAGCTCCCTATAATTTAGCGAAAATTTTGATTTTTATTGACGAAATTTTTCGTTAGTATTTTTTTGTCAAGGAAACATGCTTTATTGGGAATTCTTTTACCTGAGTTTTTGTAAGTACAAATAGTTAATGTGACAAAATTAGAACAAAATACTTCTTCGGCAAAAACCTTTTCAAATGAAATTTTAATTTTTACCAAGGTAGCGCATGGAAACACGTATTGAAAAGTAGTTTTGACTAAGCATCTTTTAGCATACTTTTTTACCATGCTTTTTCTTGGGATGTTTTTCTTTAAATCCATGAATCATATTTGTTGTTGATAACAGAAGTTACTTTTGCACATTTGAAATCTAATAAGCATATTCAGGCTACATAGATTTTAAAACATAAAAATCTAAATCACCTACTGATTTTCAATTAATCTAATGCGTTTGGTAATCCATTTGGAGCTTTTTGACAGACTGAAAAGCAAAAACTGCCACAAATGGGTTGCCAAACGCACCCTAATAAACTTTCTCCAAGAAACACTTATTTATAATAGTATAAATATAAACTTATTAGAAACTATGAAATTTCACGTATCATCTTTTTATTCTTGGATTGTTGTAAAAGATATATATATAATCATTTTTTTTTCTATATGCACCATTTTTTCTCTCTTTTTTTGTTTAATGAAATTTTTTTAAAAAAATATATATATATCATCTTACTATTTTTTCAACATAATATTGTTTTCTATTTCACCTTACAATCATCGGTAATGGTAAGGATTTTTTTAAAGATTACAATTTTTTTTTGTGGGTAAATTTTTTTTTCTTGATCAAATCTTCTCCTATCAGCAGGCGACCAGACTCGAACCTAAGTACTTTCATTAAAGAAGGGGTACCTCTCTCATCCTATTAAAGAAGTTCGGTTTAAAAATTACAAGTAAGCACACCCCTCACCAACAATTTTTTGGCTCCCTCACAATCCATGTGACCATAGTTTGCTAATTGACTTTCATTCGAAGATCTTCAGTGCCGATTACCTAATCCTCAAGGCACTAGGTGGACAATTTCCCTAATGTCAACATATAATTATAAAAGGCCAGATACTACTATTCATGACCCAAAATTTCCTCAGACCTCCCCCAATGTCTAAATTCACACTCACTGAGAGATGATGAGGTGGCCAAAAATTTGAAATATGGTTCAAATCTAGAAGATGGTCCCACATTTATCTCTTCCCCAAGCTAACTAACAATGGCAGAACCCATCACAAGCTGACGCGAGCATGTCATTTATTACTTCCAGGTCGGGCACGTGACGGTGATAACATCGTATGTATGCACAACATTCGAGTCACAATTTTCTTTCTGATTTTGATGGAAATACCATCAGACGAAATCAGGACCGCTCATATTGCATCTTGTGCGCGGATCAAATACATTCTACTTGTCAGACGTTGCAACGGTGACGTGCTGCGGTGCTGGTGCGTCAGATTCAATTTCAAAAGGCTAGCTACTTAATTAAACCCACGGAACACAAACGTTTCCAACCTTTCCCTTTCGATAGACGACAGCACTCACATGGAATGAATGGGTGATGAATGAGCCGAGCGAGCCGGCTCATTTATATTTAGGTTTGACTTGAGTTTGGATTCGGCACAGTTCGATTTAAGATTGAGTTTAATTTTGTGTTTAAGTTGGACTCGTTTAACTTGTAAAAAGTTTAGTTAAAGCTCGGCTAAAAATAAGCTCAACAGCAGGCTCGAGCTTATGCTCGTTTAACTAAAAAAAACTCGTTTAACCATTAAAACATGCATTAAACAGATAACATGCTGAAAATAGATAATCATATTCAAAAATCATCACTGAACAATCATATTTGAAAATAGATAGCATTTCACACTTTTAAATAAACAAGCTTGTATAGGCTCATGGCTCTGTTCGGATTCGACTCGGCTCATTTACAACCAAGTTTTAAAAAATTATTCATGCCCGACTCATTTGTCTAATCAAACGAGTTTGAGTGAGCTTCAACAGAGTCAAGCCCGAGCAGAGTTGCTCGTTTACCACCCCTAAGACTGATTTCACACCATAGTTCAATATTTATAAAGGGGTTTTTATCGTATAGTTTTTTTTTTCCGGCCTCGAAAATAATTCTATATACCTCTTTAGTTATGTTAATTTTTGTTTTACATTTATAAAAAATGAGTCCATGCATGTAATGATATACAATTTTCATCAAAATATATATTTTATTATATAATGTTTACTATTTAAAAGAAACTAAAACATGTGATGATTGTATTGGGGTTGTATTTGGATCTGTACTTAATGTTATCATATTTGTATTAGAGCACTACATTATGTTGGTTTTGCAGTATAGTTTATAGCCTTTACACAATGATAGCGTAGTGTATGAGATTCTATCACAATATATGGAAAAAAAATATTTATTTTTTAAAAATATTATTGTATCTCAATGTATATTTCATTTCATATACCATGGTGTATTTCAATAGAAAAGTGTATAATTAAAAAAAAAAATCAATGTTACATGTGGATGAGGTTGCACAGTGACTATGCATATCATTTTTCTTTATATTAATATAAATATCATCAAAGACTAATTCAAAATCAACCTCATATACGCCATTGCAGGTCCTCCAAGCCATCTCAGGGACTTACACCCTCTCTCTCCCCCCACGTTCCACAAGTCAACAAAGGAACACAAATAGAAGCTTCTCCTCTTATATTAATATCCTCATCAATTCATTTGACTTCTTCCCATCATCTCCTCCCCAAGTTTTGATCAAGTCTTTGCAAGAAACCAAGAGATCCTTCGTTTAGACCAAGAGAGATCCATCCTTTAAATACCTGGTGGTACGTACAATCATGTTCCATCAACACAACCCAAATTAAAGCCATCACAATCTTTCATCTCTCTCTCTCTCTCTCTCTGCCTTTTCATTATATGATACATTCAATCATGTTCTGCGGTGGCGCAAGCCTTACACACATGGATGAGGACGATCTATGGGGGCCATCAACGCCAAGGGGCGGCGGCGGGTCTAGGAGAAAACAAATCAATAAGAACCCGTACTCCGCTCGAGGCCTCGACAAGTTCGAGAAGGTCTTAGCCGAGCTCGAAGCGAGGCGGGAGAAGATCGTATCGCAGACCGGCTCGCAAGGCCCCGTCCCGGTAATCCGCTTCGTCTACTCCAACTCCCAAGAGTGGGTCCCTATCATCGTGAGACAGCCACACCCGCCGCCGCCGCAGCCCAATAAGAAATCCCAAGAGGAACTACCGATGAAGGCCACCAATCCGATACCGATGAGTCTTCCAAACCAAAAGAACGAAGAATCGGTGGCGGCGGTGTCTGCTACATTGGATGATGATAATAATAAGAAGAAGAAGATTATGAAGAAGAGTCTCTCAATGAGTGGGAGAGGAGGAATTGTTGAGAGTATGTTGAGGTGGAGGTTTTCTTATTATTGGCCAGTGGTGATGATACTGATATTGTTGTGCTTGGTGATGTCGGGGAGGATATTTGCGATATTCTGTACTTCGATATGGTGGTACATAGTGCCCTCCATTAGAGGTGGAGGGAGCTATAGTAAGAGGAGATCGATCTCAATGAAGAAGAAAGAGTGTGGGAGGAGGTTGAGTGAGAAGAAGCTTGGTGGGGATGTTAAGAAGGTTGCTGCCATGGCTTCTGTCGATGGATTGGCTTCGCCTCGAAAACATCCAACAGGGAAGAAAGGGTGATGGATCTTAAGTCATTGGTCTCTTCCCTTTCTTCTTCTTTTCTTTTTTTGTGATTAGCTTTTTCTTTTTTTAATTATTAAGAAAAAAAGATCATCCATGTAAATTGTTTTTGTTTGGGGTCTTGGTTTTGAGTTAAGGTTGTAGTTGATCATATGAAATGATCATCATGTAAATTGATTTTGGTGAGGGTGGTTGTAAGTCAATTTGTGCACATCCACACATACTGTATTTTGAAGTGTTCAAACTAATACATTTTCCTCTTTTTCCTTTAATGGAAAATATAAGGAAGAAACAAAAAAAATGGGAGATCGAATTTGTGGCTGTAGTAAATTTTAATTTTATCCCATTTCACATGAGTTAATAAAAATTATCAAATAAAACTTCTAGGGGTTCTCTAACATACCGTCATGTGTCAGTTAAATCAATCATTATGAAAATATTGACTACATCGAAACACTATATGTGGTGACCTAAACATATAGCGCCACCAAGATCAAAAACTCGCCGGTCAAACTTAATGGGGTCTGATAATTACAGGTGGCCAGATTTATGGGAACTCGGCGATGACTGACTCGGGAGACGACGGTAACTGAAATAAGAGTTGTGAAAAAAACTACACCGATCCACAGGTTATTCCATCAAATGTGAAAAACCCTCACAAAATTGAACATTTTTTAATAACTTTTAAACAAATTAATTGACTTTTTATTTTTTTTTACAAAAGTAACCATATCACCACCATCGCCGCCGGATGTCAGAGAAAGATCATGTTGCCACAAACATTAAATAATTGACCGATTTATTCCATTAAATAATTTAGGTTCTTTTTTTTTAATGTTTTCTTTCAAGAAGAGACTTGAAATTTGGTTTTAGGCCGCGGTTTGCCTATTTTAAATTCTTAAATATAATAACATGCCGTCCTTGTGCTTGTTCTAGAAGAAGAGCTGATGAAAGGAATGACCTGATGGATTTGTCTAAAATCTAAAAAAATGTGAGATCGGGCACCATAACTGACCACAGCAGGGTCACGTGTTGGAAATTTGAACTCAAATTTGTTGCGATTCCCACCAATATAACACTCCTTCAATAACAGTGTGCCGGCAATATAATGGTGAATTGGTGATGTAATGAGGTTATGAATATTGAGTAAAAAAAAAAAAAACTGTCCGACCTACCGGAAAGAAAACGAGCTGAAGATGATCCGGCAGGCAGATTGACCGGGGCCGAACGATCCACTAGAACAAAGATAATGTTATGTACAATCATTTTTCAATCTCAATTCCAGTCTCAATCTTAAAGATTGCATTGTTGCGCATCAGCCAAATCGCCTACGTGACCGTCAAAATAACAATCAAGCGAATGGTGTTGACCAATCTCCAGATCTCCAAACATCTAAGGGACAAGGTCTCTCCCAACAGCCCATATTCCTTTGGAAGGAAGGGATCCAGCCTCCACCGCGTCTCAGAGCTCCTGATTCTTAATTCATAAAATATTTAGAAGGACACTTGTGACTTCTTTTATATTATTTAAAAGTCTGACATTTTTTTTGCTATTGGTGTGATCCACTCAAAACACTCCAAACTATCCCCGTTGTAAGATTATGGATCTATCCCCTAGACCACAGCCTAAAAGCTAGATTCCTCTTATTTCTTAAGTTCGAAAAAAGTTTTCAACAGTAAAAAAATCTCATAATAACTGAATTTTTTTATCCAAACCATGCTTATCTCTTTTGGCTAAAACATTTGGCGATGTTGAAGTAATAAGGAGATTACTTTAAATTATTCTAGACCTAATCCGCACAAGTAAATTATTTTGAAATAATCAACCAAGTCAATCACGGATCAGCTGATGTCAATCCGAGGGAACTCACCCTATCGCGCGTAAAAGCGTGTGTGGTGGAGTTAGGTGAATACAGTTGAAAGAAAATGTGGTGCGTGGAGTGTGTGTATTTAATAATTTTAAATGAGCTATGATACAAAAAAGAGCACGCGTAATTAAAGGTCAAAAGCATATTCAGATCCACAACCACCTCCCAAGACTCAATGGAGAATAATAAGTAATTGTTGCAGCAAACCGAATGTAGCATCTTAAAACCGTTCAAAACATGACTGCTAAATTTATATATTCAGATTTGACTGTATTTGTAGTCGCCACAGGTAATATATGATGTAGTATGTACTCCACTATCGTAATATATAAATTATTACACAAAAATATAATATAGATTCAATTTATACGAGTATACTAGTAAAATACTTAATTGAAAAAAAATCAAAAGATTTGCATAATGCAAGTCTGCAACTGATTCCCTTTACTTTTTTTCAACAAACCGTTTTATTATTGACATCTAACAAACCCTTTGCAGGCACCACCTTTATCTCAATAATTCAGGTTTAAGGGGGGTCCATATGACAGTGAAACACTCTTATTTCTCAGGAAAAACAAGACTAAGTCAACATAAAATTTGATTAATGTAACAGTGCTGATACACTCATTTCATTTTACAGCTCTGTCTGTAATCCAAAAGTGACATCATATCACAGTGTATAGAAATTTAAAAAATGTATTTTTTTAAAAAAAATACATTAATGCATCTGTGTACCGTTTTTAATCAATGGACGAGTGTATATTTAAAGAAAAAAACAGAAGACGGTGTTGCTCACAGGGTTGGGCAAATCATTTTCCAATACCTAACTTATTATCACTATCATATGTTTCTCTATTATTCTCTAGCAACGGCAGCCCAACGTTTTCAAGATGGTGCGTATAAAAAAACCTCACCACGAAGCTTCACAGAGATGATGGTTACAGAGGAAAAAATTGCAACGGACAACACACAATATCTAATGAGTTGACTATGAACTCAAGATGGATACTCAGGATTCTCTGCAGGAACATATGATAGGACATGGAAGTACCCTGACAAAGGAAAGCAATGGTGGGTACTAATGAAGCTAATCCAGAGACCTGCTCTAGAAAGATGCATCCTCAAAGAACAGCAGAAATTTTGAATTTGACTGATCCAAAACATGAAAATAAAAAAAATAAGAAAGAAATGCAGAACAAGAAGGACCAGCCAGCTCTTAATATGGAACCACTGGAATGGCCAATTACCTGCAAGATGGGAGCTTCAATAAAGGGGATCACTTTTCATCTCCCACGTTGCATTGTAATATTCAAAACTTGAAGATTATCAACAAAACCATTGGGATTATTCTTTATTACATTTTACTTCTTTTCAGAATGAATTCACACAGGCAGAACATCAAACATTGTCTAAATAATTTATTCATTTACAGCCTAGATATGGTGATGCAATGGTAAATGCCCACATTCCGTATTGGGTTATTTCTTCTATCTAAGAGAAGAATCTTTCCATTTCATGAAAGAAGAGAAAAGAAGAAACTTATCAAGCCCAACCATAATTTGCTATTTTCTTGACTTTAATAAATCTAGAGATATCACCAGTATCCAAAGAAACATACAACAATATACAGCACAGTTTCATCATACCTATAATTCAAATCTCTCTGAACAACCATGCTATATACTGCGAAGTCTTGTTGGCAGTTTAAGCTCGCCCTCTAATCCTGCAAGCATTCGAAATTGGATTGTTAAGCTACTTACATTTGAGAAAATGATCAAATTATGAAACTAATTTTCTAATAAATTACAGAACTAAAACCAGAGAAAACCTACCCTCCATCTTTTAGGACCGACTCTATCATTATTACCGCTTGTAATCTGTGATTTAACTCTTGGAGCTTCCACCTGAGTTTGCCCTCTATCTTCATGTCTTGGACCAAGCCTTTCTTGTACATGAATCCTTGGGGGAATTTGTTGTGTGCTCCGGAAAACATCATCTTTATCCCAAATTACTTCATAGTCTGCTTTAAGTCGGGACCCTTGCTGCTCATGCACTCAAGAAATTAGTTAACACACAAATTGGTTCATTCTTTCCTAGCTAGGAAAAAAGAATAGAACATAAAGGATAAAAGATACAGGAATAAAAATGGAAAATTAACCAATACAGATTTTTGACTTTTGAATCAAACCTCGTGTATATGTTGGTCATGGCCAGTGATTCAGTACTAGGTTAATTTGACCTACAATGACAATTTTTAAGGGAAAAATAATCTCAGTAAACCTGTTTTCCCATCTCTGCAACTCTTATATCCAAAAGAGACAGCCTTTCTTTGGGTCTAATTTGACAATGGGCCAAAGCGATATGAGAAGTTTGAAGCAAAAAAAGGCCAGCAAACAGGTGGCTGACAAATTTCACTAGCCTGATGACAGGTTCCAAATATTTTCAATGTAAAAAAAAAAAATCAAAGTACCTTAATTTTTATAAATATACTAGTGAAGAGGAGAGTGTATGCTGGGAATGAAATATCTCACCTTCTGCATAGAACGTCCACATAACAACTTCAGTGCATTACAGAAGTCCTCATATTTCTCAAATTGAACCCAGACCTTAGACTGAAGACCAGAGACTATGCCTCCCTCTATTGTCTTACCTAGATCATCGTCTGCAGCAACATTCAGTTTCCTAATTGGGGTAGAATTGCAGGTGTCAAGATTCAAAATGTATGAGCAGGTTGGCAAATAAGCAGACAAAGCCGATGAGAGCAGGAAGATTGAGTTCACCAATAAGGACAAGACATCTTCAAATCATATATAATGAACTACTGAACTCCATGAAGCATGTTGCAACGCAGGTTTAAGTTTTACAATTAGAAAAACAACTCTCAATAAATACCCTCGAAAAGGAGAAGATGCTTTGTACCCGACTTTTTGTCTCTTAAGTGTAAAATCATGGAGGTAATTAAAAGGTTTGTTGATGGGGAAGAGAAATAATATCACGAACAAAAGATCATAGAAACATTTCATAACTATAACTCACGATGCAACGGTTTTAAAAATAATTTGGCGGAATATAATAGAAACAATTATCGTGTACTCATACAAGTTGAATTACCGAGTACTTGTACAGTTGAATTATCATGTACTTGTATAAATGCTCTTCTGAACTTTCCCCCACCACCCTCAGACCTGATCAACCCGAAATCCTCCACAATCCTCCAGCCAACCCCTTCTCTCCCACCCCCAGCAGCACCTCTGCATAGGACATCGCTAACCCCTTGTCCACCATTTCTATTAAAACTACGCCTTTTTGTATTTTTCGATTAGGAATATGTTCCTTTTTTTAATTTCTTTTCTTGTACTTTTATTTGGAGATCTCGTCTCCTCTTGTTCGGGGGCTTTTAGTTAATAAAAGTTTATGTATCTTTTCAAAAAAAAAAAAAATACTCTCCATCCATCCAGCCTCACCAACACCTCCTGTGGCACAACCTCGCCCTTTTTAACCCACACCCCAGCCTTGACCACCAGCAATTCCTCCCAATCCACCTCCACCTCTGACACCTCAACCAGGTGACCAAACCACTAACAACCTTCCGAATCACCTCCGACGTCCTCCACAAAAGAGGAATTCCCTTAAGGAGGACATCCACCCTCATACCCCCTCTGTTCAATCCCCCAATACCACATTCACACGGATGAATTTCACCATCTGAAATGGGAGGTGCAACAAACCCTCCCCAAGCAGGATGTCTCTGCACCTAGGGCTAGGAAGCCGCAAGAAGGCAGACCTTGGACCCAGTGACCAACTCACCATACCCTGGCCGACCTTCCACCTCCTCCGGATCACCTTTTCAACCTCCGTCCATTGAACCTCCCCGGACCCTTGCCACCCCATCAGAAGACAGTGTCTAAACAAATCTTCCCCGCTAGCCAACTTCAGAGACCATTCAATGTCAACCACCAAAGGCATCAAATCGTCAGGGACGGACCGTCCATTTGGGGTCTAAGAGGCCCAGAACCACCCGCCCACACCCTCTTCCCCACCTCCGCTTCGGTGGCCCACAACTCCACACTTATACCACTTTGGTGGGTCTCTGCAGTCCTTAGCCATGTGTCACCACCCAAGGCAACGGAAGAACTTGCCCTTCTTTGCCACCCTGAGGCACTGAGGCCCAAGGAATATCCACCCCTTCTGTCCTCAATCCCCCACTTCCTCTTCTTGCCAACATCCATCCATCCCCCAATCGGAACATTCACCCCTTTTGAGGAAGGAGAATGGCCAATGCTTCCAACATAAGCCCCACCTCCCCCGTTCCCTCCTAGCCACCTGCCACTCCCATCACATACTCCGCTCTCACCGCTCATTCTTTTTTTTTTCTTTTTTTTCACTTAAAGACAAGAATAACAGTTTCCCTTCTTTTTGTCCAGATTTTGACACATGAATAAGTACAAGTGTTTTTTTTTTATCTAAGGGGGGTAGTCGATTTGGATTTTGATGGATTTATGTAGACATTATTTAAGTGGTGGACTTCACATATTTTCACAGACTTTTGCAGACTTTCACAGACCACTCTCACTGACTCTCACAAATTGACTTTCATAGACTTTCACAAATTACAGACTTTCATAGACTTTCACAAATTGACTTTCATGGACTTTTACAGACTTTCACACATTGACTCTCATGGACTTTTACAGACTTTCACAGATTTTTCAGACTTTCACATATTGATTCTCATGTAATTTCACAAACTTTTGTAGACTTTAATGGATTTCTATTGATTCTCGTAGACTTTTGTAGACTTGTTTTTATATTTTTAAAATAACAAATATTCAAATTCAACACGAATTATTCACACCCAACATAAAATATAATTTAATATATTTAATATCGATCTTCACATATCTGAAATGTATGTAGTTACAAAAAAATCATTTAAATTTATTAATGGGCAATGAATTTAATTCATGACTTCAAATCATTTAAACTTATAATATATACTCTTCAAATCATTTAAACATGTGAGTTTTTCAGCTAAGAAAAATATGAGAATTAGAGCTATTAATACCGTTTAAGAGCCAATAGGGGGATTTATGAAGTTATTTTTCTTTCTGTAGATTTTTATTAAAAGATCACTCTTTTTTTATACTAGTGGATGTCATTTCAGATTTTGTGTTTCCTCATATGCTGTTTTATTTATTGTATTTGTAGTTTGATGTGTGTCTATGAAAGTGGATGTAGGTTTTCTATCTTCACCTCTATAGTCAGTTTTTTTTTTTTCATATTGTATTCTTTCCGTTTGGAACGGGGATATGTTTTATTCAAGGGTATAGATTTATGCATGCATTGATTGGTATAGATGTGGATAAATAGATTTTGTGTTTGGTTCAGTTTGCAGTTATTCTCGCTGGGAAGTAAAAATAAGAATTTTGTTGTTTGGGAGATGATGGACTATATGTGAATAAGGTTTGGATAATGTGATGAATGATTTTTTTTTAAAACAGGTGTTTAAGTATTTGCAATGTATTTTTGTGAGATGGACTCGGCACATATGTTGCTTTGTCAAACAAAAGTGCATCATTGAGTCAGTATAAATTTTCCTATGCAGTAGAAATATATCAGCATATAACCACATCATCAAAGGGCTATACTGTTTTTATTTTTGCAGACGAGAAAAGCTGGGTGGATGGGATTGAACAGAGGCCCACGTAACCTTGCTTTGAATTTTCTTCACAGACGTGGGACCCACTTATGCAAAGGGGGTGGATAAATTTTATTCGACCTTCTCTTGAGAATGACTATCCTAGTTTATCCTAATGTATCCGGGGATTAATTATCTGGGGTTAATCATGCGTTCCAAACACCCTCATTCCTCTATTCCACGTTATCCAGGGTTATTCCTGGGGTTATCCATGAAACAAACGGGGGCTAGAAACAATGCAACCATGTGACCTAGCTACTTGCAGGTAACTTCAGAATTAAGAGTTTATTGTATCATAAACATGTATAATGCACAGTAGATATCAATGCAACTACGCAAGAACAATATGTTTTAGTTTGAAAAAGAAAATAATGGTGGATGATTTAAGTATATATTATATAATATACAATAATGAAATGATTAATTACAACACAAGAAAATAAGCCATTCTCATATGTTTATCAAACATATGAGGTGATATCAATATTTCATTCATCTACACATTCATTAAAAAGGATGGTAAATAGGAAAAATATAAAAAAAAACCATGCATAAAATATAAAAGGCATTAGATAACCATCATCTATAAAAGAAAAGAGTTTTGTTAAAAGAAAAAAAAATATTCATAATGCTATGATAAAAGTCCATGAGAATCCCATCCATTTGGGTGGGATTTGAAATGACTTTTTCCTTTATATTTCTCTCTCCAGAATCCATAAAAGTCTATCACTTAAGAAAGTCTTCACAAATCTTGTTTAAATTGAATAACACATGACAAAATGTCTGCTATGAGGAATCTCAATTGAATAACGGTGGACTTTTGGTCCACGAAAAAATGTCACAATCGAATAACGGTGAACTTTTTGTCCACGAAAAAATGTCTTAATCGAATAGCGCATGACTTTTTGTTCACAAAATAATATCTCAATTGAATAACACTAGACTTTTTGTCCATGAAATAATGTCTCAATCGAATAACGCTGGATTTTTTGTCCATAAACCAATATCTTAATTGAATAACATAAGATTTATAAATCCATGGACATGGACATTTTGTCCATGAAAATCCTAATCGACTACCCCCTATAAAGATTAGGACAACTTATCCTCCTCAAAATGTTATCACATTGACAAACTAACCCGAACAGTCAGATGCCACACACGCAAAAATTTATTAAAAACAGAAGTACCTTATATTGCCAAACACAGAGAATATAGTGTGTGTGACCAGCAAAGAAGCCTTGGACGATGACACCCTTGGCTCTGCAAACCACCGCGTAGGGACCCCTTGTACCACAATCGTGTCCGGCCTTCTCGGCCCTCCCCTCGTATTATGAACCCCTGACAAGCAAACAAAACCATGCTTGTTAACACAAACCAAAAAGAACCATTGAAAAATATTAAAAAAAACCCTAATTAATCAAGATTCAGAGCCTACTTCGATTGCCATTGGAGAATGCATGGAACTCCTCCCAAGATCTCTTCATCACATCGAAATCATCAAAAGGCGGGGCTGCTACACTCAGACGGAACTTCAAGCCCTCAAGGTTCAGATCGATCCCGTCCATCCGATCCACGACAGAGACTTTCCATTCCTTGAACCTTCCCCACACAGTCTCCCGGTCCTCTTCCCTTCCCCTTTTGCGCTTCAAAAACCCTAGATCACGGACGTAGAGCGTCCCGGACGCGACTGGGTCTTCCCTCTTGTGTTTCTTGAGGTCCCCGCACCTTCGGAGGTCGAGGTCGTCCTCGGGGACAGAGAGGGAGAGGGAATCGTGGAGGAAGTCGAGGAGGGAGCGTTTGAGTTGCCACTCGTCGAGTGGTTTGACGGAAGGGTCAGAGCGGAAGACGGTGAGGAGGAGCTTCAAGCGCTGCGGGGTGAGGGAGAGACCGTTCGTCAGATCTAGGGTTTCGGTAGGGAGGAGGGAATCCAACGGTCGGGAAGGGTTGGAGGCGGAGGGCGCTCATGCTTAGGACAGCAGACAGAGCAGAGAGAGACGACTGAGACGGGGTAAAGCGAGTCGGCCCGAAAAGATTGTTTTGTTACTGTTGTTTTGTAGCCAAGTAGCCAACCACGTCCTGTCGGACACAACCCCCGGTAAAACACAGGACAACTCGGTCACATATATTAAAATTAAAATTATTTCAATTTATTTCATTCAAAAGAGCACTGTCAAATTAACTTAACTGTCATTATATTTTATAAATCACTTAATAAATCAACTATCATTATTTTTTCACTTTTTATAAATTTTTATTCACATTTTATCCAAACAACAAAAACTTTATTATTACGTTTCTCAACGAGAATAATTCAAAACATAATCAAACATAAAATTATTTATTCAACTGTTATATCCACTTATGCTAGTAAAACTGTATACCCTAGACTAAGACATTTTATATTCAAACATGAGCTAGGGGACCGATGACTAGGTATTTCAGGACTTAAATGATTATTCGATCCAAAAATTTCATGGGTTGGATGAAGAATTTGAGGGGTGGAAAAAATACTAATGAATGCAACAAACGACGGAGGAGGGTGGTAGACAACAGAGGAGGCGGAGAGGAGGAGGTGGAAAGGGGAAAAACAGAGAAAGATATAGGTCAGTAGGGAGCGATAGAGGCGGAGGGGGCAGAGGAAGTGGATGGGTGGGAGGGGAGGGGTTGTTAGGGAGCGGCGGAAGCAGGGGTGGAAGAGAGAAAAAGAGAAGGAGAAAGAAAGTGGTCAGGGAGTGGTCGGCCTCCTCGCTGCTGCCATACACTAGCCATTGTTCACTACCCCTCTCCGATGTCTGTCCTCCACCCCCTTGCACCGCTATCCACTCCTCATCTTTCTGTCTTCCCCTTCCTCTCTGTCTCTTTTGCTTTTGTTCCTATCCCGCATTGCCCCATCCGTTTTTCACCTCTCTGATGTCTGTCCTCCGCCCCCTTGCACTGTTATCCACTTCTCATCTCTCTTGTCTTCCCCTTCCTCTCTGTCTCTTTTGCTTTTGTTCCTATCCCGCATTGCCCCATCCGTCTTCCACCCCTCCTCTCTCTCTCCAAAGCCCTCCCCCCCCCATATTTTCTTTTGTCCCTATCCCACAAATTTTTATTTAGGATGGGGGTTTTAGTGTTTGGTAGTGGGATTGACTCTCCCAAAATGAACCCTTTAATGGCAAAAGGAAGGGAAGGTGAGAATGAACATCCTGTCATTCCTAGGAAGAACATGCTAACTGCGTGGCTCAACTAATGTATACAACTGTAAAACATTGTATATATTTATTTAATAGTTTGATAAATTGGACACCAAAATTCAACATAAGGCTTGCACCTTATAATAATATCTCATGAACAGACTGGCCTATGTACACGTCTCAGTGCCGGGCAAGATATAATGCTTTATAGACAACATAAGTGGAAAAGTTGATACATTACACTTCATAAATAATCAACTATGACAATAGCAGGTGGACCAAATGGTTCAATGCTCTTATAAGCAGATGAAGCTGGTAAAAAGATCAAAGGTGGTAGGGGCCGGTGCCTCCTTCCATGCTTTTCCCCCATCTCTGCAATATCTCAGAAGCTGATGGTAAACCAGATCCAAACGACTCCCCAACATATTCAATCCTCGAGTCAAATTCTGTATCAACAGAATTTTGTGAGTCACGTTGCAGGATAGTGTGATCATCTCCTTGGCTACCACTAACCACAGGTGTTGTTCTAGACACCATCTCAGATGACTTTTCCAAGTTGTCAAATAGGCTAAAGGTTTTGCTCTCACTGTCAACATGTGAACTAATGAAGTCTTCGTCATCAGTGTGATAGCCTGAAAATACATTGCATTTGTTGTCTATAGATTCATCTCTGATGACACCACCACTGAGAGTCATACCTGGGAGATAACGTCGTGTTTTTTCTCTTGAAGTATTTACTTCCCCATCAAGAGGCCAACATTGCTAAGGTCATCTCCGTTGGAGCTTGACGTACAGAGCAATTGCAAAGAATTTAATAGACCACAGACGGGGGGTTCTGAAGTGATGCTACTGTTTTCAAGGCAGTGCAACATCTTTTTCAATTCATCATTCCCTATCCTATCCCTGCTTTTCCTGAAAACGTCCATCCACTGCTTTTCACTAATTTGCAGTGGCGTGTGGATCATGTATTTCATTAGAGAAAATACTTTCTCATAATTTTGCCGAAAGATAGTTTGGCATATCATTTCAGTAAACAGAGACAGGTCAGGGATATCTCCCGCATCCAGAATTGTATCAAACGCATGCTCCAGCAAATGCCACTGTGATTAAAACAGAAAAAAGAGAGATCAGATAAAGTTTCTCTCTCTTGATATTTCATGACATTTAATGACTGGATTAGTCATGGAACTTTGCTTTGTTATTGGATGCCTCACACCAAGACAGCTTCAGTGCTAACATCCTCGATACATATAAATAGATTAGAAAAAACTCGAAGAAGAGTAAATAATTTTTTTTATTTACTGCTAAAATAACTAAAAATAAAACAAAAGCAAACAACAATTAGACTAATTTTACCTTTCCTGCCCGAGATGCTTCAACAAGTAGCCTTGCATGCTTTTGCTGATCTAACTGATAATTGCAGAGAGACATCTCCTTGTAAACATACTCAAAGTATTCCCACTGATGTGCGTTAGCAGATGCCTCAAGCATGGAGCTGTAAGTATATACATCTGTAGTTAAGGAAGCGATGCCAGTACGAGAGGGTTTGGAACACAAGCTGGCCATTTTGGTAGCTTCAAACAAATCTTTAGCCTTAGCAAACATGTCGATGCGACCATAGATTTTTAGCATCAAATTTACAGTTCCAATATTGGGGGTACAGTAGTCTTTCATGAGCTCAAAAATTGATAGGCAATCATGAACATACCCACCATCTAGGCATGATTGAATCATGCCTGTGAAAGTTACCTCCAATGGCTTGGTGAGAGGAAGCCTTTTCAGCTTCTCAACCTGCAGACGTCATGATTTCCTAATTCCTAATCACTGAAGAGTTTGTGATTGATAAAAATTACTTCCAAAATAAATAATGCTGGTGGGCATGATAATTCTTTTACAGTCAGTTAATTTTGGCTCATTAACTGGCAATGCCTTGTGGAGTTTTCTTCTTTTATTTCTTGGGAGATGATCAATGACTTTCCAAGGAAAATTTACCATAGATAAGTGATTACATAATAACTAGAATCCAAATCGCATTTCAACTGTGGAAACTAAGACAAGAGACAATTTTTAAAAACAATGGAACATTTGCAAGTTGCAACATCTGTCTCAATGGACTATCAACCACACTTATAGGGAAGCCTAACAACCTGCCGATATGCTGGAGGTCAGAAATGTGACAATGGGAACCATGACAGTAATGAAGCATCATCTATGGCCTGAGATGGCTGAGGCGACTAACAAGGACAAGCAAAGGAAAATTTTTGAGAGACAACACAGAGATTAGCTCCTTTTGTTCACCTTCTTTCCTCTGCTATTATATGCATGTCAGTGTCATTAATGGAAACTTGATTACTTCCTATTAACTGACTCTTCTGAGTGAATTGATGCAGCCCAGCAGTCTTCTGTTGGACTTCCCTCTTTCATTGAAAAGATTGGCTTAGCAGAAATGAGATTGAATTGTAAGATGACATTGTAACATTTTTGTATATCCCATTTTATTTTGCAAATAATACACACATACTACCACAAATAAATCTATGCTCATGCATGTCAGTAGCAAACAAAAGCTTCTGGGTATTATTAGTCGAAAGGATGGGAAAAATATTACCAAATGCACCATTCATAAAAGCAAGGGAAAATTAACAGAAAGGGGAAGATGTGAACATTAAGCGAGACCAAATCATCATGGTGATATTAAAGAAATGTAATTATTACCGTACCTCAAGCATAGCCTCCTGCCACCTCCCTTATTGCAAAGGCAACATGCTAATTCATAATACAAACTGGCTGATCCAACCACTCCCCTCTCTTCCATGTTCCTGACTGTTTGTACAGCTTCATCAACTTTACCTTCTTCCCAAAAGGCTCTAACAACGACTGCCAATGTTTGGAACAAAACGAAGCCTTGAAGTTTTCAAAGAGTGACAAACACAAATGTTGGTCAAAAATTTATAGCTGAAATATTCTACCACTGACCTTTGTAGGTGAGTGCCTTAAGAGCTAGCCCACTTCTTCTCATTTTTCCGAAGAACTTGTGGACCAGATCATACTTCGCAGATTTTAACATTACCTTTTAAAGAGATATATCTTGTAAGATAATACGGATGCAAATTGACAACAACAAATTACTTGAAGATATGTGTAAAATCTAAACATGCCACACATTAAAACCATGATAATGCATGTAAAATTTTAATAAGCAACCTAAAAATGAACAAAAAGGTAGGATAGAGCATACAAAAGCTTTAATGGAGAATGGATAAAACTAATATTGAATACGCATCAGAGCAGCATCACTACATAAACTTATTAAGAGGTGAGCAATGTCTAATCCAGTATGGAGTCAGCAAGGAATCTATCCATATTAGAAAGGTTCTGTGGGGAGAATCATAGATCATGCAGGAATTACTGCAAGATGAACAAAACAGGAGCAGCAACATTATCCCGGCCCTCAAAAAAATGGTCTCACCGTAAGATGATGAGCAACAAGAGAGGCGGAGCATCCGAAAAACATCATAGGATGCTCTTGGAAAAAGAGTTGTCACTTGAAGACATTTTAGCACAAGCGGCAAACATATTATGGAAGCAATGAAAGACAATAATAGTCAATAAGCATCATCAATAATATCAGATACCCTACTTGAATTTATATCTATATTTTGTTTCATATTTGTATTTCGCTTTAGGTTTGAACAAGACTTGCAATTTAAGGAGATTATTTAGGATATTTAGATTGTTTGCTTTTTTGGAAGAGGGATTTCATATTAAAAATGGCATTCCTCAAACAAAATGGAGATGAGGGATCTCCAAATACAAAAGGGATATTTAGATTATTTATTAAGATCAATTTTGTTTGCTATGGCATTCCTCAAACAAAATGGAAATTGAATGGAGTTCGTGAGGGTGATATGGCAGAGGGGCATTGAGATTCTTCAAACAGTTGGGTGACCACTAACAATCAATTTTGTAACAACCAAAATCTTCTAGAAACTTATCAGGTGGCATTAATTGACTTTGTCACATATATAAAACACTCGAGAATAATAAGTGTTTTATCATTTTATTCTTCATTTTTATCAAAGATGAGGCATTTACAGATTTAAAGGGTTTTTTATTTTTAAGTCTCCATAAACCATAAGATTTAGTAATCAATCCCTCACTTCTTCATATTTTGGTTTTAGTCTCTAGATTTAAAGGATATGTTCATTTTTAGTCTCTCCCAGAGACTAAAAAGAAAATAAAATAATTTAGGAATAGGTCCCTCCAAGGAATTAAAAATGAACATATCCTTTAAATCTGGGGATTAAAACCAAAATACGAAAAGTGAGGATCGATCACTAAATCCTATGGTTTATGGGACTTAAAAATAAAAAAAACCCAAATTTATAATTGTAATCTTTTAGTTTTCTTTGGGAGAATCCTTCAACTCCCAACAAAATTATAGATTGATTTCATGTTGGAAATGAAATCCTCATACATTGAGTCTTTCCTTCTCTTTTTTGGTCTCTTCTTTTTTTTACTTGGTTCCTAGAAATTGAACAACTAGGTTGGAATATCTTTAGTGAGGTAGCATCATCACGACTCTAAAAGAAGTGTGAGAGAAATTTCATATGAAACTTGCTCTGTTAAGTGATGCACATCGGCTGAATAACAAACATCAACAAATAATTCTTTTTGAACATCAACATCAATGAATATTTTTTTGATAAAAAACATCAACGAATATTGAAAAAAGAAACGGCAAATAAAAAAAGGGAATGGTTGCATAAATATTAGACAAGCAAGGAATACTGAGAACCAAAACAGCATATTCCCATAGTAGGATATTACTCCAATGACAAAATTGAGACATTTCCATCTAGCACCTTCGTTACCGAATAAATTACTATAAACTTATAGCTCATTATGTATCAGTATGCCCATATAAACCTCTAAAATATGTTATGGTAAAAAACTATTGATTCTGAAAAGGCCAAAAAAAAAGAGAGATATAGGTTCCAGTTCTAGGAAAAAATTTCATAGTAATGCATATCAAGATATATAATATAGGGATTACCTCCATCGCAAGTCCATAAGTTGTTTCAGTAGGTTTCACACCACTATGCCTCATCTGTTTGAGCACCCAAGGTACTCCTTTCCATTGCTGAGATGGAATGCAAGCATTCAGCAACTGGAAAGATGTTTTAGATAAAGCAAGTTAGCACTTGTGACATAGATTAAACTTTATGATAAAATAAAACTACTGATGAAAGAATGTTCCTTACAGCATTATATATAACTACATCAGGATCCAAGCATGGATCCCAATTTTTGTGTCGCATATTCTTGAGCCTTTTCGAAGGTTTCTGCTTCATGTACTCAATGACATTCAATAATTCTTTTACTAGGCCTGCTTGGCCAAGTGTGACAGCAATGCTGTGACATGCAGGCATGTCAGGATATATCTGGCAGTCTTCCTGAACATTCATTGAACAAGAAGAAACCACTCAAACACTGGAAAATCCAGAACAGAACAAAAAATTGTGGTATTTGAATCTGCAAAAAAAAAAAAATCAAAAGTCATTACTCGCATTTTATTATAAACTTGGAGAGCTTCATTGGGCCTCCTTGCTTTCCCAAGAACAGCTAAGAGCTTTGTATATACAAACCTACAAAATCACACTTATCGATGAATGATGCACTTTCACTCTACAATGGACTTTTAACAATAGACCAGGAGAGGGACTGATAGTGGAAAAGCTATTATATTGGTTTTTTTATCAACAAATTTGGCTTTTTTTTATGGTACATTTTTTTAGAGAAAAAAAAAAGGTACAGTAAAGTCTTACCAGAGATGGGCATGTTATGAGATAAAATTACAATTAGAAGTAGCAAACCAGAAAAATGTACATCACATTCTTTCTAGATGTACTCTTTTAATCATCAGTTACAGGCTGAATTTTAGAAGACATTACGGATTTCAAAATAAATAAATAAATAATTAAATTTTATGCCTCCATCGAGAAGAAAGAAGATTAGAAGACAATATCACAGATATTTAAATGAGAAGAGATATCAAAATGGAAATTAAGCATGAGATACAGGCTGAAGTAGGTGTGCAAAACAGGCCTAATGTTTATAAATACAACTCCCTTAATCACATGAAAGAAAATGTTCAGCAGAAAAAGTTTTCGGATCCTGGATAATCTGCAAACAAAAATATAGGAAGCTGTTGCATATTAACAAATTCTAAGACTAATTGTGCACTACACTCATATATTCTTCTTAGATGTGCTCTTTCATTCTTCAGCAATAATAATGTACATCAAAACCAACCAACTGGTGTTCATAGAGAGGAAGGTCATTTGGATGAATCAGATAAAAAATAATCAGTAATCTTCCAAGTCACACCTCAAGAATTAGGTCCTATATCTTCTTTGATTCATTTGTCTAAACACCTAGAATGAAGGAAATATTAATGGGGAGGAAGGATTTCAGGGTGAAAAACACATATATCCTTTATGTATCAATAAAAACAATCACAAAATCAACTAGAAATCCTAATTTATCAATCAAATCAGCAATTTTAGATATCTCTCACAAACCAAGTCATAAAAATCCCAAAGAATCACCTGCTCTGGCTATGCTTATATTCCTTCTTGGCGTAAACCCATTCCACAACAGATAACGCATGCCTCCACTCCCCAAATTCCCCAAGACTCTCCACGATCCTCAGCATACAAGGTTCCGTGAATCGCAGCCCTGACTGCTTCATCATTCTCGAAAACTTCCAATCTTGCCTGCTGAGGTTTGCTCTTCTCAGTTTGTCAACAAGAAACCGAATCGCATCTTCATCGCTAAATCTCCTCTTCAAATGAACTCCTTTCACACCCCCGAACCTCTCCTCCCCATCGTCAATACTTTCCAAATCATCATCGAAAAGCATGCGTTTGATGAACATCTCCCGCAGCTCCTTCAAATGCTCCTCTTTAAGACCTCTCCCACCGAACTCCTCCTCGCCCAATCCAGCGAATTTTTTCCTAAGACCATCATCTGTGTCAGATCGTCCCTCCCACGGCCTCCCCACCATCCGCTCCCTCCTCGCGAGCTCCGCATTGAAAACCCGGTACTCACGAGAGATGGTCCTATACAGGGCCTCCTCGTCGGGGATTGGGGTGTCTAGGGTTTGAGAGGTGCTAGTGGTTGTTGTGGAGGAGGAGAGGTTTTTGGAGGAGCGACGGATGGACTTTTGGAGTTCTTTCTTGCGGAGGGCATGGAGAATTTTGGGGGTCGGGGTGACGCCCTTGCGAAGGAGCCTCTGCTTCAGGTGCTCCATGTTGGGCTCCGGAGGTTTTTGTGAGTGTGCGAGCGTTGATGGTGTTGAAGCTTCCATGGCGAATGTAGAGAGACACGAGAGGTGGGGGTGGCTTTTGGAGGGAGGTGGTCGTTTTGGATGGATAGCGCGAGTGACATGTGAAACACTGGCCATAGATCATGGTACGAGTCTTAACGTTGGCTTCTCCGTGTTGATTGTTGCCTATTATTCAAATGAATTTTTTTAATGAAACCATGATGAACAATAAGAAATAGTCTTTCCAGCTTCACTACAGAGTCGGTCATGGGTCCTTCTGATATAAATAAATAAAAAATAGTAATAATAATGTAACAATGGGAGGATTTTAAAACGAGTGGATCAAAGGCAAAGTTAGTACACTCAAAACAGTTTTTTTGCTTTCACACGAAACTTCAATAGATCAAAGGAAGGCAAATGAAGATCTTTTGTAGTGAACTTCGGGATGTCCAACTCCTTATGAATTGTATGTCATTCAAACTGAGTTTTTCTTAAGTACATTGACTCTTATATATATACACACATATGTTTGTACAAGGTTTTTGCTTGTAATCTCACATTTGTCTAATGATTTTACCCAAAGTTTCTCAAGTTTTGTTCATTTTTCCCTCTTTGGCTTTGTATTTGAGTGAATTATTGGCAAGCTTTTTAGACATTATTATTGAGGTAACATACTTTTTACGGTGCTGAAGAGCGATCAGTTAATGTTTTGAGGATCATCGGAGGAGCCGTCGAAGCAGAAGGATCGCCTGAGACAAAAAAGAAGAAAGTTGTGATCTTGACACTAGTATGGCGCCTACCAAAGAAAGATTCACTAAGAAGTAAAAATGTGAGAAAGAATCTCGTACCTCGGTTTTGGGGGTGTGACCTCTATTATAGATGAATTCTGACATGTCAGGTATTCATTAATAATGTCATCACAAATGCACGGATCACACTAAAGTGAGGCCACGTGTTAGAATATGTAGGATTGAACACGTGCTACGATTTGAGAGTGCATACAAGCAGTTAAGTTCATTATGTATCTCCATGTGAAGGGTAATGTGCACATTTGTAAGAATTGTGGTATCGGCTGCTAGTCATGGACAAACATATTTTGGAACATCGAATCGGGAGCATGACTATTTCTTCCCAGTCTCTCCTTTAAAGGAATGAATGAAGTAATCAGGCTCCTGTGTCACCTCCTCCTGGAGTTGGCATGCATCCCTTCCGAGGGCTCATCTAGCATGGATTGAGCAGTCTTCTTCATGACAATCGAGGTTGATTGTTGAGTGGTTATGAAGATACACTCCTCCATAGTGAATTTCCAAGGTATTGTTTGTCATGTTATCTTCTTGGGTCAGAGTTCTCTTACTAAAGTCCTCAAGTTTGTTTTCTATCCTACAGAAAAAATGCTGTGGATTGTGATTGATATGACAACCCATGCTAAAAAAGACGGCAGATTATGTCATTTATATCATTTTAAAAAAAAATCAAAATATATAATCATCTATTTTTATTCCATAACATAAGCTATGATTAACAACCAATTAATTCTGAATCCTAATGAAAGTATACCATTAAAATCTATTAACTTAATTTATCATTCATAAAGTGTAAGTAATCAACAGAGCATCTGATATGATATTTAGTGTATATTGTCCATCAAAATATACATATAGAGCAATATAAAAAAAGCATGATTTGCTAGACTAGTCTACAAAATATCATAAATTGTATAACATTTCATCCACCACAACATGAACATGGTAAGACAAACATCCAGCAATGATGCCACTCACTCTGTAAAATGGGAGAATAAAATAATGTGAACTAAACATGCTCAATAAGTAAACCCAAATATCATGCAAAAGGAATAAGAATGTAAAATAACCAAAGCTAAATGTTCATTGGGCTGTCCAGGGAAATAACTCAAGTATAATTATTATCAAGTAAGCTAAGCTAAAAGGGATTCAAGCGTCCACAGGGTAACCAAAAGCATAATTATAACAACTCAGAATGTCTACAACACAATGGTAGCAATGAAGAAGTATAATATCGGATGGAGACTTTTGACCCTCAAATGTCTGGAATACAAATGGAATGACTACCTCTTGAAATGTCTATGGTATAATAATGTCCTCGTGTGTGGCACTTGAAATGTCCACCACGGAAATGCTATGAGATCCTTAGAGCATCCAAACACGACTGAGTGTTCTCAAGTCCCCATCATTGGACTGTACGTACTTATACGTGACAGGGAGCAGATCCTCACCCAACCCTATTGTATCATCGTTTGTTTTTTATTAGAGGGGTGTGAAAAATGAGATGAGAGGCCCCTAATAAGATCATCTATGATTCAACATAAGGAGATCTCGTGTGGCATGGACATAGAGTTAACAGGCAAGCACTATTAAAAGTGTACATGCATTTGAACATCTCCCATCCTAGACCCATACTCATATTAATTTAAATTTGAGCAAAATCACATAAAATCATTTCAAACCCTTGACCCAAATCCATATCAATTTTTTTACCTATATCAGATAGACCCACACCTTATCCAAAAATTTTAACAATTTTTTTTGTCACATAGGTGAATAAGTAAGATAATATATGAATTTTTGAAAAGATTTGAGTAAATAGTTGCACGCCATGTAAATGTAAGTTTGAGTAAGGCTCAAAATGCCCTTTCGCATAAGGTGTGTAATGCATACACATTTTAAGTATGTTTGTTTTGCCTACGTGGCGCCTAACCTGACCCACAACAAAACCGCCGTATCCAGGCAACCAGTGGTCTAAATAATTTGTTCCTAAGATATACCAGACCAACATCATGTTTAATTCGACCATATATAAGCATAAAACCCTAGCCGCCTCTCCAACCTCTCTCGTTGCGGCAATTTTCGGATCAGAGCAATCTCTACAGAGAGAGCCCCTCCTCCCCAGCCATGGCCGTCGGGTCTGTATCTCCTCCATCGTCTCTTCCATTCTTCACATCTCTCTCTGTCCCATCTTTACCAGTGTTTTATTTATCTGTTTTTCAGGAAGAACAAGAGGATCTCCAAGGGAAAGAAAGGAGGAAAGAAGAAGACGTATGTGAATCGCCGGATATCTTTATAATGTGTTAATTTTTTTGTATTTTTTTGTTCTGTTTTTATGTTTTGGGACGATGTGTTGCAGTGTGGATCCCTTCTCGAAGAAGGATTGGTATGACATCAAGGCTCCATCACTCTTTACCGTTAAAAATGTCGGCAAAACCTTGGTCACTAGGACCCAGGGCACCAAGGTCTACCCTCTTAAAGCCTTTTTTACATCACTTTTAGTTCTTCATTTGTTTCAAACTTTCAATTGAGATCCTGATGCGCATTAGTTATTCATATATTATGGTTAATAATGCGTCTTGCTTCTTTGGAATCTTGTGGTTTGCATATGTTTTGTTGTGCATTTGTTGCTTGTTGATCTTAGTTGCGCTGCCATTTATTTGGATTGAAGTGAAAGGAATTGGTTTCTATGTTTTATTTATATTCTGTCATGTAATTGTGACCATTTCTAATCAAAACTACTAGCACATTGTGTCCTGTTCTAGTCTGACAAGATTACCTTTGTGTCAGCGCTGTTGAAATGAATCCTTTGATATTTAGTTGAATAAAAATAAACGAGGAATTGGATTCATAGCTTAATGGTTGACAACAGAATTTACAATTATGAGATCATTAGTTCAAATCTCACCACTTATTTAACAATGCGTATAAATAAATAAATGAGGAATTATGTGTTTTCAATGACCATAGATCTAGTAGATCATTCTCTGATGCATTGTTATGGCGGAGGGTAGCTATCCTTGGTTTTGAACAATTTACTGAGCTTCCATCTTAAGAGTGTGAATGATAGAATGACTGATGAAGTAATGATTTTATCAATAAGGGGGGTTGTTTTGTACGATAAGCTGGCTCATTACCAACCTCTACTACCACACAAATTGTAAACATTGTTTGTTATTGATAGTGCTTCTAATTATTATAGTTGGTACATTAAAATTCAATCTTTTACCAATGACATTATTTTACTAAAGTATACATTTTATTTATATGGTTAATTTTCTGACAGACATGCTTATGGGTTTATGTTCTGTTTGATGCTTATGTGTGTAATTGACTATATGTTTTCTTATACCAAATTTCAATATTATAGGAAAACGAATGTTGAAAGTTTGGGTTCTGGGAGTGGTGGTGCTATCAACCTACACCTGTTGTTGCTTCTCATATTTTAGTATTGGATAGAATTGTTACACTCGGCCCATTATACAGCTTCATAGATCTCGTTAGCAAACTGCACTCACTCTAATGAGGATATATACCTCATAAGAGACAAATGGATCTACACAATATGTTGCAGTATATACTATATAATTTTTTTACAAAAATAGGTATGGTACTTTTAGAAAAATTAAAAAGGATGTGGACTGAAATTGGGGCTGGAAATGGGGCTGTGCCTAACATTTTCCAAATTTTAAAAATATTTATTATTATTAAAAAAAATTCTGTCTTATTTTTAAAAAAATTTGTCTGTCACCATGTCTGTATCACCGTGTCCCGCATTTGTTCTGCATAGTGGACATCCTATCATTCATAAAAAAAATCTTCTAGGTTTTTTTTTGAGAAAGAGAAAAAGGTTTCTAGTTTGATTAAAAGATCTAAAAAACCTCTCATCAAGTAGCCATCTGTATTCACTTATGGAAAAGCAGTTGGAACTGTAAATGTGCTGCAGAAGAATTGTTTTCTAATGATCCTTATGATATACTACAGCCAGTTCAATTGTGTTTGCATTAGGGCACTGATACACACAGTCCATTTTGCAGCCCTGCATGTAGTCGCCATGTCATTAACGCAATATATAAATAGCTTAACACAGTATATACTCTACTATCTCAATAGATGTATTTTGTTACGAGAAAAGTAAAGGAATTATGCATTCAATTTATACAAGTATGTATTTCATTTTTTCCATAAAAGAATGTGTTGTGTTAGCCAAGTATATACTTTAAAAAAAATCATAATGTGTGCGGGCTGCAAAATGGGGCTGAAAGCAACATTTTCCCTTGCATTAATGTACTGTGGTGATAGTTGGAGTCAGCTCTGTGTTATGGGAGATGATAATGATATAGGAAAATTTCTGTGGTCGAAGGACATAACTAGATGCCATGAGATTTTAATTTCCATGTTAGATTATGAATCTTTTTGACCCTTTATTCCTTGTTTGGGATTTCCTATTAAAGTTTCCCTTTTTTTTCATTTCAAATTTTATAATTGCAATATACTGTTTCTTTTGAGACAATTAAAATGCAAATGGATTATCATTCTATTAAATTTGAATTACCTGGAAGTTTAAAAGGATATTTAAAATTGTAATGCCAGCATGCCCATTGATATGTAATTTCATTCCATGAGTACCGATATTTTTCCCTCTTCTTCCTTTTCAGATTGCTTCTGAAGGCCTGAAGCATAGGGTCTTTGAGGTTTCTTTGGCTGACCTCCAGAATGATGAAGATCAGGCTTACAGGAAGATCAGACTCCGTGCCGAGGATGTGCAAGGAAAGAATGTCCTCACAAACTTTTGGGTACTTTTTTACATTCTTATCTGCTTGATTCAGTGATACCTCTGATGTTCTCACCTGTTATATCATGTGATCAACTCCTTCTGTCATCCCCAGGGAATGGATTTCACAACTGATAAACTTAGGTCACTGGTCCGCAAGTGGCATTCCCTGATTGAAGCACATGTTGATGTGAAAACAACGGACAACTACACTCTACGGATGTTCTGTATTGGTTTCACAAAGAGACGCCCTAATCAAGTCAAGCGTACTTGCTATGCCCAATCTAGCCAGATCAGACAGGTATTTTTTCTTTTTTGTCAGATCTTTGATTCACCTGATGTGATTATTGTGATTAAATTCTCTCTTATTTCTGTTCTTTTCCAAGATTCGCCGCAAAATGATGGAGATAATGGTTACACAAGCCTCATCTTGTGATTTGAAAGAGCTGGTGCTGAAGTTCATTCCCGAGGTTATTGGGAAGGATATTGAGAAGGCAACCTCTAGTATTTACCCACTTCAGAATGTGTTTATCCGTAAAGTGAAAATCCTGAAGGCACCAAAATTTGATCTTGGGAAGCTTATGGAGGTACACAGACATTTTTTCTATAACTACTTGCTCTCTGAATTGTAATTTATATGCTGTTGCTGTGGAGATTATTGTATTCTGTAATTTTTTTTTTGTCTGTGCAATGATCAAATACCTATGTTTTCTTGATACTTAAATATTTCATTCAATAAGATTTTATAACTATCTTGCGCTGTTTTTTTAGGTTCATGGTGATATGACCGAGGATGTGGGGGTCAAAGTTGATAGACCCGCCGAAGAAGTTCCAGTGGAAGCTGAAACTGAAGTTGTGGGGGCCTAGATTTTTGTTTGTCATTTTATCCACTTCAGAAAGGAAACTATTTTAATGATTCAGTTGTTATCCTATTACCACCTGTGCGGATGGTGCATGAACTAGGATTTTGGTAGCGCAGTTTGTGACATTATTTATTGTTTTTTTTGGGTTAATTTAAGCGAAAGATTCTGGGTGTTGATTTTGGGCAATGTTGAGGTCAAACTATTGAAGGTTGAATCTGGGGAGCTCTATGGTTCTGATGACAGTATAATTTTAAAGTTTCTATTCAACCTTTCACACAGTTTTTTTTATTGGCTCTTGCTCATCTGGCCACATTTTAGATAAAGTATTACGAGGGTATTTTTATTGTACACTTGGGTGCGTTTGGTTGCGCGATTGCGCTGCGATTGTGATTATAGGAAGCTGCGTTTGCAATCGTACAACCAAACAGTTTTGTAATCGCAGTTTTAAACCCAGCGATTGCAGGCAAATAGTGTCCAAAAGCTGCGATTTCAAAAAGCTGAGAAAGTGAGTTTTCTGCAGAATCAGGTTTGCAATCGCAGATTCCTACAGAATCAGTTTTGCAATCGCGCAACCAAACGCACCCTTAGTTTCTTGAAAGCTATTATATCTGTTAATATTTTGAAAAAAAAATCAGATTTCAGATTATTATTATTTATTTATTTGGAACAGATTTTCAAATATTTATTAAAATCTAACATTCTCAATTCATAACAAAAACATCTATTATACTGTTAATTGAATTTTACGTATATTTTTTAACCTGATAAATCCATTGATCAACAAAATTAGAAGAAAAAAAATCATCCTCAAACTAATTACACAAAAATTTCTTTCAATCAAATATAATAATGACCTAGTTCAAGTGTTCTCGCCTGTTGATAGGGGAAGATTTGACAAAGGAAAAAAAAAAAAATTTACCCACAAAAAAAATAATCATCTAGTTCAACAATTAAAGATTTCTCAAAAGGACATTGTTATACTCATTCTTTTTACAGAGATTAAAGCGTAGGTACGTATTAAATCAGACATCTTTTCTTTTACTAAAATACTATGTCTTACATGTATAATTTCTTTATTGGCATCTTTAATGATATATATTTATTCTAACACTACTAGACCCAAAGATTGTATTAAGCAGATCGTTGAGCCATGTAAAAATCACCTGCTGAACATAGAATTAATCACATTCAAATCATGAATACGAAATCCAATCAGAAAACACACACACAACACACAAAATGAATTGGCTCATGAGGCATTGTGTGTATCATGGTTCGCATTCCCTTCAGCCTCTGCACGCGCATGCTGTTCCATCAGGTCGGAGAGCTCCGACCCCATTTGTTGCGCGATTTCTACAGTGACTTGGTCACCGGGCAAGGGTGAGGCTTGCACGCTTGGAACAGTGAGTGGTCTCTCTTGCATTGGGAAGTTAGGCGCGCCATGGGTGACACCGCCGGCCTTTAGTGCTGCATGAATCAAGAAACGAAAAAAAAAGATAAAAATTAAGTAATGTCAAATGCAGTAAAACATGACTAATAAGTGCTTTTACCTGCTCTCTTCTTCTGTTGGCTGTAGACAATTAGCCCCACCACAACCCAGAAGACCATGAAAACTGGGACTACAGTCCCAACTATCACTCCTACATGGCTTTTCTTCTTCTTCTTCTTCTGATCAGTAACTGAATCCGAACTCGCTCCTGAACTGTATGAGGTAGATGAGGAAGTTGCACAATCCTTGTTCGACTGGCATAGATTTGGATTGCCTGAAACACTTTGAACAATCATAGAAAACGATTGAATACGCGTTAAACATATCAATTTCCAAAACACTGAATGCTCAAAGAATAAGAAGGGAATGATGTAACAATAGAGGTTCAATTCATAAGTGCTTACTCTAATTTTAACTTCTTATTATTGATAAGTGATGAAGGTATAGGTCCACTGAAATCATTGTCTGCCAAGTTCCTTCAAAAATTGAAACAGTATCAGAACATAAGAAGTGACAGGATCCAATTAATACTAGATTATCAGTCTTTAATGAGAGACTGACATGTAGCGTTCTTGTATGTTTAACATGTGAGATTAACATGCAATCTCTCAATCACTGACATGTAGCGTTCTCGTATGTTTAACATGTGAGATTAACATGCAATCTCTCAATCACTGACCAGCCCAAATGATTTCTAGCATTTACAGTATCCCATCTTCAATTAAAAAAGATATTGATAATTAAATGCCTACTCACAGTTCTTTCAGATTGGGGAAGTTGCCAAAGAACTCTGGAATAAGTCCACTGAAACTATTATTATGCAAATCTCTGCCAAAGATATAAATAAGAAGCACAATCACCTCCAAATAACTAGAATAGGTAGTAAATGAAACAGAGAAGACCAACTTATTGCAACCCAACTCACATTTTTTCAAGAGCATCCAAGTCACTAAAATCGGGAAGGATCCCTGAAAATCCCCCCTCACTTAGATCCCTGCAAACAATCAACTTTTGAGTGGGAGAACATGTTATATACTATGAACGAAATGAACATTTGTGTGTGTTGTATATGCTTACAGAGACGTGACCCGAGGCTTCTCATCAGAGCTGCATCCCACCCATTCCCAGTTGTACAAAGCAGGGAGGCAAGGATCGCCTGTCCATGCCCCAAGCACATCAATTTGTCGCTGCAGATTTACTAATGCATCCACTAATGACATGCAAATTAAGCTCGGTCAGTTGATCAAAATACCATGATATGAATCACTGCATATATGTAATGTTGGATATTGGATTGGTTGACCCGATAATATCCTAGCGTCCACATTGAAAAAAGAGGAGAGAAATGAGTGGGAGGCGATTAAGAAACCACCCCATCTCTCTGTCTCTCTCTCAAAGACAATTATTACATTCGATCTCTCACTCTCTTGTTTTTATTCAATCTCTCCAAGACGACCATTCCAGGTCTTTTGAATCTGAAGGGTGGAAACAAATAAATTTCTTGTTATCTTATCTTATTCAAGAAGAAGAAGAAGAAGAGGGCTTATCATCCTAGGGCTTAAAGAGGTATTCTGTATAAACTCTATATGAAATGATAAATTAACATGTAAAATGAGACGTACCATCATTGCTGTAGGTGGTCTTGTTTAGAGGATCACTAATGCGGAAGAGTTCCGATGCGCTGATGATCGGAGCAAGGGTCGAATTGGAGGTGGGTCGAAGAGAGATGACATTAGCCGAAGTCATATCTTTGATGGTGAAGTTGAACTCAACCGCGCTCTGGTAAGGGGGGCTTATGGCGTCCGATATGGCCGTCTCGTCCACGAAGACCTTGAACGACCGCTTCTCAGTCGAGGCGAGCTCACTCATCTCGGTGAAGTAGAGGTTGATGTAGATTTCAGTCGGAGTGGTCGAAGAGGTGATATTGGTGAAGGTTAAGGGGCTCGAGGCGTCGCTATCTGAGACAGCGGTCTGCAACACTGCCTCTGGAGGCTTATCTGTGGTGCTGTCCACCGTGATCGTCGATGCGTCGTTCTTCAGCTTGGTTAATCCAGTTAAACCCGTCGCCGGCGTCCAAATTCGATCGTATGGATCGTCTGGGTACCTATGTATTTGTGCAGAAATTTGAAAGGAAAATAAAAAAAAGTGAGTGAATTTTTGGATCATAATTCACAGAAAAGATGATAAAAAGTAAGATATTTTTTTTATCACCAACTTTCATGGTATTTGGCTTTCGCTCATATTCTCATCTATAAGAAATAATTTTGTTTTTGAGTTTTTTAATAAAAAAAAAATAAGAGAGAAAAAATGAGATAATTTTTTTTTCTTCGTTTGACAAAGACAGTAGATTTTTGAGTAGTTAAAAAAATCTATTTATTCAAAGTTTGAAATCTATTTATGTGAACATTACACACCTCACAATGCTGGGGGCACCATAAGCCATCCTGTTCCTGGTGAACAGAGCCCGGTCCGAGCTGACCCCCGGGTACATGTCCGAGTCGAGGCTCGTCACCTCGATCGCTGACACGAACGGCACCTGCCCCTGCTCCGTCTGCGCCACGCACACGCTAGTCGCGTCCCCATTGATGACGTACACCGCCTCGGCCTGGACGGCCTCGTCTGATGATGCAGACACTGTTCCCCACATGTTCCCGTCGAAAATCAATCCAAACTTCGGTGGCGAGGACTTCCCGTCATAGTTCCCGTAGTAGAACCACATACGGACGAGCACCTGATCATAATTACAAAGTTCATATTTGTATACTCATAAATGGATAAATATTATATCTTTATACTTTAACGAATATTAAAAAAAATAAAATACTTTGTTACTTTGCACCTGACCCCCACCGGGTATTGAGATATCGTAGCAGTTCTTGCGGAGGTCGGGGAAGGCGCGGAGCGTGGAGAGGGAGCGGTGGAGGGAGGCCGGTGCGTTGACGGTGTAGGTCTTGCCGGTCATGGCGTACGTGGTGTCTCCGACCCATTCGAGGTTGATTTCATCGAAGTAGGTGTCGGAGGAGCCGCAGTCGATGAGCACTGTGAGAAGATGATATTGATCAAGAAAACCAATCAAAACATGCTTAAGACATTAAACATGGATCATCATTAATATTGGATTGGAGAACACGCACCGATCGCCGACGAGAAAGGGAGGTTCACGGAGAGGAGTGTTAGCAGGAGAAGTAGAGCACGTGCTGTGGTGGTGGTGGTGGTGGCCATGAAGGGCTTGAGAGTTGAAAAGAGAGTCTTTGAAAGCTTCATTGGTTTATGTTGTTTTATATATATATTATATGTGCATTGGAGACTTTTGAGTTTTGGTGGATTGACTTTTGAAGGATGGGATCGTGGAAGGTGCAGCAGAGGACCGGAAGAGAAGGGCTTCGTAGACTATGCATGCATAATAATACATCAATTGGGATAAGTTTGACTATAGGATATCTTTTCTGAATTAAAGTGAGATACAGATCAATTATAACATGGGAAATTTTCAAAAATAATCCTCTAAAAAAAATAATTTTACTTTTGACCCAGGATCAGTTTATTTACAAATATGGTCCTGTAATTGGTTTGACCCCGATCAACGCACCAATATGACGCGCTGACTGGTTTACATATTGCCACGGTGAAGACGTGATTCACGTTTCCACCATTTTACCCCGCACGGCGCATGCATGTTTCCCCAAGGGGGAGATGTGATTTTGAAAGACATGGGGGAGACATGCACCCCGCGCACGCAGTGCGGTTCAACGCGCGCGCAGGGTGATTATTTTTTTTTTCTTTAACAAAATTATTTACATTTTTATAATTTAATAAATTATTTATCGAGATGAGATAAATAGATCTCACTAAAATTAACTTTAATTTAAAATTAAGTTTAAATTTTGTAATTCAAATAAAATTAATATTTAATATTTAAATAATATTTAAAATTTAATTTTATAAAACAATCATTTATAAATAAAAAAATCAATAAGAGGAAATAAAAATTTATAAAATTTAATTTTATAAGATATTCAGTTATATAAAAAAAAGAGGAAACAATAATATTTCAAATTTATATTTTTCATGTAATTTTTTTTTATAAATGATAGTTTTATAAAATTAAATTTTAAATATTATCTATATTTTAAACATAATTCGAATTATAAAATTTAAGCTTGATCTTAATTTTAAATCAAAGTTAGTTCTTATCTTTCTTAAATTATCTCTAATCTAATATTATTTTGAAAGAGATAAAAAAAATTATGATGAGTATTATTTGTATTTGAGAATAAATCATCTGCTTTTTATTTTATGCTTGTTTAATATTATATCATTTTATCTCATCTCGATAAATAATTTATTAAATTATAAAATTATAAATAATCTTGTTAAAGAAAATAAAAAATAAAAAACGGCGGAGACGTGATTGTGAATCACGTCTCCGCCGTGGCACTATGTAAGCCAGTTAGCATGTCATGTTGGCGCGCTGATCGGGGTCAAATCACTCCGAGGATCAGTTTTACAAATAAACTGGTACTGGAGTAAAAAATGAAATTCTTTTTTTTGAGAGGGTTATATTAAAAATTTCCCTTGTAACATAGAGAAATGGGTTTGCGGCTGCTCATTGTTCACATGATACTTCAAAAAAGGCCACGATCGGATGCCAAACATTTGTAATCAAGCAAACCGAACTTTGGTTGATCCGAGGGCGAGGGAACACCATTTCTTACCATTTCTTATAAAAAATGTAATCAAGGTATTCATTTACGTGATTTTTCATATTATTAAAAAAATTTAAAAATTAATCCTAATTGTCACTGTTATCTTCACACCTAGCTAACATAGAAATTGATTTCCATTTTTCTTTTGTATGATAATACAATACATTAATGATATCTACGTACTGTTACTGTACTTGACCTTTGTGATTTACTAATATTACACATAATGTATGGAACACAATAATCATTGAATATCTGACATGCACAAACTTTTTACTATGGTTTGAACTTTACAGCATTTCCAACCCAACTTTCATTAGCATGCCAGTTGGTCCAATAGGGTTGCAAATTTAAGATTTGCCCCCAAAGTCCACCATGTCTTTGGAAACCCATTTTTAAGTCTTCAAATGTCATGTTAATCTCTCAAAATATCAAAAATATACTTAATCCTCTCAAAATATTAAAAATATACTTTACATAAATGATACTTAAGTAATGTTTTATTACAAATTCTAAATTTATCCTTTTTATATAATATAAAAAGATTAGAATTTTTATTCAAATGTGTAGTGTTACATAGAATTTTAAGAGATATTTTCATTTAAAATCCAAAATTTTAAATGTCACATCTCAAACAAATTTTAAAATTTTAAGTGTATTTGAATTTTTAATTTTAATTTTTAAAACATAAAATTTTAAATTTCAAATTTAAATGTGAATGTATGGTTGTGAACAAATTGATTATGTGCATAAAATTGAGACATAAATGTTAAGGGGCTAAAAATGAAAGAGGCAAATGGTAAAATGTATATTATAAAATTTATAATAATGATTTGAAAATCCATATAATGAATTTGAAGATTTACTGCTTGAGTTTGTGATATTTAAAAGCTTAAAACCTTCTATGGCTGACCTATCATTGGAGTTGTGGTTCTCAAAAATCTTAAATCTTCAGTAAGACTTCCATTAAAGATGCTCTTAAAATAAGTCAGTGAAAATTGTGTTTGTGCCATGAAAAAGAAGGCGAACAATACTTTTTCAGCCTGCCTTGATAAATTAGCTAAAATTATCGAAAATAAAATTAAATAACAATCGAATAAAAAATCACTAATTTTTTTTTGTTATGTATAATAATTTTATACCTGAATAAATTAATTATTCGCGTACCAAATGAGAAAGAAGGTATCCACTAACCAAATGAGGAAGAAAATTAGCAACAAGAAGTTCAATACAATTCAAAAGAGTTTTATCTCATAAATATTCACATAAGAATCGTGAATAACACTACAAGCCTACATCCCAACATGAATTCGAAAATGTCCTTAAATCAACTCATGCGTTTGGTTGCGCGATTGCAAAATTGATTATGATTATCTGGGAATCTGTGATTGCAAAACTGATTCTGCAGAAAGCTCACTTTCTCAGCTTTTTGAAATCGCAGCTTTTGGGCACTATTTACCTGAAATCTGTGTGCATGAAGCTGCTACAGTAAAATTATTTGGTTGCGCGATTGCGAACGCAGCTTTCTATAATCGCAAACGCTACGCAATCATGTAACCAAATGCAGAATGCGTTTGGTTGCGCGATTGCAAAACTGATTCTGAGCTTTTAGAAATAGCAGTTTTTGAGCACTATTTACCTGAAATTTGTTTGCATAAAGCTATTACAGTAAAACTGTTTGGCTGTACGATTGCAGAAACAGTTTTTTGCAATCGCAAAAGCTACGCAATTGTACAACCAAACACACCCTAAAACATAGCTAGCTCCATGTTGTCCATTAAATCCAATGCCTTTCGTAAACATTTAACCTAAAAATACCTAAGTCGTATTTGTATAAAAACAGGGCATCAACTTTAACATGATTTTGGTACTCAAAACATCCAAATCTGAGATCTTATATGAAATAATAATTTCTTGATAATAATTTCTTTAGCGTGTCGTGGCGGCGACCAGAACCAACTTGCACATTTGTTTGAATAAATTGGTGGAAAGAACTTTTTTTGGAAGGTGTAAACAAATAATTTGTTGGTTTTATGAATTTTCATATAATATATAGATAAAAAATTAATCTGTTGCACAAATTGATGGATGACCCTAAACATTCTACAGTTTTTTTTATATTGGAAACCTAGACAACAACGAATGCTCCCCCCCTCCCCCTTTCGTAAACGGATTAAGTGAGTATAATGGTAGAATAATGGTGATATAAGAATGGATAGAAAAAATAGTTGTTTGTTTGCAGGGTATAATTTGGCATTACTAAGCCAATTTAAATGAGTATAAGAGAGTATAATAATTCTATGTAACCCTAAGATAAGCTATATTCAGTTTATCTATTCTCATGGGCTCACATGTCAAATCAATTTTTTACACCTTATCACATCAAATCACCTATCAACATCTCTTATACATCAAAGGGTTCACATGTCAAATCAACTATTTTACACTTTATTTATATTTTATTCTTTATCTACCAAATAACTCAACTTTTATTCTTACGTTTTCCAATGAGAATAAAAAAACACAACCAAACAGAAAATCTCTTGTTCCTGTAGATTTGTTATCTATACTGGCATAGTTTTCTATTCAGAATAACTCAATTCCACTATCTTCATTAATTGGTTAGATATTCTGGTATATAAAATAACATCTTCATTAATGCTCATCATGTATCATGTTCATGTATTATATTCTTTCTGCGCCAGATATGTCATGTTCATATTACTTAAACTTTCACTCTGTCCATGTGAGAGACCACAGTTTGGCTCCTCATCCTTTCTTGGAATGTTCATATCTTCCGTTCTTCACACCATATGTACAAGTTGTGTTTTCTTTTTTATGGGTTGACTTGGACTTACCACCGTTTCAATCATTCTTGTAACAATGTTAGGCTGGACTAAAACTAAAAATGTTGTTTATATTCAGTTCTTCACACCATATGTACAAGTTGTGTGTTTTCTTTTTTATGGGTTGACTTGGACTTTCCACCGTTTCAATCATTCTTATAACAATGTTAGGCTGGACTAAGTGTATATTTGGAAACACGGTTTGAAAATCGCATTTTAGCTTTTGTAGATCAATTCAATTACATGCACACCTTTTGAGAGTGAAGCTGTTACCAAACATGTCAATATTTTGAGGGTGTAATACATCATCACTATGATTTTATTTAAAAGTGTAATGATGATGACTGTTTTATGAAACACATGTTTCGATGCACAATTTTAGATTTAAAATCTAGTAATGATGATGTATTTAATTTGACATGTTTGGTAACAGCTTTTAGCTTTTAACTTTTAAATAATGATGTAATTGAATTGATGTGACCCCAAAATTTAAAAGCTGCTTTTGACTTTTATAGCCAAACATGCACTAAAACTAATTGTGCTCAAGTCCAATGTCTGAAGAATATGCAGTTGGATTTTGTAATCAAACTCTTCACCTCGACATATAATGACATAGAGCAGTGTTGCTACACTAAGTTCATTTTCCGGTCCTAAATTCAATCTTATATATCTGGTTAGTCTTATTTACTTATTATAACAAAGTGTACATGTTGTTGAAAATTTTCATATTTTCTATAAATAATAACATTCAATTTATTAGAGTATATACTTCATATTTTATATAAAAAAAATCTCATTAAATGATATATATGATTTAGTTTAAAAAATGACAATATTGATATACTATATTTTGGACTATAATGAAACTGATGAGTCTAACATTTTTTTCAATGAAAAAACATGTATGATTCTGTTGCGAAATGAACCTTAAACATTTCTCATATAAACTATGTCGTGTAATAATACACATCCATTCAGTCCACAACTTGAAAATGTTACATTCTATGGATTAGGATCAATTCTGATTGGATGTAGATGTCCAAAGTTGATATGTTATAAGTTCGAGTCTTAACATTTACCTATTAAAAAAAAAGTTGATGTCACAATAAGAAAACTAGCGTTTTCGTGGTGGTGTCCAAAACCATCGCGAGGTTAAACAAACCACCACAAACAATAACTGTAGAGTGGTTGGTTACTGAAACTCGCATCGTAAATTATAGCGATGGCTTAGAACCCGCCGTAAACCCTTTTGCAGCAAGATCTGATTCGCAAATACCTTAATTTGTGCTTGTTTAAATTGCCATAGCAAAAAAAAAAACTGTGTTCGACGGTTTCTTTTCTGTCGTAAAAATGCGCTGTAAAAGTTTCATGTTCTGGATTATTTGCAATGATCCCAGACCACCACAAATAATTTTACTCTATGTACATTATCACAATTCTCCCCATGAAATAAAATTTGCACGCCTGAAGAAGGCTTGCGTGTTAGGCCACATTCCAAAAATTAAAATTTGAAAATTTCAACCCATGCAACAAAAGCCCAAACATATCAAACAAAGATAATGTCACGAAAAGTCTCATTTCCAGCATTAATTTTAGTATACATGTGTTTTAAATTTTTTAAAAACATCATCTAATGAGGGATATGCTTTTATAAAAAAATGAAACATATATTTCAATAAATTACATGAATGCATTTATAGAAAATGTAAAAATTTCTATCAATGCATATATCTCGTTAATGTGAGTATATGCTCCATTAATTTTCAATCGGTACTAGGGGCGGATCCAGGACAACATCTTTGGGTGGGCTATATTAAATATTAATATAGAATAAATTTTTATTTTTATATTTGATATAATTATTTTATATATCAAATAATGTGATATTCAAAAGATATTCAATCTTTTTTGCAACTCCATACACTGTGATAATGTAGTATATATTGTGTATCATAGTGTAGGGTGTCATAGTGTATGGAATAAAAAAATTATTTATTCATAATGAAAACAAACTACACTAGTATAATTCAGCTTAAATATCACCTCATATTACAGCATGTACTTCGATAAGTAAGTGCATAATTTTTTTAAAAAAATAAAAAGGTGTGGATTGCAAATGAGGATGCAGAAGAGGTTGGACATATCATTTTTCTTTTTTTTCAACCCCAATTTCAATATTATACGCGTCGATAGAAAATCACCAAAGCATATATTCACAATAACGAAGTATATGTTTTGATAGAAATTTTACATATTTTCTATAAATGTATTCATGCAATTTATTATAATATATGCTTCATTTTTTTTATAAAAACATGTATCTATTTAAATGAAATGTATATTTTTTAAAAATTTAAAACACGTGTAAACTAGAATTATGATTGAGAAAAAAAATCTGTACGTAAGATTATCTCAATATATATAATAAATAACAAAAAAAAATTATTTTGGGCCGGGCTACAGCCCGGCCGAGCCAACTTTTATGTCCGCCCCTGATCGGTACATATGAGACTGAAATTGAGGTTGAAATTTTTTTTTTTATGTGTAACAACACTCATCAAACAATGTTTCCGTTTTTGCACCAAATGTTACAACTAACATAGAGAGATCTTCAGCCTCAAATAAGGGCTATCATTTTGTCCAAAGCCCACAAGCCTGGCCCAGACCGTAGGCCTAAACCTTTCCAGGTCTCACTTTGAGGACCAACCCCCCGAACTGGGCCTGTTGGGGATGGTCCGTCGTCTCACCCATGGGCCTATGGGTGCCTACGTGGGAGGGCCACATTTGTTTTTTTATCCTATAAAAATGGAGACACAAAGGAACACAAGTTATCTCATCTCATATCAACTCACTCATCTCAGTTAACACAAAAAACCTTAAATCATTATTTACTTGAGCTTCGGAGTCCCTTAGCTGGCATTACACTGGTGTCCAAAGAATTTTGAGCGCTGGTTCAGCCTTCGGGTAGTCGGATCACTACTTAAATGAGGAATTCGTCTACATTGGTTGAGGGGATTTTCACCCCCTTCAATATTTATATACAATTAATTCACTTTATAGCTTAAATGCAGTTTGCTTATATTTTAATTTTTTTTACTTTATATAATGAGATATGTGTTTTGATAAAAAAAAATGAAATATCTACTTCAATAAATTGAATGGTAAAATGTAAAAAATTTATAACAAGATATATACCTCGCGAGTGTTGTTTCACACTCCTTTTATAACCTCAAATATAGCTTTGTATACCTTGTTAATCATTCAATATGGTATATGCTTCCTTAGTGACGTATATATCTCGTTGATTTTTTTTTTACACTTGCTCAAAATGAGTTAATGTAATTCGAATAGCGCGATATACACTTTTCATCGAAGCATATATCTCATTAGATAAAATTTACTGTTTTTAAAAAATTAAAACATGTACGGATTATCTGTAAACTACATTTAGGATTGTCCACAATATTATCCAAATTACAGTGAGTGGAGGGGCTAATAAGATATATGACTAATATGAGACTACATTTAAGACTGTAAAAAAGATCGAGTGTAATATATAATGTAGTCCTATATATACGGCAGTCCTCTTTCATTCAATGTAACTAAATTTTTTTCATATTTTTTATAAATAATACCATGTATTTTATTGGAGTATACACTGTACATAGCTAATCTAAAGAGACATTATTTGTAAAAAAAACAAAAGAAATGATTGATTTTTGGAATGTAAAATGTACGCAGTGTAATAATTTTAGATCAATTGGATACTGAATCCTGGTATTCTGATTTTTAACTATTCCTGCCTTCAAAGGGGAATAAGCGGTTTCCATTCAACACATCGCCAAAGAACGAAGCGAAGGCCATGGAATCTGGAGGCGGTGGGGATCCCATCCCGCAACCGTCGTCTGTGTCTTCTCCTCCTCCTCCGCCTTCGGCATCCCAATGGACGACGGCGATGTCGCGGCGGTACCAGCACTACCTGGACAAGTCGACCCCATTCGTGCTGAAGAGGTGGCTGGGTACGGCAGGCCTCGCGTTCGTGTACATCCTCCGAGTCTACTTCGTCCAAGGATTCTACATCGTCTCGTACGGGCTTGGCATCTACATCCTCAACCTCTTCATCGCCTTCCTCTCCCCACAGGTGGACCCGGAGATGCAGGAGCTCCTCGATCGAGATGAGCCTTCCCTTCCCATTAGGGCAACCGATGAGTTCCGTCCTTTTGTTCGTCGCCTCCCGGAGTTTAAATTCTGGTAATGTCTCTCTTGATCTGAAATATTTTTGTTCCTTTTAGGTTTTCTTGGAGAGTTTCTACATTTCAAATCTGAATGTTTTTTTATTATGTGGCGCATTGCGATAATCCCACTCAATAGATCATTAGATTGGATCACACTTGTCCAATAAATGGAAAATAGTGATCTCATGAGTACTGTTGTTTGAATGTTTGATAAAATTTACAACCAATAGGTTCTGGTTTTAGATTTCACTGCGTACATATAAAAGATAGTTCTGATGATTTATTTTGTTACCCATCTTTATTTCTAGTTTGTTCTGTACAAAGTTTTTTCTTTTGGTTCTTTTTATGTGGGCTTCCCGCAGAAGCCCTCCTAGCAATACCAAATTGGATGTCACTTGGTAGTGAGCACTTGAAACATTGCAGATTGTTTGAAAAAAGTGAAGTTTTTCTTTATCTTGCATTTGAGCAATTTGGACTGTTTTTTCAGAACATTACTAAATGGATGTTGGGGGGGCGGGGGGGGGGGGGGGGGGGGGGGTGTGGAGATAATAATGATAATGTGTGTTCTATTAAATAGGTTTGGAGAATGTAAAATAGGTCTGGACAAATACAATCACGGGATTTGAAGGTGATTGCCCAAGAATCTAGAAGGTGGGCTTCCCCCCTCAATAGATCTATGGGTATTCAACCGTATTTAGATGGTAAATGCTCAGCCAAGTTTCTTTTTGTATGGTTCACTGTTTCTCATTTGGCTCAGGCTGTTTGAATGATTCTTCTTGTAATGATTGTAATGCTCACCATCTCGTAATGTCTGGACGATATAATGTTCCTCGGGTGTTAGGATTTGGTCCTAGCCCATATTTTGGTCAGTGGTTCAACACTTGTTTCCACGCCAAAGATAGCAAGTAAATGGTTCCATGGCATGCCCTAGTCCTTGTTTTGTTTGGCACAAACCTCCCAATCGACCCTTTGGAAGGTTCCAATTACTTGGCTAGTTTGGCGTTAGGTTAAAACCCAAACAGTTAAGGATGAGACAGGTGACAAGCTATTTTTGTCCAGAGAAATTGACCCCTACAATTAGTATCTAAAATACAGTAAACCTGGCTACCTTAGTCTAAACAGTAGTTGATGGATCCTATGTTAGAGACAGTTTTCTGATGACACAAACAAACGGCCTTTCAACTCAAAAATAGGAAGAAAGGAAGGTGATTCTACTGGATATGGGAAAAGGTACATTAGAGCTTCATGCTGCACAAACAGTTATGTATTAATTAAAGTAAAACGGAGGAATAGGAATGTGCATGCGTAAAGTTATTATTTTTCAGATTTTTTGTAATATTTAAATGCAAATAATTTTAAGTGACCGTCTATCTACAACACAGACACGTTGAACACGGCACTTAGCCAAGGTATACTAGTTTATTTTTTTATTTTTCCTGTGTTATTATGTACTTTATATATTGCATTTAGTTAGTCCCATTATGGGAAAATCTTATGCTTGAGTTTGCGGATTTGTAAAATTGTTTGCTTTCTGCATGAGTATCCCAATTATCCTTTCCCGGTTTGACTCCTTGGTTGGCATGTTATCCAATTACCCCAAAAAAAAGTGGCACACGTTTTTAATCCCTTGCAAGAAATTCACCTTTTATTTATATTTGTAAGGACTATTTGTCTATTTTTGTCCATGTTTGGAGCCATGTGTCGTGTCTTACACTTGGTACGCATAACACAGCATCAAACAATCTAGATATATGGTGTCTGACACAATACCTATATTTGAAACAGAAACACACCTTTTTCTGTCATTATGGTTAGTTTAATCCTTAGGAAGATTAGTTGAGGCAGTTATCAATAGTCACATATTATATAATTGCAGGATCTCAATGTTCAGCTTGTAATCTGCATTTGATTTTCCTGATCTTCATGATTACAAACTTTAAGATCATGAAGAAATCCCTCTCAAATAATAGCCATATTTGGAGATACAACATTTTTACAAAGAAGATGGGTTGATGATGGTTAGTATGACACACATCCCCAAAGATTTGATTCCATGCATTAATCCGTGGTTAATATTTGAAGCAGCTTGAACTCTTCTTGTGAAAAATATGCTGCTGTTTTTCAGATACATAGTACATGTATTATCAATCAGTGTCTCCAAAAACTGATGCGATTGGATATACATGTTTAAGATCTTTTAAATAAAATAGACAAACAAGTAAAATATGACTCATTTATATTATAAGATAACAGACAACAAACAATCAATCTATTTTTATTTTTTTTGAAGAGATGGTAGGCATGTGCCTTGATAGTATTAATATCAAAACAAATGCCCGGATCAACCAATCTATTTTATACTAGTAAAATGGAATTAACAAGCCATTTTTGCACATTGGGGTTTCAAAATAGCTAAAAGAATTTGGTTCATGTCCAGCAATTGTTTCAAATCAATATAAATATTTTTTATGAAGTACAATTATAAAAAAATACATTAAGATGGTGTTTTGTTACCTTAAGTAGTTTCATGGTTGGGTCCTTTGCACCCGCTCGCCCCCCCTATGCTTATCGCCTTTTATTTTAGACACTTTTTTAAGTTTGCTTCCCACACCCCCACCTAATAATGACAAGTGCGTGTGCATGTCATAGAATGTTTTATATCACACCCTTTGAAGGCTTCCCATAATTTTTTAGGCATGTCTTATCACAGATGGACCTAGAATGTTTAAAATTGTTCCACAATTAAATTTATTGAAGCTGTCATTTTTTTAAATAGAGGTTAACACACTTTCAAAAAGTGGAGACTCAGAGGTATCATCAATGCACAAGGAAGAAGTAATCTTCCGTTTTTGAGAAGTTTTCACCTTTCCTTTCAGATTAGTGAATCCAAGGAATAATTCATTACCCAGGTCCAACATGGTGGTCTTTGGCATGGATTCGCAGAGTGGGGGTTTTATGCATAATAATTTTGAGTAATATGAAGTTGCCAATGTAATTGATTAAAAATCTGGTGCATGACTGTGGCTCTCACCCTTCTCTCTGCTGCTTGTAAGGTTACTGATGTTGCAATCAAGACAGAAAAGAGGTATCATGACTCATTAAGTTGTCATCCTTCTGATAGAATTTTGGTAACCTTTGAAATTGACCCTAGATTGTGTTCACCTATGCCATCATCATTCAGTGTCTTAGAACCGGACATTGTTTGAGAGGCAATCTTTCAATGCTATAATAAATAGATTGAGCATCAGAGGGATTTCTGCTGATAGAAGTTATGGTGATAGTGTATGCTAAAATATCGTCCTTCACTCATTCCTTCATTCGCCTAACTTCATCTTTGTTTGAGGAACATACCGGAACATGATAACTTGTATTTGTTTAGCATATTATCTTATGTCAAAAATGGCCTTGCCCGACTTATAGTTTCTGATTAACAGATGATAGTTACTGCAGCCTTTGTTCTCTCTGTCCGCCCCCCTCTGGATTTACTGCTGTCTTAGTTTTCAGTGGTAATTGAAGTGTCTTCTTATTGAAGCAAAAAACACCACTTCTCTGGGATGTTCGAGTCTCAGGCTTTTTCCTGGATTGTTTTGAAATTAGTAAAAAAAGGAAATAGCACTGATGTTACCTTGTCCAACAGGCAAATGTTTACAACTGTAGTAAGAGGATTGTAAATGTTATCCTTTTTGTCTTGCAGGTACTCCATTACTAAAGCTTTCTGCATAGCCTTTGTGATGACATTCTTCGAAGCATTTGATGTACCTGTTTTCTGGCCTATTTTGCTTTTCTACTGGGTAGTACTTTTTACTGTGACAATGAAGAAGCAGATCCTCCACATGATCAAATACAAATATGTCCCCTTCACCTTTGGAAAACAGGCATGGAAATATTTTTTTTCCCCTGTCAACCACTTGATATTTTTTTAATATATATATATATTTGCATTCATTAGTTTATATTTATCTTCTTCTTTTTTCAGCGTTATTCTGGGAAACGAGCTACTTCAGATGATGATACAACAAGCCTTCCATAAAATAAAAGTACGCTGAATTCTCTTCCTATTTTCTTATATATGCAAACATCTAGGCGTACTTAGGGTTAATGTGGACTGCAGTAGAGCAGATGGGGAATTGTTTGCAAGCATTGAAATGCGTGCACCCCAAAACCTGTAAGATGTGTTCTTATTTTGAATATCTGTGTATGCAAAAAATTCAAGGTCTTCTTCATGGGACATGTTTTTTTTCTCTTCCGTTTGCTCTTCTCTTGTGAGCAAAAGGGTTCAAATCTGCTGACATTAGATTGCAATTCTGAATTATTGATCTTGGCGCTCATGTGATTATGCAGTTGTGGGAGTGTGCTTTAAAATATGAACTTTAGGATCAACCAATAGAACATGCTTGTCCTTTTGTCAAGTATAATAGGTAGGATTTGAACCCAAGATGTCATGGTTACACTCTTTTGTCAACCAATGAGTTATGGGACCATGTTTCATTGTTCGCATGTAAATGAATAAAAACAGAAAATCTGATTCGCATCAACTTTGGTGGTGTTGTATGATAGCATTGTGAATGTTTTTTTGGGGTCTACAAGCTTGATCGAAAAAGTTGATTTAGGCAATTATCATGCTTCTGTGTTGAGAAAAAAAAAATGTAACTTCAGTGCTAACTTCTGCATTGATAATTTGTTCAACTTGTATACTACTAAGGCCCCGTTTGGTTGTGAGGTGGGATACACCGAGTTTGTCATAAGCGACATTTGAGGGTGAAACACTACAGTAGGTGCGTTGGATAGTAGCCAGACAACAACAAGCATTATGTTTGGCTGCTCAGATGGTGTTTGAAACGCCACACATACACATTACCGATATACCCCTCATTCAATTAATACCCCTTCCGAAAAACAAGAGAAACCCTAGTCATCTTCTCCTTCGTTTAGCAGCTGCTGCAGCTAATCTCCGGACCACCTGGAACCAAGAAATTGAGGAAAAATAAGGGTGAGTATCTTTTAGGATATCAATGTGTCAATTTATCGAATTGAATGTGTATCCATTTGAGAAATTTATGCACAAAAAATCCCCCAAAAATTAAGGATGGGAAGGGGAAGATCACCATAAGTTGATTTCTTTGGTGATAATACGGTGACTTTTGATGAAAGGATATGGAGATCCCCAATTTTCCCAGGGAAGGTGTGGAATGAAAGTGTGCAAAGAGTCGGATTTTGGAAACAATGGTGGGTTTCCATTTTTTTTTATTTCGGGGACAGGGGTTGGAAATTTTGGAAAAGACAATGGGCATATTTGACATTTACCATGGTCACAAATGGGTTTCCGTCATGCATTCCACGAATCATATTTTCCATGCAATTCTAATTGATCCATTTTTACACGGGCAACGCAATTGACGCTAAATGGTGTTAGGGACGCAGACATATGTTTGGATCAACGATACTGTGTTTTGGTGTTTGTGACCGCAGACGCCCTCCAACCGTATAACCAAACGGACCCTAAATTACCTTGGAAACGCTCATCACTTTCTGTTGTAGACTGTAGACTTCTCAATATCATAACATACTTTTAGCTTTATGGTTTGTGAACCCAGGGCATAAGAAAGAGAGGCATTATAGAATGGATAATGTATGTACAGTCCTTTTTTCAGCTTTCTCCGTGTTTTAATTTTTTTTTAAATTAGTATACCTCATCTAATGAGGGACTTGCTTTTTTAAAAAAATAAATCATATATTCTATCGAATTGCACGGATGCATTTATAGAAAATGTGAAAAATTTCTATTGAAGTATATATTTTGTTAATGTGAGCATATGTTCCAGTAATTTTCTATCGACGCATATGGAACAGGAATTGGGGTTAGAAAAAAAAACTATGTAAATGGAACCGGAATTGGGGCTGGGAAAAAAACTATGTAACAGAACACATATAGAATAGCCTCAAACTTCAAAGATCAAGATTACGATGCAGGTCATAATATCCTAACCATAACAATTCCCAACCAACTTATTTTCAAATTAAAAAAAAAAACCCAACCATATCCTTAATGTGACTACAAAATCTGGAAGGGTGCGGTTATTCTCACCCACCATGTTCACAATCCCACCATTCAATATTTATAAAAAAACCAGCATTCCCATTTTCATTATACTGTATTAATCCCACCACATGCACACATCCCACCACCTCAAATCAAATAACAACACAACCCCACCACCTAAATTAAAATAAAATCAAACCCTTATTTCTCCCAACATCTCTCCTATGTTGTCGAGTTGACACAACAAAGTCGAAATGCATATTACCGAATTGACGGAGTAATGTCACGTATTATCAATCGGATTGACAAATGACCGTCGAACTGTGACTTCTGTAAACAGTCATACCCATTTGACATACTAATGTCGAAATACATACTGTAATGTTGACAACGGTAATGACATCTGTAATTGTTTGGGTTGACTGATGGCGGTCGAACTGGGGCTTATGACACACTAATGTCGAAATACATATTGCAGAGTTGACGGAGTAATGTCATCTAATATCAATCGGGTTGACAGATGATCGTCGAGCTGGATTCAAAAGGTGAAAACATATATACTCAATCTGTTCATGTGGAGATTACATGATGAAAATCGACTAAGACACATCAAATTAAGTTCATCTGTTGATATTGCATACAAACTTCCATATATTACTAAACAATACCACATTAAAAATTCCATGCATTGCCCACAAACATTTAAACAACATGTACTAATTCAAAATCTTTCAAAAAAAACTAAACAACTTGGTAAAAAAAGGGCCTAAACACAAAAAAAAACATATGGGACATCGCCATCGATCATTCATTTGATGTGACCTACACTATGTCTCAACTGAGTCGGGAAGTGTTATTTCATCTTTGAAATACTGGATCAGATGTTGAATCCCTCGATCAGCAGTGGTACCAGCAAAGACATGGCTTAAAAACCCTACATTTGAGTAAACAAGTCAAAGAATCAAAGACATGGCTTAAAAAAACAGAAGAGCTCCATCATACATTACTTATCTTCCTATCAAAACCCTAAGTTCGAATAAAAAAACTTCAATACATGTAGGGTATTGGTTTTAAACTAAACAGATGCAACATTGGAATGTGCAGTTTAACAAATCTATAAATCATCCTCAACAAGATCGATTGCTAAGCTAGGCACCTCCAGAACGGAAAATACTATTTCGCTAGTCTTTAACTCATTCATTCATTTTGTAACTAGGAATGCAATCACACTAAGTCATTGAAACCTTGAAAGTTATAAAATATGAGGATTACCTATTATAGAAGACGTATCATTTTCCAAGTGCAACAATACAACATTGAGCATGTTTAGAAGGAAAGATGAAATGCAAATGATCTTCATTTGAAAAATCCCAACATACAGAATGCATTACTAATACTTTGCCAGATATGTATTTCTTAAAATAATTCAAATGTTAAAGGGTGCAAGATTCCTTAATTGGTGATATCCAACCCTAAAATCTTCACTTCTCTAAAAATACCCTAAATTCCTACCAAAACCCAAACTTACAAAAAAAACACCCATTATTTGTAATGTAAGAGTTTAAACCAAACAAATGGAATCACACACATGGCTTTCAATTCCAAAAAAATAAAACTCAATCAAACCATACATTGCTTACACAATATCCTAACTTCCTATCAACACCATATATTTGAATCAAAACCATACATTGTTTATACCAAACAAATACAATCATAATTTACAATCCAACAAAAAAAAGACTCCAAATCAATCCATTTCTCTAAAAACATCATAAATACCCATGAAAACCCTAACTTATAATGCAAAAACCCTGAATGAATGAAAAGTAGGAAGAGATTGAATAACCCATGAATCACTAACAACAATGGAGGAAAAACATATTTGGAGAATCATTTACCTCTCTATTTATGCTTGGGGGCGTCGGGGGGGGGGGGGGGGGGTGGGTTAGGGCAGACTGTAGAAGGGGATCTCGTCACGGCGGTCTCACGGTAGGCTCGTGACGGGCTCGCGGTGGATTCTCGGCGGATTCCCGATGATCTTTTCACCGGATGTGAAGGAGAAGAAAATCAAAAAGGGTGAGAGAAGGGGGAGAAGAGAGAGTTTTTCATTTCAAAATAGGTAGGTGGTGGGGTTGGGGTTGCATTAGGTGTGTATTTATTATGAGGTGGGGTTGGTATAAGTTAAATTGGGAGGTAGGGGGTTTAAAAAGGTGGTGTTGCTAGTAAATTGGTTGGTAGGAGTAACCGCACCCAATCTGGAAACTTGCCATGATCTGTGCAATGTTTACATTTCCTTCCTCACAGCCCAATGGGACTTCCCGTCCACCTTATCCATTTAGTAAGAAAAATTGGGTCTGTCTCAATATCTTAATATCTGTGCTTTGTCTAATTGTAGTGTCTCCAGCACACCCCAGGCATCCAAGCATATACTTCAATAAATTGTATGGATGCATTTATAGAAAATATAAAAAAATTCTTTCGAAGCATATACCTTGTTAACGTGAGCATATGTGTCGTTAATTTTCTATCGGCGCGTATATGGCTGGAATTGGGGCTGGAAATGGATCCGGATATAACAACTCCCATAAAACTAATATGATAACAACCATTGTTGAGGTAACAGATTGAGTTATTGGAGAGCCGATTGTTGATAGAGGAAAATCACCAGAGGATATGAATATTGGATCTGATCTTCGATGGATTGTCAGGAGAGACGCTAGAGAGTAAAAGGGGATGATTACATGTGACGGAGAAGGATGTGATCTTGACACTGGCGTGGTGCATGTCACATACCCTCGAGTGAGAAAATCTCACTTTTCTTGTGACTAAAAAATTAAATCTCAGACAATGAATCGTGTACCTCCATGTTTGAGATCTGGATAACTATTCATAGACAAATCCTGGCTTGCAAAATATTCTTTAATGACTTCATCATATTCACTCTGTTATGCTATGGAGATGTCACGTGGTGAGAATATGGAGATATCAAACAAGAGTCGAGTATGAATCGAGAACGCATAAAGCATGTGTAACATCTATAAAAAAAAATATTTATATAATAATGAGAATATAACATTTTTTCAAAATCAAAAGATCACGGCTTCACCAAAAAAAAAAAAAATCAAAGATCACGGGTTGTTTTGAATGTATAAATCATCACTAATAGCATCAAAGAACAAGACCCCAGGATAGCTGAAAAGGTAGAGAAATAGAAAAGAATAAGGGTGAATAAACCCAAAAACGTGTTTGTTAGCAAGAAATAAATGAGCATAAATATGTCAAATTAAGTGAAAATAAAGTAATATTACAAGTCTCCTAAAATTATATTATTACAATCAATCTATTCCATTAAGATAAAGGGACCCACATATCAAATCACATGTTATCATCTCTTATAAATTTAGAAGCCCACGTGTTAAATCATTTCATATTTTATGAATCTTTATTCACGTCTTATTCACCTTTTATGCATAACTTATTCATAATCAATCAAACAACAAAAAATTCATTATTACCTTTCCTAATGAAAATAATTAAAAACACAACCAGACAAAAAATGACTTATTCCAATACTAAAATAATTACCTATCCCGGAATAGCTTGTTTCACTATTCAACCGGGAGTTGTGAGAATAACCTCATGTTGCCACCACTACACGAGTACACGTCATACCCGAGCATAATAATGAAACTGTCATGCAACTATTATTTTAGGGCATAAAGCATTTTAACAAGAAGAATAGGGATGCCATGTATTACAGCTACACATTCCCTGCAGAACCCATCAACATCTTACAGGCAAGAAGTTGACAAATATTTGGAGAATTCTCAAACTTCTTGCCATTTCTTGTGTTCTACAAATCTCCTCCCCAAAGCCATTTAGCAAAATATCCTGCTCAAGGGGATCTAGAATCGACTTGTTTAATTGTTTGAACAATTAAATGATATGTCCATCTAATGCATGTCCTGCGAGACGATAAATTGTTTTTCAGGGATCGTACAAATATCATCTCTCTTCATTCTTATTCTATTCCCGCATAAATCATTCTTCCTGGGAAAATCAAACGGTCGAACTCCCAACCTGTATGGAAAACTATAGATGACGAACTAGGCCCCAATTGTCCAGGAATCTATGAGCCTGAGAGGAAATGAATCTTGGCCAAAGTATCAGGGAGTGGTATATGGAGATTTTGTAATGCCAAATAAGCAACAATACCTGCTGTGTAGCCTGCAAAAGCAAAACCGCTCACCTGCACAAAGTAAAGTTTGACTACCATAGATAAGAGAAAAAAACAGTTGCAACGCTACAGGCTAAAAATCAAATTAAAGTCGATTACCTTCCGCAAATACCAAAAGAAATCCACCTTCTCCATCCCCATGAAAGCAACCCCAGCGGCAGATCCTATAATGAGCATGGATCCCCCGGTACCGGCACAGAATGCAATGAGTTGCCAAAACTCAGAATCTTGTGGGTATGAGGTCAAGTCATACATTCCCATTGTAGCTGCAACCAGCGGGACATTGTCTATGACTGCTGAGACAACACCTATAGCACTTGCAATCAGCTGAGAACTAGAAATATGAGCATCAAGATAATTCGCCAATTCTCTCAGGATCCCAGCAGCCTCAAGGCTGAAAGTATAAAACAAACTGAGTTGATGAAAAATGTAATTTCTATATCGAGCTACTACAGTTCATCCCCAAACTTGAGGGAGCATAAAAACCACAACATTTTAGCATCATCATGATGAAAAATTTCAACTAAATATATCTTTCTTTAGTGAACCGAAATAAAATGAATTACCAGACAATATTCCTCAAACACACTCTTCATTTTAATGTCTTTTCAAGTCACTAATATACCATGTTCTCTCACCCAAGTGAATCATTTTGCTTACATCATGATTCATGTTGTAAATGTGAAAACTGGAAGAGAGAGAAACTTCAGAAAGAGAGAGGGAAAGGAGAATATGAATATTTCCTATCACAAGCATACAAGAAAATAGATGGTTTCTCATGATAACAGTTGGTATATTAGAAGTATCTTGAACTATCATATAGAGTATTTTGGTTCCTTCATGGCCTTATGGGTGATTTAAGACCCATACGACACTTTTATATAAAGTTTCAAAAAAAAGAAAAGAATAATCAGTTAGAGATGGCATACTGAATACTACCGGATGACACATACAAACTTACAGATAAGGCGTACTCCTTAAAATTTCAATTACAAATATTAAATACTTAACATTTAGCATGCAGAGGGGAGATACAGATTGACCCGGGTTAGATGGAAGGTTGGATTGTGGGTGAGAGGTGGTTTTTTTGTGATCTCTCCCAATGTCTGGGGGGTTTTGGTTGCCAAGTCCACTTAGGCATTTTATGTAACATTGGCTGAGCTCTAAAGGGGAGGGTTACACACTACTTGTGTGTACCATCTTCACGGCTATTGCTCAACGAATTTATTGTTGCGATTATGTCTCGATCCGGTGTATGAAACCATATTAGGTTGGACACCTAATGAGTAGAATATTATTTAAGATTTGATCTTAATTAATATTTAAAGTGAATCTCCTAAAATATGAAACAACATTTGTTTGTTAATTAGGAGAGTGAATATCTCCTAATTAATGTGAACAATATTTGTTTGTTAATTGGGAGATTACTTGAGGAAGAAGTTATTTATCTCTATAAATATCTTCTAGGGTTTCATGGTAAAACTAGGCAATATATACAATGTAGAGATCCTAAGAGAATGTTGAGAGGATTCTAAGAGAGGGTAACTATATAAGAGAGTTTGTAAGTCTCTTAATGTATCTCAACTATCAAAGTGGATTCTTTGTTTTTGTCCCATGGATGTAGGCCTAGGCCGAGCCACATATATCTTCTCTTCTTCGTGTGATGTGGTGTTTCGTTCTTGTGTTCCATCTCATGTTTATTGTTGGCTTCCGCGAATCACCTTCCCAACATTTATTTTCTCTGTTTTTCTAATATTTAGTATGTACTCTCTCCCCTTCTTGCTTTGAGGCAAGACTTCATACTAATGTAACATCTGTTTGAAAAAGTTATATAGTCTACATTTTCCTCAAAAAACATTTAGCATGCAGACTCTACAGATGCATGCATCTACTAATTTACAATAGCTTGTGTCTAGCAATAAACCGTATCAGCTGCTTTAAATTTTAGTCAAGCTAAACACACAAAATTCAAATATTGACCACTAATGGGTCTCAGCTGAAAGGGAAAATGTCTGCATCATTCAATGACAAACACTGTATAGTTTCATGAAATAGGTCTCAGCTGAAGGGGAATGTGCTAAGGCGATGTTGATACATATGTTTTATTTCTTCACCTCTTTAGTTATCTAGACTTCAATTAGAGATTTCAGGTAATTCATTCAATACAGGTAATTCAAACTCCTAGAAAAGCAATTCACACAGATGTTTGAAAGAAAGAAAAAATCTAGAAAGACAGCATGATGCACTCAAAATATCCACTGAATTTGTAATAACCAGTTTGAGTAATGGACAGTCAAATCAACTGCAGAGTCATGCCAAAAAATAATTATTATCTTACCTGCTCACAGACAGAAGAATTCCCAGGAAAAAAAGTATTCCTTGTGTGTCAATCCGAGATAAAGCTTGTGGAACTTTCAACTTTTGCCTTCCCGACTCTCCATAATGAATTGCATCTGTCAAGATCCAAAGCATTCCAAGCCCAAGAAGCATACCCATAAAAGGAGGCAAACCTGTTACAGCTTTAAATACCGGAACAAACACTAAAGCCCCAATGCCAACAGCAAAAACAAGCTGTCCTCTAGGAGCCATCTGTTCTGATGCCAGCATATTAGGAGTGTCCCCTTCCTTCCCATTAACTTCGCTGCAATGATTAATTATATGGTACATATGGTTGTGTGAGAGGTTCTCAATCTATGATTTGAGGGTTATGTAAATAAGAATACCTAGTGAGGGACATAAGAGCCAATGGAACGACCAATGAAATGGCAGAAGGAACAAACAATCCCTGTGCAGAAAAAAGATACAACCCGAGTTACTCTAGCAGAAATGAATCTCAAATATATTTGCAATAAATTAGATGGTAGCTCTAGTTGAATTGTGGACATGCTTTGCATTTAGGTAGATATATACACTATTAACAATAATCAGATTTCTTCCTCATTAAAACACATCGATGATGAAATAGATTTCTTCATAGTAAAACCACCGTCCCCTCAATATAATTGGAACATTTAGTAAAATATATAAATCATCAGCAACACATTCTTCATACAGGTGGAACAACTTGGATTCAGTATATTGCTTGAAATTCTCATCCATCTTTCTGCTCCAATCATTTATAACCATCCAGTCCTGAAGAAATGACCAAGGGATTCAAAATCCGATTGTAGGTAGCCTAAAAGAGTTTTTTTTTTTTCATTTTATTTCAACAGATCTGTTTCTCTCCGTAGGGATTTAAAAAAAATAGTTTAGGTCATTGATCATCCTAAAGATCAATGAACTATATTAAACTTACACAGAAGTCGACCTAGATAAATGATCACCATAATGATCAATGGTCCAGATAAAGTCCTCCAAGTACAATTGATTTTTCAAAAAAAAAAAAAATCACATGGGGATAAATTTAGATCACTTGTCATTCCTCCTTTGATAAACTTTACATTAAATATGTATTACTCATGTGATTCATATATTAAATGAGTTACATGTAATAAAATTAACTTAATTGACATATTATAAAAATAAATGCACCAAATGTTGTGACTATGGTTGGGTAGTCTGGAAATCTTTTACAGGGTCATCAATGCTCTGGTACCCACGAACAAATAACCGAGAGAATATACAAATTAGGTAAATCAAGTTGATCAGATGTTTTTATAGTTGGGCACTGGCTAATTGATATATGGTTTCAACAAATTGTGTTTTCAATCCTATATATTAGTTCTGAAAATGTTTTTTGAAGAACCTCTTCTGGAAAAAAAAGAAAGTGCTCTTCCAGCCACCATCTGATCAATTTTGGTAATCTAAGACAATAAAAGTTTATGGCTAGGGAATTTTTTTATAAACTCTTTTGGATTGTGGTTCAATTGCAATTTCTTTATCTGCAAAACCCATATTTAGGAGACCAAGTGAAGGGTAGACATGGAAGGTTACAATCTACTAGCCAACAAGGCAACAATTTGAGGTCCCTAATTGATCAAACACCTTGTTTAAGGGTAGTTGGATTTATTCCTCTTCAATAACTTTTATGCATACGTACAGAAGGTGGTGTTAGATATACAAATCTTCTTCCTCCACTAAAGTCCTTAGCTCCTTGACATTACAATGAATACCGAGGAACTGCCAAGAAGTAATGGATGGCTTCTCGTTCCACAGAAGAAAACGACTGCATTAGTCGCGATACTGCTAATTGCTTATAACCACTTCACCTTCCAAAGGACAAAATATTCCTTCTCCATGAGAGAAGATATTGCCTGTCCAGAAGGAGATTTGCTCCTCCTCCAACACCATCCATCACTAACAAGATCCCCTCCTTCCTCCAAAACTACAACCATGGGGTTCATTTTGTTATTAAATCAATGCTTTTGTTTGATGGTCTATTCTATGTTCACTTGCAACTCATGTAGATTCTTCAGAGATAAAAATCAATAACTAGGATGGATTAAGAATTCGATTTGGACTACCCCCTTTGTGGATGAAATTTGGGAGCATGCTCAAATCCTCATTTCGGACCGGGGGGAGATGCTATGCCAAGGAGTGGATTTTGTGGAGCGCATCTTAATAATTGAGGATTGAGTTTTGTGTATTTTCCCCATGGTTTCGGATGGTAGTGCTCTCTACTATTGCTCAGAATAGGATGTTTTTTTTGTTTTTCTGTAATAATTGACTCATCTTCCTGATTCAATAATTCACGGTAGCTAGTCTATCTTTCTTTAAAAAGAAACCAAAAAAAAATTCGATTTGTACAAGATGCCACAACCAATTTAAGGATAAAGATCAAAAGAACAATGATAGAACAAATAAATCATCGCACCCATGGAGGAGAATTATCTCAAGCTAGACTAGTGGACGCATATTGCATTTCTAACCAAGTCATGGGTTCCTTCAATCAAGCTTCCTGCATAGTTTCTTCAAGGAATTCCAGATAGAAAGCTAGAGTGAAACTAAGCAAGCAATCTACCAACAGGCAACAGTCATGTCCCACAAGAAGTTGCTCTAACTATTACATTCAATCAATGAACTTCTTCTAAAGTGCATCATATGTTGAGGTGTTGAACAGTTTTTGACACATCATATTTGTGTTCTAACATGAAGATTTTGCATCCAGGTAGGACTCTGAAAAATCTGAACAATGAGACCACCTATGTACATGAAGTAGCTTTCTTAAAAACATGTGGCGACTACAACTTAAGGAGTGCTGTTTTATGTTTAAAGAAAATGTAGGACCCATTCAGACCAATAATTTATCTTCTCATTTGCCACAGCCAACATGGAAATCAAGGAAACAAATAATACAATATACCCTAGTAGACCTTATAATTAAGCCCTGTGCGACTACCGTAAGAAGATAAATATTGTCCCCATTTCCAAACCAATCAGGCACCCCTGACTAAAAAGAAATATAGAAATTCACATATGGCTTCCTTTTTCAGATTTGAGTCAAACCTAGAGATCATAATAAATGCTCTTTTCATATGATCATGCATTGGATTACATCTAAATCTTTATTTTTTATTTAAAGATCAAGATTACTCCTAAAGAATAGAGCATATAAGTCATTATCTGGACAAAGGATTAAACCTTGACGGTCTGCAAGGTGGAGATTTGTCCATGAATCCACAACATAGTAGTGGTAACATCTCCAATAGGTGTCCATGCACCACCAGCATTTGCTGCTATTACCACAACAGCTCCTAAAAACCTGTCAAAATTGACAAGATAGTTTACGTATAAGTTGCATGACTTCATTAAATTAGCTGCTCTTTTTTTTTTTTTTTTTTTTTTTTTTTTTTTGAAAGGGTTAGAGATTACCACCAAGAATTCTATTGATACTGGGATATACTCCAATGAAAAGACTATAAAATTAGCTTATATGATATCAAGAGCATACCAAGTAAAATCATTAAACTACAAAAATGAAATATTTTAAGTTTGTACAACCATGACCTTCATCTATTGGTTTGACGAAATTTCCTGGCCAATCTCAGCCCTCAATAAATCTTTCCTCTTCATCCCAGTTAGATGTTGTCCGATATGGAGATACTTTGGTTATGATGAAGACTATCAAATGTTGCAACCCGCCCACTCTTCACCAGATGAAATTTCTCAATTTATTAAACCATGGTACATGAACATTTAAGCAGATGGTTTTAATAAATTCTCTCTCCCCCCACACCAAAAAATAAATAATTAAAAAAAAGGAACAACTCAAGGTCAACTTGTTTTCAATTCTAGTTTAAACAAGTTGTAACTCCTGAATATTTTTCTTCTTCCTTGAGAAATATGGTGTCCACCAAATTTTATTGAGAAAACTTGATTATAGAATTATTAAAATAGACAACAACTGAACATTCACTACATCCTTTCTGCATTAACAATCAATATGTAACACACTGATTTTTCCAAGTATAATAACCCATATTAATTTATATAATGCTAGGGTAGCATTAAATCAAATATTATTGGATGTGTTGCATTTGGCCCTTTTTTATCGCGTGCGTAAAGTGATGTGTTCATTTTCATTTTGGTAAATTAATTATGGTGGCATAGGAATATGTTTGTAATTTTGTACGTTGAACAAATGTGGTAGAATCATATTTGGTGATGAAAAAAACTGCAAGATATATACACACACATTTTTGTTATTACGCATACATAAATGTGCACACACATATACACACACATGTACACACATGCATACACATACATATATAATCATAGATATATAGATACATATATATGATGGTTTTGCGAGCATGCTAGGTTTTGTTTGATGAGTTAATGTAGAACTCATTGGCCTATGTTTCTATCAAGCGCATGTTTCTGTATGATTATTTTGCATATATATCAACATATGATTTCAAGATATGAGACATGATTGAAGAATTGGAAATATATGAATGTTTTCTACACAACATCATGAGTAGTTGAGTAGTTTTGACATTCCATGGCATGAGTATAGCATCAGCTTGTGTGGATTGTTAAATTAATTGTGGCCGCATAGGTCTATTTTTGTCTTTTTGCACCTTCAGCACATGTGGTAGGATCATATTTGGCCATGGAACAAATTTCAAGGCCTAACATACAATAAAAATATGGGTTTTCCAAGGTGTATTTTGAATAAAAACAGTTTAGGGGTGGAGTTGCAAAGGATTAAGACTTGTATGTAAAATAATTGAAGTTGATATATTAAATGGGTCTTGAAGACATTTTAAAAAATCTGCTGTCGACTCTTTGTACTATAACTTTAAGTGGGATCGATCTGCGAAATGATGCCCCTCACCCTTATTCAAATCATGTGATCATCTACGGTTTACCTTGTGATTTCCTCCAAATAAAACATCTCTCATATAACTACCCTGATCTTGTGATAGAGAGGAGATGCGAGAGTGGTAGACCAGTAGAGAAATTAAATCCTTTTATTTATAGATTTCATTATGCTTCTATTCCATTCATCCAACAAAAAAATCATCTTATTGAAAAAAATAATCAACCATGATTTACATTCTACTGAAAGAGCACTTGCTCCAACCCTCTATTTTGATAATAAATTGTGACATTCTTTCATTTTACCATCTTAGTTTTATTTTACATGCACTCTCTCCATCTTCCATATCTATTGAGTTGCAAAGAGATCCATGTCCCTATTAAATTCTCATTAATTCAGATTAGGAAAAAATTGCATTATCTTTGTCATGAACCTTTACACAAACTTTCTTATTGCAAATGCACTACATGTTTATTACTACACCCCTCACCTCTTTCTACTATCTAGATACTCTCTTTTTTTTTCTTCAGTCTGATGTATTCCAGACATACAGCTCATAACACAAGGCCATGACCAATGTTCTTTTAGTGTTTTTCAAATTTGTATGTCATGTCCGTTCTCTGAATTTCCTCAATTATTTTCTTTATAAAAACATAAGGATATCAAAATTTGCATATCTTTCTGTAAGCATCAGAACTGTGTTGGCAAGAGAGGTAACTGTAATGAACAGTTTCAAGATGGCACAAGAAAAGTTAGTTTTGAGATGATCAATTTTTTAGGAGTAGAAAAGGCAGAGATCTTTAGATTAAAGGCGAAAAGAAAGCAAAACATCAATGAATGGCAGTGCTAAAAAATAAATGTGACTTAGAAATCATAATCAATACTTCTCCAGAGAATAAATAAATTTGCAAATCTCAAAAAACAACATATTGATCTCTCATGTTTGGAACTAATGCTCTACATGTTTTCAAACTACGAAAAGATAATATTGCAGAACAGAAGGAAAATATGCTAATTAGGCATGCCAAAGATTTATGAGAACAAAACAAAAAATATGCTAAATATGCTAATAATACCATGCAGTACAAAGATTTATGAACTAATATATGAAATAAGGAAAATAAAGAGCTATGAGAACATACTTCCTGTATTCAGAAGGCGGTACCAGTTTCCTCAACAAGGAAACCATAACAATAGTAGATGTTAAATTGTCAAGGACTGAGCTGAGGAAAAAGGTCACAAAACCTACCTGAAATATCACCAAAATAAATTCAGTTGACTAAAAAAAAATCTATTTTTATATAAGGTCATAGAATGCAGCTGCAAAAATCGACAACAATTAATCCCAGCTGTCTGTCTAACCCTCTGGTTTTCCAGAGAGGTTGCTATCTTAAGAGGGGCTACTTTGTAAATAAACGACAGCTGGGATTCTATTTCTAGGTTTATTGAAGATTGGGGTATCCGTATCAGTTGCTAGCGCAGAGCATGTATACTACTCCAGGAAGGTGGATCTCATGATTGTTCAATATATGTGTTTGCCTTTTTTGTTTACCCTCTACAATGGTTGTTAGGGCTCGCCCCTACTGATTTATTTTAGAGGTTATCATAATAAAATGGTCGTGATTTCCCACCCTTCTTCAAAAAATGAAGAAATAAACTATTTTGTGTTCACCAGATGGGGAAGATATAGCATGCTCACCCTTGATCACACTAGCCCTACACACACCAGTGTTTTTTTCAACAACCTCCATTGATTCTTCTGTCAAATCCTCTACCACCACCTCTAGTCTATCAACCCAATTGCAAAATTGGATCCACCATTGATTTCTCCATCTATGTTGGCAATGACATTGGATATATGGGCAGCCTTCTACAACACAATCTTATAGGGAAGGTTTGGCGATCATATAATGTCCATGTCCTTGACATGTCTGACCGAGACGCTGGGAGAAAGTTGGCAGGTTTAGACACAGATGTAGAAAAAAATTTCAAAATAGGAAATTATATCTCAGAAGTTTTCCAAGCTTCAAACTCATTGTTTGGGAGAAACTTTTGTTCTTTCTTGGAAATCTGCAAAACAACTGAATGAGAAGAATCTTCAAAGAAAAGCTCAAAATTGGAACTCCCACTTCTTTCCTTCTAAGAAAGAGGTGAAAAAAGGGGAAATTAGCACTTTTAGCCCCTGAAATTTAAAAAATTGCAAAAATAGTCCCGCCCGTCGAATATTAGCAATCGAGATCCCAAGAGGGGAAAAATGCACAGGAGACGACGGCATGTATATATGCCGTTTTCAGGAGACGGCATATATACATGCCATCTCCTGTGCATTTTCCCCTCCTGGAATCTCGGTTTTCTTAAAAAAATAAACACTTACAGGAGACGGCATGTATATATACCGTCTCCAATTTATAATTTTATAATTGAATGTTTGTTTTATATTGAATCGAGCCTCCTTTGCACAGACGGTGGAGAATGTCTTTGCTTTGTCATTTCTTGTAAAAGATGGTCGTGTTGAAATTAAAGTTGAGGATGCAGACATCATAGCCATACAGTATCTGGACGGCCGAGATCAAATGGAACGAAAAGAATAAAATTGATCGATCGGGAGCACCATGACTTCAAACGGCCATAATTTTTGAATCGTAGATCAGAATCGCTATTATAATATGTCCACGCGTTCGTATCGACGAGCCCTACAGGAGTAGTCGCTACGCCACTACACCATTTTTCGAAGCGTTCTGAAATCGTCTTGGAGGTCAAATCGATGGTTGAAAGTTATTTTTACTATTTTTATGTTGTTTTGAGTTTGTTAGGAGCCTACGAATTCGTTACTTAGATTGAATTAATTCCGTATATGAATAATGAGTAGTTGATAATTCACCAAAAAATGATCCAGTCTTTGGAAAATGTTCACCCAGAAAGTTGAGAAGGTTTAACTACTAAATCAGTGATGTAATGAAATATAGTGATTGAACATATACGAAAATTATATATGAATTTCAGTTAAGTTGTTAAAACAAGATTATGATGTATTGAAACAAAAAAAAAAATTCAAGTTAGAGACGACATGTATATATGCCGTTTTCAGGAGACGACATATATACATGCCGTCTCCTGTCCATTTTTCCCCTCCTGTGATCTCGATTTTTTTAAAAAAGTAAGCATTAGAGACGGCATGTATATATGCCGTCTCCTGTATAATCTCTCACCGGGGCTAGTTTTTGCTAATATTTGACGGGGGGGGGGGGCTATTTTTGCAAATATTCAATTTTCAAGGGTTAAAAGTGCTAATTACCCGAAAAAAAATCTTGAATTGAGGAAAGAGAGGCTCTTTTATCCCTTTCAAAACAAGTGACATTTTACAATGTTGGTTGAAACGACCAACATGTTGATGTGTAGGCAGCGGCATTGACCAATTTCTTCAGCATATCGTGTCGCCCACCCTTCCAGGACTGACAGATCATAACATGGCAAACAATGATGCATTGGTGACAGGCTTCAAGGGTGAACTGGTTTTATAATCATTATTAGGACTTGCGCATAATAGGAACTTTCTTGAAAATTTCGTGCAAACAATAGTACATGAATCTTCATCTTTATAAAATATGAATAAAAACATAGTGATCCCTTCAAAATCCCTTACAAAAGAAATCTAAACAACTGTCGAGTACTTACCATATAAATCCGTGAAACTCATATGTGATACCAATATAAATGGATCTTGTCTATCCATATGTGATTCCACTAATTGCCCTTGCATCTTCATTTTTAATAATTGATACCCATGCTCTTCCTCCATTACTATGACATTTTACTTGTCATCAAAATTTGGTTAAACCAACTTGAGTCAAACCAATTCACCCAACTTTCTCAATGCTGATCAGCATTTGTACTAGCCTTGTAGATTTTCCTTTCTTCCTCTTTTGTGAAGCCTTCTAAAGTTCCATAAATCTAACATCTTCAAGGGTTCTTCTTAGCCTTCTAAAGGCAAGATCTCCTCTAAATACAATAGAAAAGAAGTTTTCTGAGCCTTGTCTTAACATAAGATCCTTGAATAAAAGAAAAAGAAAATCTCTCCCTTACTTCAACAAGTGCTCCAAGAACTTTGTGAGCATCTTATTCACCTCAAAATTGAAAATTAGGGAGCACCAAGAATAAATAGCTTAACATAAAAAATATGACATCTTACGAACAAAAATCTGTCAATAAAATCAACAAAAGAATTATGGGGAATATGATACATAGGTTGATCATATTTGATAGAATTAAATTTATGCCCAAGACAATTCAAACTAACAAAAATGATGAAAACACATATATCCACAGGGGAAATCCCTGTCAGAGACTCAGAAGATAAAGGGTGTGGAAAGATTTATAATGTTGATCACAGGGAATTGGAGGCATGGGAAAAAGAATCATTTTTCTTATTAAATTTGTAGTTCTGTGAAAGTTGTTATGGACAATAGCTTACCACCCAAAGAAGAGTCCGTGGTTTCCGAGTTGTTATATTGTCAGTGACCAATTTAAATCCTTGATGTGCATCAACTATTTCCACTATAGTCATTGCTCCAAGCAAGAAAAATACAATTTCACTGACTTCAGAAGATGCACGTGATAATTCAGTCACAGCAATATCGGTTGAAGGAGCCTGCACCATTATTTCAAAAAAACGTTCAAAAATATTACATGATATCAATTAGATTAATAAATAAAAAGAAAAATGACACCAACAACATTTTATCGGATAATCTAATATTTTATGAATTAATACCCAACATCTTACTGTACTCATGTTCTATTAACAATCTTAATATGTCAATTCGAATAGAATGGAAAAATTTAGATAATTATCAGGACTATATATTTTGGTGTAAATCACTAAATTGTAACCTCTGATAAACGCTTTTAGAGTGATTTACAAATATTCCTTTAAAATATACATCAATAATTCAATCATATCATGATTTAAGTCATTACTTTCATCTAATATACGACAAACCATTAATTATTTTATATTCACAATAAGCAACTCATTTCAAATTCTTACAATAAAAATTGTATTGATTTCTAATTAAAAGAAGCCATTGTTCAAATTTGAAATGACGCTAAAAGTAAACGCCGACAAGGAAGGATGCACATGTCACATGTGTGCATGTAACTTTGCAAGATGTCCAATGGATCTTTTAAGAAACAAGGATCTATTGATAAAAATCTGTTTTAAAAAGGGTTGAAATGCAACGGTCAACAAAAGATTTTTTAGTGAATATCAATTTAATTAGGAGTCAAAATGAAATTTTTCACTCAAGAATTGAGATTCCTGAAAACAGAACAAGAGGCCCTAACAATTTGTCAGTGCATGTAGAATTGTAGTGAAAATAGGGAGGTGAATAGTAGGAGTCAAAATGAAAATTTTCACTCAAGAGTTGAGATTCCTGAAAACAGAACAAGAGGCCCTAACAATTTGTCAGTGCATGTAGAATTGTAGTGAAAATAGGGAGGTGAATAGTAGGAAGATGGAAAGAATATTGAGGATGCTGCTTCAGATCCCAATTTTAAGATGTCAGTGCACAGAGATCATGTAGTTGGGTATGTAATGGTATACGACAGAGAAATTTCTGATGATGACTGGGCTCTTATACCCGCACGAGGTTGGCTCCTTGGCTAGAGTCATTAATTTGCTCCCCATAGGTCTCGATTTCACAACACCCAGCCTTGCCTAATGCAAAAGATTTGTGGGTGATTTGTACATCCAAGGTTTTTCCAACTAATGTTGGTTCCTCATTAAATAAATATATAAAAGGAGGAAGAAACAAAAGGTTCTCTTAGTTTGTGGATAGGTCTGTGGAAAAGGGGATGCAAGTTAGGGAAGAACCCAAAAAGGAGCAAGAAGATAAGTGGCACATGGTAAATATCAAGTGAACCCAGGAGATAGAGAAGAAGGTTGACATTTCTAGATGCCTGAGCGGTGGGGTCCCTTGTGGGATCAAGAATGTTGCCAATGGGAGAATCAAGGTGGGTCCAAGGTACTACATTTTTTTTTTTGTTGAGAAAAGTAGAATGTTACTACAATGTACTACATTGCTGGACCAAAGAATGGATTTAGAAGCATGATTCAGCAATGATGGAGAGGACTGAGAGTGGAAGAAAAGGAACATTGAGTTTGGTGTGAAAGCCTAGGCTTCTGAAACTAAAATAAATGGAGAAAGGACAAGATGTTGAAAAGAATCAAGAGCAAGTTGGTTAAAGGAAACACAACAACACAAAGGATTGCCAATAAGCACATAACCACAAGCACCTTTAAAGGGAATGAAAAACCATTGTCCAATTCCACCATATCTTTGACCGTCTTCTGGATTTCCCCTCCATCTAAAATCCTTTTACATCCACAGACAACAAGGTTACAATGTCTGACACAAATGTGAACTTCGTCATGAAGTGACCTTGTAATGTAGATAGCATTGGTCATTAGTCTATTGAATGTCATTAACATTGTTCAAACATTGTTCCAATGGGCCTATTTATGGAATTATTCTCATCAAACACATTGGACCATCATAAGCAATTTTGAAGTGATTAACTCAATATAACACAAAGAAATTATAGGTAATGAATCTAATATAGCGCATGAAATAAAATGTATATTTATTAAAGAAAAGGAAAAAATCAGTTAACTTACCCCTATACTTCTTATAACCCACAAGCAAACAGCCATCAGTAATCCAACCCCACTTTTGTTAAATGCTAGAGATTCTTCAAAAATGATGCCAGCATACCCGATTATGAATACCAATGCCATTGCAACATCCTGTACAAGAGATACTTCAGATCAAATCACCTATTGCTGTTCCCTAATTCCCAGAACCAATCTGCACGTGAATGATGGAAAACAAGAAGAGCCTTCTCAGAGAATTTAATCTGCATTTACTATTATTATTTTATTTTATTTTATTTCATTGAGAAAAGGTGGGAATTCTACCACCCTCAATTCTATTGTAATCAATATCGGGTATAGTTCCAGAAATAAAACTTAAACAACATAAACAAGAGCAAACAAAGAAATAAAAAAACGAGGGATCACGGGCACAGCAGATGAGATATCTGCCCCACAACCCAATCACTTCTCGATCTGTGTATGTCACCATGAAACCCTGTCCCCTAGGACCTCTTGTATGACTAAACGTCTAATATCCACCACCATATAGGACCTTTAATATTTTTTAATTAAATGAAGAAGAATTGTGCACCTGATTAGCAGCAACCCAAGAGTGATTAATTGCAACTGCGGCTACCAAAGATGATGCAAGAATTGCTACAGCTTTCAACAAGTCTGTTTTCGACTGGTAGCTAGCTTCAATATCTTCTGAGCTCAAATCATCAACTGAACATAAGGGATCACATGGTCCAGAACTCGCCTTAAGATCCTAATGTAAGCCACAAATTGTATGTCAGTATAAAACACCAGATTCAAAAAAAAATGTGTCTCAAGAAGGAGGTCTCATAAACAGATGCCACCATAGACAAAATTATCTTGGAAAACTACACATGATTGTGGTATGGTCATCAGATACTTTGACTCAAAAAGTTGTACCACAAATAAGAAAACAAGTTAACATGACTGAGATTTTTTTTTTGATAGAAGAGAATTTTTATTTTGCAAGTGACATGATTGAGTATTATCATCACATAACACATAAAATAGATGAGGCTGTTTTATTTGAAAAAAGGGATTCTGGATGCCAACAGAAGTTTAAAGGAGATCATTTTTTTTAAAGAACCACAAACAGTGATCAGTTGGTAACATAGAACCCAAGTCATGTCAATATCAATAAGAATCTCAGAAGGAGAAAGCTGAAGATCGACTTATGGTTCCATGTCATTCGTAAAAAAAAATTGGACAATCCAAAGATAGCAAGAACAACTACTACAGGCTAGGTCTTCTTTGAGAATCTGATCATGAAGTATTGGGAGATTATACCACAGATGAACTTGAGGAAAAGACTGAAAGGCTGGGTATTCAAATTGGACCAGACAGATATTTAACTAGAATAGCATAGCTAATAATATCTGATTCAGAGTTGACAAACTGACATGTCAGAGAACACCAATTTAAAGCATACACAATATCTTAACAAATGGAAATCTATAGTTTCAGTTCCTCTTTTATATGGTGGACAATTCAACTACATCTTTACTTTTGTAATAATTTCCTGACTGATTTTTGCAATTGCAATCAAGAAAGTAGCAACGCACCCGGTTCATATATTGCAGAATCAGTTGATATCTGATTCAAAGAAGCATTTGTTAAAAATGATATTCCAAAGAAGCATATGATCACATTGGCTTACGGATAATTATAGATAATTCAAGAATGATATACGGTGGATGTCTTGAATATTCAATGTGTTTCTGGAGAGGTGTTCATCATTATCCATTTAGTCAAAAGGATTTATTTTTTCCCTGAGCGACGTGGAGCCAAGGACAAGGAGATCTGTTATCCGCCTTTCTATTTATCATTGTTATTAATGAATAAGTTGAGTAATGAACATGCAAAAAGTAAATGGTGGAACAATAAAATCACTTGGAATTTACTGATGAAACTATAATTCCAGGCAGCAAGAGGAGAATAAATGGACTACCAATCAACACCCCCCCCCCATGTATACATGTGGTTTAGTGTTCCCATCTTTTCTCGGAAAACCATAATAACCAGGTAAGTTATCTAATAGTAACGGGATTCTATCTACAGGTTATTAGTTGATATTGTGAGTGTAAATGCTTAGTTGGCAATTACATGAATACGAAAATTCTAGCCAACCACTTCGTTATTGAACCTTTACACAATAAAGTCAATATCAAAAAACACCTATGAGCATCTTATCCAATATTGGAAGGTTTTTGAGTGGGCACACTTCATAATGCTAATAAATCGCTATAAGAAGCTAGAGAATCTGTTCTCACCTGTATATTATTCATAGCTTACATGTGATAATCCTATATTGTTAGCTAACCACCTCATCTGATTACATTCAATCATGAATGCACAGACAATTTTCTTCAAGAAAATGTATACACACTCACATAGTTAATCACTTTCCTAACTTTGAAAAACAAAACAGTAAACAATAGATAAAAATCTAGTGGACATCTCTGGCATTCAGGATACAAAGTCTTTACATCATCAAGGGCCACAATATCTAGTGGAACCCTTTCAATAGTCATAGGACCGATGCCCTCTTTCACTACAATTCTAACAGCTCTTGAAGATGTTTGTTGAGATGTCTGGGATGATGGTGATGGTGTTGGACCTGAGTTGGTATGTACTCCAACCAATGGTGGATAATCGGAAGGCTAGTTTCATGGTCTCATGGACTATTCTCGTATTGGGATTCCACCTCTCGGCCCTTCATCACATTTTCTGCTGACTCTCCAAGGTAAGTGATGACTATGATGCTTGAGACACTATCCAAACATTCATAAGGTTGAAGGCATATTGGGTGTAAAGCTGAATTCTTCATATATAATGTCTACTAACAACTCTTCTTCTCCTAAGCCCCCATTTGTTTTGGGAATAAGCCCCCGGATAACCTCGGATAAGGGATAAAAGGTGTTTGGAAACCCCGGATAACCCCTGATAAAGTATACCAGAATAAACTGGTATATGGATTTCAACCAACCCCTAGAATTAAAGTTATCCTAGGTTATTCCATTCAAAGAATATGTGAGCCCACTGTCAAATCAACTGTTATCACCTGTCAAATCAACTATCATTATTTTTTCACCTTTTATAAATCCTTATCCATATTCTATTCACATTTTACCCAAACAACAAAACATTTATTCTTACATTTACCAACGAAAATAATTCAAAACACAATTAAACACAAAATCATTTTATCCTTATTTATACTTACTTATGCTTGGATAAATGTATGCCTAAGAATAAATCTTATTCCCGTTCCAAACGGGGGCTAAAGGTTTATATGGGTGCAAAATAAATAATTTTAGAGGTGTAGTCCACAATTCAAATTCCCTCTATGAGATTGTGAAGTCAGAAATAAAAGACGAGAAGAATTATAAGAAGGTAAAATTTTCATTCATCTTTTTAACTTGTTCTCATGTTTCAGTTGATGCCTTACAGCAATTACTACAATCTTGGCAAAGTTGCATCCACCATGCAGCTGCATGATTAGGGAACCTTGCTGTTGCAAGCTTCACTCGATATTGTGTTCCATGGGAACTCCTAGGAACATTATAGATTCCTCCACCTAAAACACCCGGTTGAGTAACTACTCAAGAGTGGGATCTCGAGGGAATATCAGGATCCCCAAATTCACTGTGTTTCTCCAATAGTCTTCTTGTGGATTGAAGATCATGATAGTATTCGTCTTGGCCCCCATCCATGGTGTGGATTGTGAAATTTTTTTGGTAAAAGAAGTACCCTGAAGCATGATCATAAGGATTTCCCAAGTTGAGATTGTCTATCCCAATCTAAGGCTTGGGGTTCTGAGAACCAAGGCACTGTGGTCAACATCTTCGACATGCTCAATCTATTATGGATGTTTATTGAGTGTTTGCCTTAAAACTGCCACCGAGATAATGATGGACCCAATTTTTTTCACCATCAACCATCATAGGGTTGTCACCACAATTCGAGTTAGTAGCTCACAGCCTCACAACATAGCACCTCAGCCACTTTTTGCCGATTTCCATCAAGATAATGATCTTCCTCTCGCCCAAAATACAAGCTATTATAACCAATGATACAGATCAACTTTATACATAAGAGAGAAACTACAAAGGATGTCGAAGAAAAGAACTAAAAAGTTTCATTGATCAAATTTAAATACAAACTACAAATTGAGAGACTTTTCATGCTTCACCCAAAAAACCATATGGTAGCACAATTTGATGCCCGCTCCTTTAACTTTTGGGCTCTATATCAGGCGTTTAAAATATGGGATGTCACCTGAGATTGCATAAGTTTAGATCAAGAGTAGGTTGGAACTATGGTCATCTACGATCAAGGGGTTGACAGTTCCTCATGGCTTATCATCGAGATAACTATCATGCCATCAATAAGACTTTGGTCAAAGCTGTGTGGAATCGACAGTTACACTAAGTTGTCCAGCATTGCATAAATGTGGCCAAGTTTGAACAATTTTACCTTCTTTGTCTCCTATTGAGAGTTTGTAACGCTCTAACACCTTATAACGAGTTTGCCTTAGGCCCCATTTGGATATGAGTTTAAGTAGATTTTGCGTTTAAAAAGCTACAAATTCCCAAACTCATATCCAAACACAATTTCAGCTGATAGCTTTTTAAACCACCATCTTCCCTTTTATGCCAAAAAAATCTTTTGGTTGAAAATCTAATAAAACATAACTTTTCAAAAACTATAAGTTTGAAACATAAGATTTTAAGAATCTTGGCATTTCAACCTCACATCCAAACGCAGCCTTAATCTAAAATACTCCTATGTATTTCAAAGACTTTAGTTGAAAGTAATTTACAATAACCACCTCAACCATTTACAAATTGCTGATAGGGGTGTAGAGGAGGGGTTTTGACTCCCTGGTGCTCTGATATGTAGATCTCTCATCAACCTTCTGTCCTCCTTTTGGTTTTGTTTTTCTCATCTTTTTATTAGAACCCCAAATATCAAATAAAACTAGGTGGTAAGAATCATACAAGTTTCTCAAAAAATTCAAAAAAAAAAGATCACATAAGGAAATAGTGCTGAAAAAAAATCAAATAATAAAAACGAAGCAATTCAATCAATCATTCACACAATGAAAGAACTCAGAAGAACCTCGTCCGTATCTTCCGCAAGCGATTGAACGGCAGGACGAGATTTCTTATTGGCCCGGGCTGTGATGATCAATCTTCGGCCGCTGCCAATGGCGCTCGGAGACTGCAGAGGCAGCGGAAAAAGCAACCGCGGAGGAGGAAAGGGAGGAGGACTCTGACGGTGGAGGAATGAATGAAGTGTTTTGAGAGAGACATGGTTTCTCGTCAGAACGTTCTTCGACATTTTCTCAGCTCTCAAGAAGTCTGGGCGGAGAGAGGCATGCTTTCCTATCAGAACGATCGTCGACGACATTTTTCAGATTCTGTAGAAGTTGGAGCAGCGGCGGCGGAAGAGATGGGTTCTGCCTGCAAAGGCGAGAACGGCGCACACGGGACTTCCACTGACTCAACGGTTGATATTCGTGGAGGTGCTTTAATTTTTTTAAAATAATATATCTATAGAATTCATTTATAAAAAATATGAAAAATTTCTATTGAAATATATATTTCGTTTAATAATGAATTTTTAACGTAGATACAATCCCAAGCCCCACGAAATGACAAGATGGAAATCTTCAATTTATACTTCCATGTAATTTATGCATTTTATATCATATCAGACCCCTTAATTTACGAGGTTGTTACGATTGGATTTAATATGGATAAAATGCAAATACCAAAAACATTCTCTTTTATGGACCATGTGTGAAGGTATACGAAGGGAAGGGAAGATCAAAGTTCTCCTTTTATGAACCCTGTGTGAAGGTGAACGAAGGGAAAGGAAGGGAAGATAAAAAATTAATCTGTAAAAAATTCTTTTAAAAATGTACACCTCCCACTCTCACGACCCACGGTGGAAAGACCACGAACCGGCACACGGTGCACCCATCCGAGGTCCATCATCTCTTCCCAAACCATCATCACTTGGTGAGGGTTCGTCGAAATCCCAGGTGAACTGTAATCGAATCATCGTTTTTTAATTGAGTTTTAGGGTTCATCATCATATGATCCCAACCAGCATTTCTTGATCATTCTCTTTGAATTTGAGTGAACACAAGTATTATCATATTTGAATGATTTTTAATTTTTTTTACATTTTTTATGGGGGTCTAAAGAACTTTAGTCCAAGATTATCTTTTTATTAGAGAATGTAAATGTATTGCTTTTTTTAATCGAAAAAAGGCTAGAATGACACGCGTGGAATTGTTAGATGATGATTTCGTCTCATTAGAATACAAATGTAAAGCTTGGCAAGGAATACAAATGTAAAGCTTGGCAAGGTTGAGCTCTTCGTCTGTTCCTTTTAGGATAAAAAAATTTGAGTACTTGGAGTTTGAATATGTAGTGATAGCAGAGAAGCAAAAGGTATCAGTGATTTGAATAATTCAGATACATGTCCACTGTATTTGAATTTTATATGCATTTTATGTTTAAATACGATTTGTATAACCGTTTATGTTGTTTATGTGTATAATTATGCATATTGAATCTTTTAGCATATTTTAGTTTTGCATGATCATTTTTCAACTCATATATATTTGTCTAATGTAAATTTTTTAATGACGACTTCAGATACACGTAATGTGTATCAGAATAATTTATTCAGCCAATGTATTGTATATTATGTTTGTTCTGATGATTTGATTAATCTGCATCTGAATAATATTTAATTTTTTTTGTTATGTATATTAAAAGAAATTTATTAATCATATAATTTTTGTAAATCACTTTTCTCAAATACAAAAATGAACAATGTGCATAAGATACCTTTGACGATTGTATCTGAATCTAAATTTTTTTAGATACATCTGCATCTGAAAAACTAATATATGACTGTATCTAAATCTGTAAATGTATCTGAAAAAACTAATGTATTCATCTGTATATGAAATTCTAATATATTCATATGTATTTGTAACTGTATCTGAAAAAAATTGAAGTAGAAGTCGAGGAGGTGGAGGCTGGAGGAGGGGTCGAAAGGTAGTCAATCCACCTCTCATATGATAGAAGGCGACGAGAGGAATTCAATAGTGGTGATGCCGGTCGAAATGAATTTTTGAAGTGGTGGATGCTTTAAAAGGGTAAAAAAAAAATATTTCAAAGAAGAGTGTTGAAGTGGTAGGAGATCCCTATTAATAAGGGATTGTTTTTATGATAGTGAAAAATTCAAATATAAAGGAAGAGTAATATTGTCTTTGCTCTTTTTATCTTTTTAAAAAGTCAAACAGGAAACCAATGAGGTAATGACACATATTGAGACTTCTCAGTGGGGTTTAAATTTTGGGGTAAGACCCATATCTTGTTTATGTGTGTATATGTTCTAATGATTTTCTACTGATGCATATGATACTAGAAAAAAAAACTGTGTAACAACACTCTATTGGCACAATATGGCATGACACGTTAGAGAAATATTAGCTTTGTCGGATTACTTATGTGACGTTGGTTCGTTCCGACACAATGGGTTACTGAACACTGTATAGTACGACAATCAGGAGCAGATCCAGGATATTATTTTAGGATGGACTAAGTTTTTATTCCTATATTTTAAAAAATAAGTGTTTTTAAATTTTTATTAAACTACATAAACTGATGTTCTAAATAGATGAAAAATTTGTTCAATGTAAAATTAATTTGGCAATGATACATACAAAAAAAAATAATAAAATATTTTTTTATAGAGACCGGGATAAGATGAAACAATAGTCCCAACTCCCAACTATATAACTAGACCCAACATGTATAGCCCCTTAAGTCTTTTATAATGAAATGCTATTTGAATTCATTGAGTATATATGATGTGTGCATCATTATTTTCAATAAATTCTCTTTTATAATTTATGATAATATTTGAAATTGTTAGAATTTATCTATATATTCAAAGATCTAAATTGTTTGGTTGAACTTTGGTATATTGAGATTAGATTTATTAAGGAAAGTTGATTTATTAATTAACATGAGATTTATTTATTTTTTATTTTTTACAGCAAAACAACAAATCATCGATTATAAATTATTTAATGTCATGACTAAGATTTATGGCTTATGAGCTTAGTGAATCCATTTAAATTTATTCTATTTTACAAGTGAGTTATATTTTATATTTTTTTACATTAAATCATATTAATATACTTGAGTTAAGATTTTTATGAATAAAATAAAATCATATTTATTATAAAATACAATATATATAATAAAATTTTTTAAAAGCAATCAACTAATATATCCCCTGATGATAACCAACGGTAGACACGACATGGCATCCATGTTGAACTTTTATGCCCTTTATGTCGAGACAAAATTGAGACAACTGAGTATTTGTTTAAAGAATGCTCATACACAGAAGATATCTGGCGACAAGTATCTACTCTGGTCCGAATGGAGGCTGAAAGTATTCACTTGGGCATTACTCATGCTAGGAGTTTGGGCATATCAAAAATTCACATATGCAGTGATGTTGAGTCAATTAAAAGAAGAGAATGCAGGGCCATTACAACTCCAGGATTGCCTATTTCAAATTAGAGTTGTGCTCTCTGAGTTGGACTCTTTCTTCTTCCACAAAGTCAGTCGTGAGGCTGTTTGAGCACCCAAACAAATCGCTAGACAGGCTGCATTGCATCAGGTGGAAATAACTTCTTATGGTGTGATTGAAGATAGATTGCGTACATGGATAACCCCATATATATGCTCTATACATCAATGTATAAATGAGGTAAATCAAGCCTCTGTTTTTGATACTTTTGACGTTGTAAATGATGTAAATTGATGGTGAAAGTTAGTAATATATGAGCCCATTAATAATATATCATAAAAAAAAAACACAACGGTAGACACGACATATAATATATATAATATATTGATGAAGTACATTATTACATTTTGTGTGTGTATATATATGTATATTTAATGTGTGTGTATTGTATGTAATATTAAAAAAAAAAAATTAAAGTTAAAAAATAAAAAATATTATCTTAAAAAAACGTGGACCAGCTAGCTGCGCATGTGGGCAGCCCTCCGGCCTGCCTGGCCCGCCCGGTTAAAATGACAGATGGCTTGATAGCCTATTGGCCCATTTACTTAACGGGCTGGGCCGGGCCACGCCGGACCAAACAACCCGTTTTACACCTCTAGTAATCGGACATCCATTGACAATTATGCCCCGTTTGGAACGAGTATAACCCCTCGGATAACCCCGGATAAGTATTTGGGGGTGTTTGCTTATCCCGGATAACCCCAGATAAATTATGTCAGAATAAACCTTGATAAAGTGGTATAGGGATTCCAATCAACCCCTAGAATAAAAGTTATCATAGGCACCGTTTGGGAAGCGGAATAGGCGGGAATAATGGTTGTATAAGGGTGGTATAAGAATGGATAAGGAAAATGATTGTTTGTTTACAGAGTATAACTTAGTATTACTAAGCCAGTTTAAACAAGTATAAGAGAGTATAACAATTCTAAGCAACCCCTAGGATAAGCTATACTCACCTTATCTATTCCCATGGGCCCACATGTCAAATCAACTTTTTACACATCATCACATCAAATCACCTATCAACACCTCTTATACATCAAATGTCAAATCAACTTTTTTACACTTTATTTATATTTTATTATTTATCAAACAAACAACTCAACATTTATTCTTACGTTTTCCAATGAGAATAAAAAAAATACAACCAAACAGAAAATCTTTTATTCTTGTAGATTTGTTATATACTGGCATAGTTATCTATCCAGAATAACTCAATTCCGCTATCCAAACGGGGACATAGGTTATTCCACCTAAAGAATATGTGGGCCTATTGTCAAATCAACTGTCATCACCTCTTATAAATCACCTGTCAAATCAACTATCATTATTTTTTTACATTTTCTAAATCCTTATCCATACTTTATTCACATTTTATCCAAACAACAAAACATTTATTCTTACGTTTACCAATGAGAATAATTCAAAATACAACTAAACACAAAATCACTTTATCCTTATTTATATTCATCTATGCTTAGATAAATCTATACCCTAGAATAAAAACTATCCCCGTTCCAAACGGGGGCTTAATGGCCCGTTGGATGGAAGAATAAATGGTGAAATAAGGGGGATAAAAAGGAATAAAGATAAAAAAACTGTTTGAATGGGTGGTATAAAAGGGTATAACTATGCAGAATTAAGTGAGAATAATGTGGCATTTGTATTCAAAGTCTCCATATGAAATTATGTTATTCTTTCACTGATATAAACAGACCCACCTATTAAATCATGTCATCATCATAACACCTGTCACTTATTGGATTGGGTGAACTTTCTTCACCCAAATCGATTTTGTCTTTCTTATCGATTGGTGAACTTGGTTTAGCTTTCTTTTGTTATGGAAATAATTCCTCGTTCAAATTATTCTCCTCATGACAATTTCGATTTTTCTTGGCAAACATAAAACTAATTATCTAATGTGTTACAATCATTCAAGTTCATTCTTTTTTTTTTTATTTGATAAAAATCCATATAACCCCTTGTAAATTGCACGAAATCCAATATAAGCTTAACTTTTTCTGAAATCCATATAACCCATTAAAAACATCTACGTGAATCTAAATAGTCCATTGAGTTAATTTCCGTTGATAGATTAAAATTATTCTACGAAAATTTTGCCTAGTTAACTCCTAACTGAAAATATACATATCACAAAGGCCATCCAATGTGTTAAAAATATAAAAAATATTCTATAAATGATTGTTTTATCCGTCCAAATAAGATTCTATAATCTATGTGGAGAGATAAAATCGTTATTTACATTGGCTTTTTTGCATTTTAACAAATTGTAAGAGATTTTTGATATATTGTATTTTCCGTAAGAATTAATCAAATAGAATATTCATAGAATATTTATAATCTGTCAACTAAAGTTTAACTCATGGGGTTATTTAGATTTACGCATGTGTTTTTAGGGAGTTATATAGATTTTAGGAAAAGTCAAGGGGTTATCCGAATTTCAAACAGTTTTCAAGTTGTTTTTTTTTTATATATTATTATTATGGTGAGTGGGGAGTTATATTGAAAGTCGGGCTGGACCAAGAACTCCCACACATATCCATCATGACAGTATGTAACATATGTCCCACTTGTAAGAGAGGCAAAGTGCTTTTTTTGGTAAAGATTAACAGTGGCAAAGTTGAAAGAATAGGTGGTTGCATTTGTTTAAAAATCAATGGAGCTGCATTTCAGTAAGGTCCCATCTAAACCTCTATCTTCAAAATTGAACTTTGAAAACAAAGATTATCAACCCAAATGACTTCAAGTACACACTTTGTATACATTGCACAACCTTGGATATGTCCAACAAGGTCTTGGTGACATGGAATTCCAATAAATAAAACACACTACAAAAGAAGAGGACACGCTGCATGCATTTCTCAGTTCTAATCTCGCGTATGGTCCCTTTTAAGGGAAGATATGTATACTTTTTGATACGTGTTTGTATTTATTTTTTTATGAAGGCATATTAGCATATATGTAGCATTATCTAGAAGAAAAGGAAGGAATGATAAGTGAACAAAACTGCACTACGTACTGGACATAACAGAGAAACTCAATTTTTGTGGGAGGAAAAGAAAAGGTAAAGAACTGAAAGCATGCAGGGGATAAGATCAGTGACTCACCAAAACATTTTTCAAGGTGCTCTGATTAAAGATGAAAAGTTTAAGAGCAAGCCTCCCCCCCCCCCCCCCCCCCAAATTGTCAATATTGCACACAACATGCCACGTGGGGTATCAATTGGATTGCTATGCACATGTCCACCTCATGGAAATATGTGGCAATGGTGCAGAAGGAAACGCAATAGTCTTCGCAGTGGATGTTTTTGGATAGGTGTTTCATAGGTTGAATAATAAAAATTGGGTGCCAAAAAACAGGTTCTGATAAAGATGTGCACTCTCGGTAGGGATAACGCTTTACCTAAGAAATATATTAAGACTAACCAAATAGAATGGGTTATTAATCTAACTTTAGAAAAAAACAATGAATACCCATGATAATTAGCTGCAGTGGGACGGATTCTGCGACGGAAAATCAGACATACTGCCATTGTAGATCCAAAACGTTTCCTGCGTCAGCCTGGTTCGATGGACATGAGCGTCCCCACCTCGATCCCAATCAGAGCCTATATGTAACTAAACTCTATTTCTAGTTTCAACTAAGCAAAGTTTAGTTATTTTTTAATGTAATATATAAACCAAGTTGTTCTTTTGACCCGTCAAGCGTACGGATCCACATCCATTTTATCCAATACTTTACATCAATATATTTGGAAGAAAAAGATGATGGAACATAAGCAAAAGAAGTGGAGCCCCACCTATACCTGAACGATAATGCGGAGAGACACACATAAAGCAGAGCCGTGGTCCTGAAAAACAAACACATATTATTAAAAGAATCCCTCCCTACACATAACACCAAACATTGAGGATGTGATACTAAAGATATGGAGAAAATCAGAAGATCGAGAGCCCCACCATCCACTGCATTGAAAGCGTTCAAAGTGGAGCAATTGGGTTGGGATGCGGCAACAAGAAAGTGTGTGGGGTGTGTGTGTGTGAAGCAGAGAGAGAGAGAGAGAGAGAGAGAGAGCATGCGCGCGCTTTAAATTTCCCAAAAAAGAAGATTGTTGAATCAGATTCTCTATCGAAAACCTTATCCCTTTGCTATAAATCATTTTTGTCCCTAGTGATCATAGCACAAAAGTTCAGGGCTTAACGGTGTTACCGATAGGTCTTGAGTTCGAGTCTTGGCGCTGACTTACCTACCTGTTTGTTGGCGATTATTCGAAAGAATTTTCCGTAAGACCGGGGCAAATAAGTGGAGGTAGCCTTTCTAGCTCGACCGTAAGGTCAGCCATGGAGTTTCCTCTGATATATAAAAAAAATCATCTTTGTTGCTATTGCTTTTGTGATCAAAACTATCATATACTTGATAGCTTTTTAAAGGATCAAGTATTGTTACACCACTACTCTTATCATTGCAACCTGAAACTCATATAAGAGGCATTCATGTTTGTTTATCTGCAATTCTGCATCCATGTCATTAATTTAATTTCTTGGAATTAGGACTCTCAGGGTTTTACTTGCATGATTTTTTATGTGTAGAGGATAATTATTCATCCATTTTTATTAATGTTTTGGTCATTGCTATTCTGGAAGGAAAAAGTCCCTCGCAGACAACCTGCCATGTTTTTAGGGGCATACACTAATGCAAGTATAAGGAGCGCGGAGGATAATTAAGGAAGATATATAGATATTCCATCCTTCAGTCTTTTTTGTAAATAAGTGTGAGAGATTGTTGCTTATATATTCCTTGAGAACAAGCACCACACTGATATCAAAGAAGAAAGAACCAACAATCTATACATCACCCCAGTCTCACCTTTGGTTCAGACCAGCTCTACAATGCTGAGATACAACCTGAATTCCCTATATGAAGCATCAAAAGGCCATTTCATGCAATCTTTCAATGATTTCACACAATTTCATTGTGGAAGTGGTTAAGTGAAGGAAACCGAGGAGGACCCTAGCTACGGAGGGTTTCTTCAAGCTAATTCACTAGTCCTTCAAGACAATGAGGGAGTAGATCAAAGCATGTGAACCATGCTTGAATCATCTAGGGGGATTGTACAAATAATGTAAATTAATCAATGTTTTGTAATTCCTCATACAGTGTGTCCAGCTCCTCTGTGCATGGGCCCAAATTTACATAGATTTATCTCTGATCTCTTTTCTTTGTCAGAGTTTAAATAATGTTAAATTTTTATTGATTTTTATTCTTCTTATTGATTTTGATTTACTCTTTAGAGATGCAAAATGAGTTGATTTTTTTATAATGAAAACTATATTTCAAAATAATGAATTATTAAAGATTTGACTTAATCATTTTTTTTCTCTAAAAGGTGTTTAAAATTGTTTTTGTCCACATTAAAAATATATTTTTTCAAATTATTGTATATATCTGGATCACTATTATTCTTATCAAAATATAAATAATTTTGGTACGTGACACGTCGCACGTATCTTATTTAATTTAAATTAAATTATTTAAATATATTAAATTTAAATTAAATATAAATATATGTAGCTTGTATTTATACTTGGTTAGTAAAATTCTATTTTTATATAATTTTTTAATCTCAACTTCTATTTTTCAAAAATAAATCTTATATGTTGTAAGAATTAAAATGTATTTATATTTTTGTTTTTTTACATATGAGATGATTTTATTTATTTTTTTAGTTGCTTTTGTTCCATTTTTTAAAAACATTTTTTATTTTTTACTCAATTCCCCACCTAAAGTTTTCCTTATCGGTCTTGGTGCAAGACGATTAAGGCAAACTGTATAGGGCCCTCATCCAGGAGGGGCCCTCAAGAACCATATGTTTGATGGAATGAAAAAAATAAACGGTGAGATGTGTCATTTTTCTTCTGGTGAGTCAATTTCTCCCAACACACTTTCTCTTCCAAAATCAAACCTAAAATTTCTTCTCTCTAATCTATCCAACCATAATGACTCTCTCTCTCTCTCTCTCTCTCTCTGGATTTTAATTTTAAAAAATTTCTATCCAACCTCTCTTACTCCATGTATATCTTTCCCTGATTGGTTATACAGTGTTCAAACCCCTTTAGGTATTTTATGATTTTCATAACATTTCCATTCCATTAAAATTTAACTATTTTATTGTTTTTAGGCTTTAAATTATTATAAAATAAGAAAAAATCTTCTGAACTCCCTGAAATCTTCTTAAATTTAGAAAAAGTCTATATAAAATTAAAAAATCATCTTAGGTCCCCATAAAGTGTATATGATTAACAAATTTAGCCTCCTAATCAAAAGTATAAGTCCCCAAAAACTTACTAAAATTGGATCCAGTCCCTACAAACATCATAAAGTCAAATTTAATCCTTTTATAAGATGAAAATAACCCTGTCATTTTTTAACATCCGCATCTCCTGAAATATTATCATCTTCAATTAGGGCTGGTAAACGAACCAAGCCGCTCGGGCTCGGCTCGGTTTGAGCTCGTTCAGACTCGTTCATTTAGATAAATGAGCGAGCTTGAACAAGTTTTAAAGCTCGGTTAGGCTTGGGACCTGTATCGAGCTTCATTTTATGTTCAAATTCGACCCGTTTGTGTTATTAAAACTTAGTTGAAGCTTGACTAAACTCCTTTATAAAATCAGAATATTAAATTAATACAAAATTATGCTCGTTTAAGCTCATGAACTTGACTCATTTAGGTTAAAATTTTATTTGTAATCCCTAAAAACCCTAAAATGAAGAGGAACGCTAGGCTCGTTGAGGCTCGTGAGCTCGGCTCGGCTCGACTCGTTTATAAACGAGCCGAGCTTGAACATGTCAAAGCTCGGCTCGTTCAGCTCGTTTACCACCCCTATCTTCAATTGTAAAAATAATTAGCAGTTGAACCTCATTTGATCTACAAATCGAGTCATTTTTCAACATTTTCACCTCTTCAATCTCATCCCAAAAGACTAAAAAAAAAAATTACAACTTCATCAACTCTATTATAAAATCAGATAAAACAATTTAAAAACCAAATCAAAATTCTATAATACATTTTCAACCCAAAATTACTAGCAACAAAAAACACAAGACATTGATTAGAAAATTATAATTTATTTAATAAAATTTAAATAAATTAGTATATACTTTTAGATAATCATAAGAACTTTTTGTAATTTTAAGAAGATTTAAGAGAGTTGAGACGATTTTTAAATTTTACGAGAATTGTTTTCAATTTTCATAAATTTTAGGGAGTTATATCTTTACAAGAAAGAAAGTAAATTTTTAAATGATATAACAGTAATTTACTATGCATGGTTATAGTTAACCATACATCTTGTTAGTTTTGGTTTCGATAGATTAAAATAAATATTTTTAATAAGATATGGATCTAAACTTTTTCTAATTTTCATAAGTTTTCTGAGAGCTACATTGATTTTTTCCTACAAAATATTGTGTATCTATTTTATGTTATTTGTAGCTTTAATAATTAGATTTTTTGTGAATATGCATGGAGCCCTTTTAAAAATTAGTCCATTGTCATGTAAAAAAAATTAATTCTCAGTGCTGACCCTGTCTATGCTGATGCATGCAACCTATCCGATTTCCTCCTACAGGCTACAATTGTAAATGGCCCACCATAAGTAATACTAGATCAACTCCCGCTGACGGAGTAGATGGATTAGCTTTGGCATCTGATAGTAGGATTAGGGAGAATTCAGCGCACTCCATGAAGGATTGAATACGCAGGAATAATTCATCAAAAACTGATTGTAAATATGGGATCTCGGGCATACTTTCCATTGTTAGGGTTATCATAGTGTATGAGGAGGTGGACAGGAATATAAAATGAACTGAGTATATCAGCGCTCTAAATATAAAATTTGCCTCATTGCTGTCTGATGGGGAACCCCAATTCCGCTGCATTTTATACTCTGCCCTATCTCTTCTGCTTGATGCTAAATTGGGAGGTTGCCAAGATGGGTTAACGATTTGCCAACTTTCAGATAATTGAGATGTTTATTCTAGGCACTAGGTGCACAATGGGCAATCTGAGTATAACTAGCAATCAACAACTAAAAAGTCCTAGTTATAACTTATCTAAAGTTACAATATCAAAGGGTTAAAACTGGGGTTAATTTATCAAGGTATAACTACTCAATGGGTCCAATAAAAACAAGATAATCCCCCTTGGATAAAGTATCAATTCATATTTCGTTGTCATGAGATTTCAATTGCATATTATGAGCCACATATGGGAAAATCCACTCAACATTTTATTCTTATGTAGCAATCTTCTGTAGCAGCCGTATCTGGATTCCATTAAATAAGTAGAACATAATAAATATGGAAGTGGCATACCACAAAAAAAAAAAAAAAAAAACTCATAAAAGGAAGGATTGAGGGAAAGAAAAAGAGAAAGAGAGAGACTGCCAATTCTGGATAACAAAGTAGAGGAAAGCAAAATCACCCAATATAAATAACCCCACATGAGAAGCTAAAGACACACATCAAACCCACAACAACCAATGGAACCACCTCCCCTCCACAATTGAAAACACACCCATCCAATTCCCATCTCCTCCACCCATCCTTCTCAGTGAACAAACCCACATAAAAATAAAAACAAAAACCCAATTCAACACCAAATTGGTCTCTCCAACTGTGACGGATGGGGAATTCACTCCTGGAGATCCTGAACGTCCGCGTAGTCGGCTCCGGAGAGAGGGTTCTGGTCCTCTCCCACGGCTTCGGCACGGACCAGTCCGCGTGGCAGAAGATCCTCCCCTACTTCCTCCGCGACTACCGCGTCGTCCTCTACGACCTCGTCTGCGCCGGGAGCGTCAATCCCGACCACTTCGACTTCCGCCGCTATGTCAACCTCGACGCCTACGTCGATGACCTCCTCAACATCCTCGATGCCCTCGGCGTCAAGCGCTGCGCCTTCGTCGGCCACTCCGTCTCCGCCATGATCGGCATCCTCGCCTCAATTAGAAACCCAGATCTATTCTCCAAGCTCATACTCATCGGCGCTTCCCCCAGGTAAGCCAATCGTTGACTATTGTATATTTGGGTCCGGATCGATTAGTCTCATCAAACTTCATAGCCTACCGAGGGTGTGTTTGGTTAGGCTAATCATGCAACTAAACAGAAAAATTGGGACAGACAGATTCCAGGAGTCTCTGCATAATCAATTTTAAAACTCAGAATTAAAATCAGTTTTGCAATCGTGCAACCAAACGCGTCTTAAGAACCATCAATATCTAATTCAACAGTAGAACATGTATCAAACAAATGATAATGCAGTTCAATTCATAAATTGTGTAGTTCGATTTGTGTATATTTTGTATGGCTTGAAATTGAGAAATGATTCACAGATTCTTGAATGACGGGGACTACCACGGTGGGTTCGAGAGGGCGGAGATCGACAAGGTGTTCGCGGCGATGGAGTCGAACTACGAGTCGTGGGTGAGGGGGTTCGCGCCGCTGGCGGTGGGCGCGGACGTGCCCGCGGCGGTTAGAGAGTTCAGTCGGACCCTCTTCAACATGAGGCCCGACATATCGCTCTTCGTGTCGAGGACGGTGTTCAACAGCGACCTCCGTCCGGTGCTCGGGCTCGTGCGCGTCCCTTGCTGGGTCGTGCAGACCGCGCGCGACGTGTCCGTGCCAGGGTCCGTCGCGGCGTACCTCAAGACCCACCTAGGCGGGCCCACACGCGTGGAGAATCTCCACACGGAGGGACACCTCCCCCACCTCTCCGCGCCCATGGTGTTGGTGCCGGTGCTCCGGCGCGCGCTTCGGTGACTCGGTTCGGGGGATGTTTTTTAGGTGGGGGTGGTGGGGACTGGGGACCAGGTGTGTGTGTGTGTGTGTGGAGACGAATAAAAATACTCAGACGCGTGTCCAATAAATCGTGGAGAGGAAGGTCGTTGTCGCGTTGTGGGGATAGGGGATTTTTGTTTTGTTACAATATACACGTATGTTTTTGATAAGGATGAAGCACATATGATGCTGACTCCTCTCATCTTCTGAGTTTTTCTTGACTTTTTCTGTTGTTGCACGCATTTTATTTTTTAATTCAATTTTTGTTGTCTCGTATGTTTGGATAATATATTCATAATAATGAATGAAGTATATATTCTAATTGAAAAAATTATATTTTTTATAAAAATATTGTTACACTTAAATTTTTTACAATTTAAAATACAATATTATATATCTCGTTAAAATCAAATACAACATATATATCCCACATTAATTTTTTTACACTCATTAAAACTAGGTTCATTCAACTCGAAAATATAACAATTCATAATTTTTATCAAAGCTTATATCTCATTAAATGTTTATTATTTTAAAAAATGAAAAAACATATATAATCTGAATTTTGGATTGTAAAAATAACTGAGTCTAACATTTTATTTTTATAAATACATCTATGTAATTTATTAGGGTGTATATATATATATATATATATATATATATATATATATATATATTTATTTATTATAAAAATGAGTACCTCACTCAATGAATGAATAATATTCTCTTTTTTCTTTTCTTTTTTTCCGGTGGTCATAACATAACGATTTAAGGTGTATCTGTGTTAAGGTTAGATATTGAATTCGAGTCTTAATATTGATTTACCTATCTGTTTGTTGACGATTATTCGAAAAAAAACTCATAAAACCAAGACAAACAGAGAAAGTTAATCTTTTCAGCTTAACCATGAAATCAATCATGGGTCCCTCTTCTTCTTTTTTCTTTGTTGGTTGGCTCCTCTTCATGTGAATTTGTTCTCCTACCATGGAGTGGAGGGATATTTTGCTTAATGTGAACTGCGGATAGCGTGGGACAGCCATTCGCCGCATAAAATAATGTTTTTCGGGGCACTATTGAAGAGAATAAGGTTTTTCTTCTTTTGTCTGGTTTACATTTTTTACTTGCTACTGATTAGGAACCATATATTATCCACTAACGCCGGTTCCCATGTGCTTGCTTATATGAAATAAGTAAAATATTATGTTATTATTCCGCTTTCCAAAATTAAGACCACGAATCATAATATCACGTTTGGAAATAATAAGTTTTGGGCCCTCTTGATTTAATTAAGCAAGTAGCTTACCCTTTTATCAAATTAAAAAAGTTTATGGTCTACATATTCATTGCTAAGGGATTCCGCCTATGTTAGGTCTCGGGGGCAATATAAACAGAAATGTAACCACTAAGCTAGTTTAGGATAAAAGATAATTATAGAGATAAGTAAAAAAGATGACAACTTATTCCGTTTGGTATAAGAAATAATTAAAATAAAGTGCAGATAGCTAAATGTTTACTATTTTAAAAAATGAAAACATGTATGATCTGAATTTTTGATTGTAAAAATAACTGAATTTAACATTTTATTTTTTATAAATACATCTATGTAATTTAATAGGGTATATACTTTTTTTTTAATATAAAAATGAGTACCTCACTCAATGAATGAGTAACATTATCTTTTTTTGTCCAGTGACCATAGCACAATGGTTTATAATTTACTTGTGTTGAAGTTAGATCATGAGTTCGAGTCTTAGTGTTAACTTACCCATCTATTTGTTGGCGATTATTCGAAAAAAAATTTATAAGACCAAGACAACATATAAAAATAATTTTTTCAGCTTGATCATAAGATCAGCCACAAGTTTTTTTTTCCAGCTTAATCAGCCACAAGTCTCTTTTTTTTCCCTTGTTGGTTGGCTCCTCTTTATGTGAAAATTTGTTCTTGTCCCATGGAGTGGAGGGATTTTTTTGCTTAATGTGAACCACGGATAACGTGGAGATAGCCATTCGCCGCATGAAATAATGTTTTTCCGGGCACTATTGAAGAGAATAAAGTTTGTCTGGTTTAACTTTTTCACTTATAGTAAGCATGTCTGATTTCGCGGAATCATATTCAGATGATATTTCATATTGAGTTTTAAATTGAAAATCATAAACTGTTGATGCAACCTCTATAGGTTGGAGGTAAGAATCTTATGATGCTGAATACCGACAATCCCTCTCAAAAACAGGGTGTCTCCTGGAAGTCAGGTGTTCCCTTCCTCGAACTACTGGTGTAATTCTAAGAGATCTTATCTTTTGAAGACCAGTATTAAAAAATCAAACTTCAATATTACCACTATCTTTTCAATAATCTACATTTTGACTTACTATTGATTAGGAACCGTATATAAGTAAATATTATATTATTATTCCTCTTTCCAAAATTAAGACCACGAATCATAATATCACGTTTGGAATTAATGTTGCGACGACCGATTTGAAAGTTCAAAACTTTTAAATGGTCTACATAAGTTTTGGGCCCTCTTGATTTAATTAAGCAAGTAGCCTAGCATTTTATTAAATTTAATAGTCTACATATTCATAGCTAAGGGATTCCAGCTATGGTAGGTCCCAGGGAGCCATACAAACATAAATGTAGCCACTAAGCTAGTTTAGGATAAGGGATAATTATAAAATAAGTGAAAGAAATAACAACTTATCCCGTTTGGTATAAAAAATAATTAAGCTAAAGTGTAGACAGTTATTCCGATTCTTAAATGAAAATGAAAATATTTTGTTTCACCTAAATGTTAGAATTACATTTATTTCATCTTTTGTTTCAATTTTAACAAATGTGAATACGGATAAACTTGATGGATTTTTTTCTCATAAAATTGGAACAACTTACTCTCAAGACTTTAACATATTGTCAAATTAACCATAAATGGTGATTGTGCCACAATTATGATGTGCGCACACTACCATATATGTCACATAAAGGTGTGTTTGGATACGAGTATTGGGTGTTTAGATTAGGATTGAGAATCTCAATCCAAATCAATAAGTTATTTGGATATATTTTAAAAGGGAGATTGTGATTGAGAGAGAGGGACTGAGAATCCCCCTCAAGAGGTGGTATTCCCCCAATCCCAATCCAGGTGGACTGTGAAAAAGATTTTTTTTATCCATGTTTTACATCTCTTTTTTAATAACAACCAACTCTGCCTTTTAACAAATAATAGCAAACCAAATAAAAAAAGATTTTAAAACATTTTCAAAAAAAAAAAACAAATGATAACCGACCTGAATCCAAACTCCTGCGCAATAAAAACCAAACCCACAATCTTCCCCAATCTCCACCAATTAAAGTTAAAATTTCAACCTCCACCGATTAAAGCTCAAATAAAAAAATATACCATCTCCACCAGTCGGCTATCTCCACACAGCCAATTTTTAATAAAACACACCAAGTAAGCCGAGACTTCTTCTTTTTTTTTGTCATTTATCAGTAAATATTCTTTTGTGTTTATTAGATATTCATCAATGTATGCGATAGGTTTTGTTATTGATTTTTTTATTCCTTGATTTAATATGTCCTAGTTTTATCACCCATTTGATATGGATTAATCAATCGGTTTGATATAGATTTTTTAATCATTAGTTTAAATTTCAATGTTATAACATTGAAAAAATAAATCTTTGTTAATATTTTATTAAATAAAGGATAATTTTAGAAGATGTGTGTGTGCGTTAAATTATGTAAAATTGAATCTGAGTTAACATATGTTAGATTTTGTAAAAAAGATATTTTGGGAAATATATATTTTTTATATTGTAATCCAAGCATTATCAAATACATGATTGGAATTGGAAATCTCAATCATATTTTCTGAATCATGTTCCATACCAAACAAGTTGATAGGATTTCCAATCCCAATCCACCTGGATTTGGAATCTCATGATTCATACAATCTCAATCCCACTTGTCTAAGGGTTTTTCTTATGGCTCATAAAGAGGATCCCATTCTTGCCTAACTAGCAAACCAGATGTTCTATGCCTTGTCTGTGATGTTGAACCTCGGCCAATCATCACATTAAGATTCAGCCATCAAATATGAAGAGCACTGGGAGTCCCCTGATAGCTTACCAGAACATCGCAGTTGGTCGCTTCAATATGTAATATGGAGCTAGTGAGGGGTACTTGGAATATAGAACTAGTGAGGGGATGTCTCACTAACAAGGAGAGGTTGGGCTCACACCACATAAGCTAAGGGGTTGAAGACAAGTTGGTTTGGAGGCCTAAAACATTGGGGGTTTAAACAATTAAAAATGGCTACTAGTGGTGGAGGAGGAGCACATTCACACAGTCGATATTTAGAGTTAATTTTGCCTAGATTTGGAAAACAAGGATACCAACAAAGATCAAGTTATTTCTTTGGCTCCTAATTCAAGAACACCTCCTTACCAAAGTGCATAGGGCAAAAAGGGTGTTGGGCAAGACAACAATGTGCTATTTCTTTGACTCATAACGAAGCCATCTTCAGAAGAAAAAAAAACATATGGGAGCTCTTCTAGATGTGCTTTTAGGATTGGGGACGCAGTATTATGGGAGCAAGGGGTGAAAATAATTAGGGAAGGGTAATTAAGAGAAGCGAGTCATTCATGCTGGCTCTGTTGGTCTACCCTGGTTCAATGTCTTATCAAAGTAGAAGTTTATAGGCATTGTAACTTTGATTTCTTCTTCTATTCCTCTCACATAGTTGAGAATTTACTACGCATTCAAAATTAAATCGTAGTAACAATATCTATTTTTCCTTGAGAATTACATAAAATTATCAAATTGTGCAATTTCTTTTGATGATTTTTTGTCCTTCATAATAATAATTAAAAAAGCAAGAAAGATGACAAAGGACTAACGAGGCGACTCGACAGAGGAGAGAAGCACTCAGCGAAAGACAGGGAGAGGGAAAAAAGAGGGAAAATCCATATAATTCCTTGACTTTTCTTAAAATTCATATAACCCTTTCAAAACACCTAGTAAATCCAAATAACCCTCTGCATAAAATTTACGTTTATAAATGATGAATATTTTGTGAATATTATGTTTCGTTAACACTGGTAGAAAACACAATACATCAAAATACAATGTGTTAAAAATGTGAAAAATATTCTATAAATGATTATTTTACCCCTTCAGGTAGGATTTTATAATATATCCAAATAGGGTAAAATCATCATTTTCATAAGATTTTTTTATATTTTTAATACATTGTAGTTGTTTTTTAATACATTGTTTTCAGTAGGGGTTAATAAAACAAAATATTCACCATCCACTAACAAAAATTTTATTCAAGGAGTTATTTGGATTTACAAGGTGTTTGCAGGAGGTTATATGGATTTTAAGAAAAGTCGGGGTTATATAAATTTCAATCAGATTTCAGGGGTTGTATGGATTTTTCCCAAAAAGAAATGCCATGTGGAAAGGTGACTGGGCACGAATGATTACCTCCCTCCTGTTGTCACCCTCCTCCGCCCCACCATTCTCCTTTTTTTCTTTCCTACTCCCCCCCCAACAAACACCAAAAGGCTCTTCCAACATAACATGAGCATTACTAGGAAGAAAATTTGTACATTTGACAAGCTTTATACATGGGCAAGAAGTATTTACTAAAACCTTAGTACTTTGCTCTCGGTTCACCTATGAAATCTGTAAAGCACCCTCCCGCACAACTTACACCATTACCTATTTCCCACAAAAAATGGAGAGAACTGTGCCTACTAACAAAGAAAAATGGTCCAGCTTTTTCCATTCACATGATGGATTCGGCTTACGTCAGATGCAAATATCTTCAATGTCACTCAATAGGCTAGCACTGCCTACTGATCTCTGCTCTGAGAGGTTCACCACCAACTGACCGCAAGCACCACTTATATCTTGACCCATCTGTTGCCGGATGGTCGTCCGAATGTTATATGTACCTCTCAGAATTTTCTGAAAACTTTTTACATTCTCCACGGTGCTGCTTTTGTAGCTGCTCAAGCCACCAATTGGATTGAAAGGAATCAAGTTTATAACCTGTTCATGAGAGATTACAGAATGAATATCTGATAGCTGACAACATATTCATAACCTTTCTCAATTGATGAAAGGGACATCTTTTTGCATATAAATCTGAACAACACACTTTCTGAGTAGAGGAACTAGGGGAGGAATAACAAATGCACAGTGACAAACGAAAAACCAAATCAAACATAAGCACAGGATATAAAAGGACATTAATGAACTAGATAAAATGATGTGCAGCATTTGCTGTGACAGCAAGGAAATCAATCACTCACATGATAAATCTTTCTCATTCCTCACAAGTTTTTCTAGTTGCTTAAACTTTTGTCTGAATTCTTTCTTTTCTATTCATTTATAGCTCATTAGGAAGTTGCAAACTAATGTGTTAATTGTCCAATATGTTTTGGCATGCTGATGATACCAGTAACTGTTCACATTAAAGGAATGAGACTCACCACTTTAAGCACCTGCATCAATTTGCCAAGCTGATGAGCATGTTGCTCTTGATCGTTCACCCCATCAAGCATTATGTACTCAATAAAGATGCTTTGTTCACTGAAATCCAAATCAATGCATGAGAGACTTCCATGACTCTGAAATGTAACACAAAAAACCATGAGTTTTTCTATGGGAAAAGCTCTCCCTGCAGGCATTATTTGAGTGCGGATCTCTTGACTTGGTGCATGCAAAGATACTGCCAAAATCACATTTGGTATGTCATCTTGGAGCTTATTGATGGCATGAATAATCCCCACCTGCAGGAGTAGAAGAGATAAAAATTAAATGAGAAAATAATAGATATAATCCACAGTTCTAATTGTGGCAGTGCAAACTCGCGGGTATGACATAGGTAGAGCATGTGTCCGCATGTGTCATGAATGTGCAACCAGTGCATTGCATATGTGCTGGGAGAACAACGAGAAGAAAATAAGGGAAGAGCAGAAATAAAGAACCACTGGTGATTTTCTTTATTTTCTTGTGTTTTGGAATGAATGGTGGAAGTGAATGTGATTGGAATAGGATGGATGAGTGGTCATGGAAGTGGTTTTGATACGGAAACATAAGAGATATGTTGTCTTCTAGAAGACAATAAACACCTGATTTAAAGCGATGAAGAAACAACATGCATTGGAATACTGATGTGTGTATTTGAACATGTGTTCTTGTGGGGACATACTTGGACATTTCAAAATGAAGAAGAGATAAGATGTACTGCGATACTGACACATGTAATTGAACATCTCTTGTGAGGATGTACTCAGACACTTTAAATGAAGCAAATATGGCATGAAAAAGTGCTCCAAAGATTGGGCAATAGGTTCCTCATCGAGAGGAAGGACAAGTTAAATTAATGGATTTGCTATGGAAGCAGGATCTTGGACCTTTTGTTGTTTCATAAATTGTTTTATTTTCAATTTTACGATGACCGGTACTGACATGAAATAGTATTCAAATGTCAGTGTTGATAGGTGGCCGTGATATTTTGAGTCTCACCACATATGCGGTCGACACCACTTTGAAACAAGGATAACATCTTGTTATCAAATTCCCTCCATGCCAATTAATTTTGATATCTGTCTCAGCGTTTAAAGGATCATATATAAAGCTTTGGTACTTCCAAATCAGAACATATCAGTTTTAACAAAACAAAATAAACATATTCATAGACCATAACATTTGAAAAAAATTTAAGTTATGCATAAGAAGAGGGAATGAAAAAATTAATTGGCATAGCATAACATTTTCAGGAAGAAATAATTTGACATAGAGCATAGTGAATAACTATAACAATCCTATTTACATAAGAATACAACATGATAATTTGAACCCAAGGAAATTCATTGCAAATTACAAGAGATTCGGCGTCAACTGTCAAATGAAGTTGAAAACCTTACCTCAATTATACGAAGAGGATTCCAGGTTGGACAAAGTTGATTGCACAGCAAGCAGCTTATTTGAAATCATTGTTCAAATCCATATCTTGAATAATTCAGCATTTTCTTAGAAAAAGTTGTGTGCCAATTTTATTAGAACCAGAAACTACAAAAGCAAAAATAGAAAATAAAGTACAGGGCAACAGGGATGTCCTTACGCACTGTCCATTACTCATAACTTCTCTCTCAACCTGAAGGTTGGTTTGGCAATGGGATAAGTGTTGAGATAAAGGATAAATATGGGAATAAGTGAGTGACATAAAATGATAGCTTATCCATGTTTAGTATAAAATATAATTGGGATAAACAAAGACAGTTGTCCCAATTGTGAAATGAAAATGGAGATATTTTGTTTCAACTAAATGCTATGATGGCATTTATCCTCACTTTTTATCCCAATTTTGATAAATGTAAATATGAACAAAATTGATGAACTTTTTATCCTCTAAAATTAAGATAATTTATCCTCAAAACCTTAACCTCTTGCCAAACTAGTCCTAAAAGAACAATCTCAAGGTTTAAAAACACAGTTTCATCCTTTAAAATGTCGTAGTACTTAGTATTCAAGAAACTCTCCCTTTTGTTGAATAGTTACATGCTACTAAGTAATTTTTTTGTAAATGGTGCGGGTACTACCCCGCCCATTAACGGATCTTGATCCGTTCTCTAAACTTCTTGTACATTTTCATCTACATTAATATACTTACTTGCTCAGCAAAAAAAAAAAAGTAACTTTTTTTTTGGAAGAATGGTAGCAGATTGACTCAGTTTATTAGAAAAGGGAGGGTGCCCAAAGCGTAAAGACAAAACGAGCGAGACACAGAAATAAAGGAAAGAAACTCGGGTGTTCGTTAGCCTAAAAGGTAATTAATACGGGACCCCAAAACTTAACTTCCCTAACCCATTACTCTTCAATAAAGAGTTTGTCCCTTACAAACATGACTTTATTGGCCCCTGTGCAAGTAAGGGTCTTCAACAGGCCTGAGGCCCGTAGGGCCAAAGCCCGGCACAGACCCATTCGTGGGCCGAACAGGCCTGGCCCGTTTTTAGGGCGGGCCGGGCTTGGGCCTGGTTCTGGTGCCCTGGCCCGAGCCCGACCCGTTCGGGCTGGCCTGTAGGCCCACCCACGGGCCCGGCCCGTAAGCCCATGGAGGGTAATCTAATAAATTAGTAACGTGTAATTTTTATTTGAATTGTGATTGAGTTATACAAATTATTAACATTTATGTAGGTGTCAACCTAGTTAGGTACATGTAGTTATTCATTTTTATAAGTAATTAATTCATTTAATATTTTTATTTTAAAAATTCAATAGATATAAATATTTTTTTCAACATTATACTTTAAATTTTGTGTTATTTTAATGTTATATACAAATAAACGTAAAATAAAAAAATAAAATGTTTTGAATTTGGGCACGTAGGCCCACCCGTGGGCCCAAACCTAGGCTTGGCCCGTGAGGCCCGTGGGAAGGGCCTGGGCCCTGTTTTTTTACCACGGACCGGCCCGGGACGGGCCCGCTGGCCAAGCAGGCCCGCGGGCCTGGGCCCACGGCCAGGCTTGGGCTCTGTTTTCAACGGGCCGGCCCGGGCCGGCCTGTTGCCGATCCCTATGTGCAAGTGCCTTCCCCGGTCCATAATAAACCGAGTGATCATCTCCCATATAATCTCCACATAAAGTTGCATAGAGCTTTTGAGAAAACCAAATGGCCCAAACTGCAGCTGGAACAAAAGATCGAGAGATTTTCGTTTGGGCACTTTTGTCCCCTTTCTTCCTTAGATTCTTTCCTGCTTCCCACATGCCCTCCATCGTGGTAAAATTGTCCACTAAGCCCGTTGCCTCCTTACATAACCTCCATATTCGTCTTTCGATCGGAAATAGCGCCATGATATGTTCGGTGGTTTCTTTGCTTCCATAAACATTTTGCATATAACATCTTCCATTGGTGCCTATATCGCCCTATACGACTTATTAGAAGTTCGTTTTGTTACATTAGCCAAGCAAACACCTTCACTTTCAAAGGGATTTTTACATGCTACTAAGTAATTTTTTTTTTTTTGGAGGAATGGTGGCAGATTGACTCAGTTTATTAGAAAAGGGAGAGTGCCCAAAGCGTAAAGACAAAACGAGCGAGACCACAGAAATAAAGGAAAGAAACTCGGGTGTTCGTTAGCCTAAAAGGTAATTAATACGGGACCCCAAAACTTAACTTCCCTAACCCATTACTCTTCGATAAAGAGTTTGTCCCTTACAAACATGACTTTACTGGCCCCTGTGCAAGTAAGGGTCTTCAACAGGCACGAGGCCCATAGGGCCAAAGCCCGGCCCAGACAATTTCTGGAAAAGTAGTAGTTAGGTTGTATAGTTCATATTGAGTTATTAGGCTGTTGGGATGATATTGGGCTATTGAGAGTAATTTAATATTTAGATTAGATCTTATATAATCTCAACGAATGTTCTATGTCCAGGAGGTCTATAATTAATCCCAGTAGTTTTAGAGACAGTCAAGTTTAGAATTTACATTTCTATAATTATAAAGAAGATTATAGAGCTCTTTTAACTTATGATTTATGGGTAAGTCGAAGCAATACAAGTCTTTTTCTCTTTACTATTAACTCTAAAGATCCTCTCTTCCCTTCTGGATTCTGTTGACGACAATGGTGCATCATCTAGTATTAGAGTTCAACATCCGTGATGTGCTAGGTGAGACCAAGGAGTGGTCTCTAACAATACGAATGGCGAAATGATGCGTGATGCAAATCCAACACAATCATATGAAATGCACATATCAAAGAGGAGAAATTCGGTGAAGCTCTAACCCGATGATTTGATTAAACATGGAAGATATAAAGTCAAAACAGGGGGAATGTGTATTGTAGACGGATAAAGACACCTTTCATCAGTTGTGAGTTGTGATGGACAATGAGGGGATTCACCGGGTGCTCTAGACGGACAACAAAAACATCTGTCACCTGTGACAGATAGAGAAAGAATTTGTCAATTGCGGAACTTTGGGTGTCAAAGGTCTTTCCACATTCTCATTTGGATGTTAGGCCATCAAAAACTGATCCATAATTCGCCAAGGATTCTTAGGTTGTATCTTTCAATCAGAAATTTTAACACATTACACAGATCATGCATTCAGCAATGAGAATGTACCTGCTCGGCAGCCTTCCGTTTGAACATGCCAAATGAATTTGCAACTGTCTTGCAAGACTCAGCTATATGAGCTTGAAATCAAGAGTTGTAGGCAAGAGATGGGTTGATAAGGATCCGTCTGAAGCTGAGTGATCAAAGCCACCAGGATTTTTTAAAGTCCGGCTTCCATTTGAAGAACGGATGAAATGCAGCAGTTCATGAGCCTGTAACGATGGATCTATTTATATACCAATATATCAAGACAAAAAATGATTCTATCTATAATTTTTATCTAACAAAAGAATATAAGAACTCACATGGAAAACTGCCTTCAGAATGTCCTCAGCCTTTGCTTGATCCTTGAGTAATGCATACACGTTACCCTTTAAAGGGTTATACGTGACAATATATCGTTCTTTCTGTCAAGATGTAACAGAATTGTGAGGACACTTCAAATTTATTATGATTAGCAGTATATAATTTTTTTTATATACATAGTGGAAAAAGGAAAATAACAAGTGAGGGAAAAGGTAGACTAGCTGCCACAATTCATTAAATCGGAAACAAGTCACTTATTACAAAGAAAAGATGATAAAAAACAAAAGTCAGGTAATAATCGAGACTGCTACCACCCAAGTTTGGAAATACAACAGCCAGTTCACTCCACAATAACCAAGACGCCGTCCACGAACTCAGCTTTCGGCACCTCCGGTATAAATATTCCCCACTCAGAGATGAAATTCTGAATACTCTCCCATATACCCTCCAAAAGCATGACAATTGTGGGATCTTCAAAATTGTTTATCCAATATAATACTAAATTGTTTATTATCCTAAAAAGGAAAAAATGTTTATCCAATATTATACTAAAATCTTTGAAATTGGTTTCATTTTCCACATTTACTAGATCTACCCATGGGTTAATCGAAGCCAAAGATGCTCCTCAGAAGTTCTGGCATTTATTTTGAGGCAGTTTTTTTTTTGTTACAAATACTTATGTATCAACAGTGGGAGAAATATCTGCTTGGTGAATACTTTCATATGCTCTTTCAAAAGAAAAAATTCATATGGAAACACAGACATAATTTGGTTATCTGTTGGCAAACATGGAAACCAAGAAGCATTTAAGTCAATGACACTGATCTGTGAACACTCAATGCTACAGATGTAAGAATGGAGGCTTGTATATTTTTTCAAACGCACGTGTGTTCAAGGTTAAGATCATACCTCAAACAAGGGCTGCAGAGCAAGAAATGATGTGGGCTCCTGAAATGCATCTTAGAATCTTGATCCTATCACGAAATTCAAAGGGTTTCAGGTTGAGTACGGGTTAGCACACACATTGAAGCCAGTCAGTGATTAGTGAGGATAGATACAATTTACCCACCAAGAACAATGGGTGTATGTTTTGACCAAGGAAGACTGAATATGTATTCCTGTGAATTCCCTTCCTTCAACGAGGGAACATATCCTACAAAGCAGATACAATAAAGAACTCAACCATCAGCAAAAAGGATAAGTTAAATAAGGGACCACAAGTGCAATACATGCCATGCAGACATATATATTTTCTTGAGATCTTTTTGTAAATTTTACAAGGACCTATTTTAAAGGTTTCTTCTTCTAGTAGAGATGTTTTATAATTTATTTTGGGATTCTAAATTTTAAAGGTTTCTTCTTGTAGTGGAGATATTTTTTAAATTTTACAAAGACTAATTTTATAGGGGAATTCTTGTAAAGTTGTATTTGGGATTGTAATTGCCTGTATTTTGGGAGTTAAATTGCACATATGCACATTTGGGGCGCCTGTGATGTGCAAACCAACTCGCATGCGCAAACTTGTATTAATGTAGACAATTGAAAAACAGAAATTTAAGAACAGGCAAAAGTGAATGATTTTATACATGATCATATGAGATGTCATACTAAAACACAACAATCTGAGATTCCAATATCTGCATATTCCTAGCTATGTTGGAAGATAACATGACATGAATCTGTGACAAGTGAACCAGTCAAAAGAGTCTGCATCATAGACAACAGTGGGCAATAAAGCCATCATTGTGCATTTATCATGTAGATGAGAGCATGAATAAAAGGATTTCCATAATTTGATATGCATTGAAGATTGACTAAAACCAAAAACTAATGATGAAGCATTTAGGAACAACACCGCATATCCATAAGCTAATGTACAAGGATTCCTTCATATTTGCATTACCATGGGTTGAAGACAGATTGGCTTGGAAGAGGATAAATGCTGAGGAAAAAATATTTAAAATTTTCCAGTAGAACACAACCATGTCAGAATTAATACTTAATAGTGTTTACAAGATCATGTCTTTAATCTTATGGAAAGCATATGGAAGGGAATCAACAAACTCCAACTGACAGCATATTTCTAATTCTTTAAGTTAGCTCAGATAAAATTTTCAAAAGTTTGGTTTTTTTAATGAGGTTTACTTTTTATTCTAGCATGAAATGGCTAACAATTTTCTCCAACAACAAATGGTCATCTGATGGAATAACATATGCTTCCAGACCCTAGAAAATCTCAGGTTCAGGAGAAAGATAATGATGTCCAGATTTGCAGAAAATACAAATAAACATTGGATCGCACAACTGTCTGCACCTACCAGTCTGAAGAAATGACTCAACTGCCACGGTAAATCTTGCTCTGTTCAAAGTATGCAATACTACAGACTTCACCTGCAAAAAGCACATTCCACCAAATAAGCAAGTTTTGATTTGTCAAGAGATGGATTAAAAACCAAAAATAAATTGTAGCCAAACCTCTTTGTATGAGCTGAAAACATATCCACATGACAGAAGTGCAAAAGATGCCACCAATGATGGGTTTCTTTTTGAAATCATGATACTTAAACCGGTCCCCAGCTTTGGATCACAGGAATTTTAAAACAAATCAGCATTATAATTTGCTGATGAATGTCATTAACAGAAAATGAAACTACTGCCATTTTGGCAGGTAGTTACATGAAAAGAGGAATTAAAAAGGAAATTCAAGAAAGAATACCAGGTCTGCAATATTTCCAACACACTCCCCCTTAGCTGTAACATCACCAATATTTTCTCCTCTAGCAAATGCTTTATAAATCGGCGTACGGGTGGACGTTGATGTAACAGCAGCAACATTCTACACAAATAAAAAAGAAGAGCTAAAGAAACACATTCAAAGAATACTTCACCAAAGGAACCATATAGCTATGGAAGAATTCCTCATCCAACCTTGACTACATTGGCTGCACATGCTAAAGGTAGAAAAAGGTGTGGTGCTGCAGCAGTAGCTAACTCTACACCAGCACCTAACTCCATCAAGAGATCACCAGCAATTCGAAGCTGAATGTTCAAAAAAAAATATTGAGATACAGATTTGGCACCATTACAACAAAGATTTAAGCAGAGCAACATGTCTGACCTGTTTTAGATCATAGTCGAATTTCTTTCCTTGCCGTGCAAAAATCATTTTTCCTACCCGGCCTGCTCCATCCTAAAAGAAAATATAAAACACAAACTAAATGAGCCCAATAAATTGAGAAGTTAACGTCATGTTATTTAAAAAATATTGTATAATAATAACAAGGAAAAAAGAAAATGTGATAATAAAAGAACATGAAATCCACAACATTTGATCTAGACTGCAAACATAAAGAACTAGTGACCAGTAGCACAAGGAGTTTTTGGACTTATCTTTTTTTTTTGGATCAAGCGGGATGTCCACTAATTTATTAAAATTGATAGACTACATGGTACAAAAGTGGTAAAGGAAAAAGATGGGATAAAAGAGTCAAGTATCACTCCAGCCCAGCACAGGTGTGCTTTTACTCCACAAGAAGTTTTCCTTGACATCTTCGTTTTTAATGTAGAAATGCATTAGAGAAGTAAGATGAGGTAGTAACAGTGCATACAATCAAGATCAGCCGTATATAAGAAAAGCTATATTCTAATTGAACGAAGAATTGGGAGATTTGGGTCCTACCCCCCGGGGCTTTTCCATTTTATTTTGCGTCATTTGCTTATGTGATTTCCAATTGGGCTTTTGCCTTTTATTAAAACAAAGGTGATCGCCTACCATTTCTGCCAAAAAAAAAATTGAACAAAGATTACCAACAATGTGATATGCAAAAAATTCTATGGAGTGAAGGGGTTTCTTTGGTTCATGCTTTGCAAGGGTTCCAGGGCCCACTTCATGCTTGGAGTTTGGAATTGGGAGATTCCTTATGATGTCTCTCTCTGTTTCTTTTGTTCCCCGATTTATTCCTTCTGTAATACTGTTATCTAGTTTAATGAAACTTAATGACAACCATCCTTCCCCAAATAATGAAAAAAATGTGGTGTTACATAGGAACTAAGTGTTCTTTTATGCTATACATTGATGAGAGACCCCAGAACCCATTGGAAGATGTAAACCTACAAACTAGGCCAACAATAAAATCAAAGTCACTCCCAGCCTTGACTGAAACCTGACAAAAGAGAGGGTGATTTTTGGTGGATTTTTCTGTAGTGGGTTGAGAAAAAGAAAAAAGAAAACTAAACAAAAGAGAGGGTTGATTTGAAGAATAATCTTGGAAATTTGTGTGACTCCGCACCACAGCTAACCAATATTTTGAGTAACAATCCAATTAAATTCTGGGAAGGATCAATTAGGATCACAAGATATATTGGATATTGATAACTTAGATACTGTGTGATTTCATTAATCACAAGCAATCAAGATGCTAAGCATCCAGTTACTATCCGGAACAGATTTGAACAAAACCAAACAAAAGAGAGGGTGGATTTGTAGAATAATCTTGGAAATTTGTGTTACTACACACCTCAGCTAACCAATATTTCGAATAACCATCCAATTAGATTCTGGGAAAGGATCAATTAGGATCACAGGATATATTGGATATTGATAACTTAGATACTGTGTGATTTCATTAATCACAAGCAATCAAGATGCTAAGCATCCAGTTACTATCCGGGAACAGATTTATTGGAGAATCACAACCATATTTTTTGAATCAAGGTCTCCACTCCTAGTTAACGGATTTCACATGCAAGGATAACAATATAATTATGCCTATCTATGTCTCTATCATAAAACTACCAAAACTAATTAATAAAAGGTAAAGCAGAGATAGAAAAGGAAGATAATGCTTCAAGCCTCCCCTTCCATATTTGGCTCTTTAGGATTACAAACTTTTGCCCAACTGTATTTCAGAAAAATTTCACCTACCTACATCAATTTCTCCCTCCTAACCTTTAAGAACTCATCTACACAGAAAAGCCACTTGAATATGTTTTGAAGAGTGAAAAGGAAGAATCAGAAACATATGGACAAAAATTAGAGTGCAAGTCGCTATTATATGCAAAATCACTATTCATAAGAAGTTCTATTATCCTAACTTGCAATATATGTCCGAAGAAGAGAGATCCATGAGATGCATATTAAAAAAGGAGTGGACGAGTATCACCAAGTTAGAAGAAGTGGAATGGAGGCAATGATCGATGGAACTTTGGCTCAAAGAAGGGGATAACAGCACAAAATTCTTTCACAGGGTTGCGAATAAGAGGAGAATCAATAAAATCAGTCAACTACATACAATGGCGGACATGGTGGAGGTACTGAGAGAGATCAGGCTGGCACGCTAGAGGGTCTCAGACAACCTGTGGAGGACTCTAGAGACCCCCTTCTCCGTTGAAGAGGTGAAGAAAGCTATCCTTGGCACGGAGGCAGATAAAGCCCCAAGGTCGGATGGCTTCGGCGTCCGTTTCTACCAGGAGTTATGGCATGTTGTTCAAGATGATATCATGCAGATTTTCATGGAAATTTTCTCGGGAGGTCAGGGGATTGGTGGACTGAACACGACCTTTTTTATGCTAATCCCAAAGAAGGAAGGTGTGAAGGAGGTAAGGGACTTCAAACCTATCAGCCTTGTCAACAGCTCCCACGAAATGATCGCGAAGGCCATAGCAAAGAGACTCAAAGTGGCCATTGGGGGTATGGTGGAAGAGAATCGATCGGCCTTCATCCCTGAAAGGCTTCTTCAAGATGGTTTCATGGCTATCCAAAAGTGGATAGCAACGGTTCACAAAGACAAAAGAAAAAGGGTGATCATTAACCTTCTCCAAAGCATTTTACAATGTGCAATAGAAGTTTCTCCTCCCTCCTCCATCTTCTCAAATGCCAGGTTTCAAGCCAAATTGGATCAGGATGATCAATGATTGCATATCCACGGCAAAGGTTAATGATATAAGCATAACAATTGTAAATAGAGAAAAGAATGATTCCAGTAATTTAATGGATAACTTGAGAGCTTTCCTGAAAAACTATGGTGTTTACCTTGATAATCCAATTGTGGCGACGGCACCTGGGGAAGCCCTATTCCTAGAGACACCAACCGAATTTAACAATGTCTGTGTTGTAAAAACACCCATCGCTCCGCCAAAGAAGTGCTGAAGGAAAAAACAAGTAAAGTCATGGAAATATTGCAAAGGAAAGAAATCTAACATTATGTACAAAATTACTATTTAGTGAAGTAGAAAAGCATTCGTTAAAAGGAAAGCCATCTCACCTTCAAAGCTCTCCATGTCATATATGGAACATATTCTATGCCATACCTATCGGTTAGAAAATATTCGAATGTTATTTCAAGACTTAATGCATGATGAGGATACAATTGCACTTGTAATAGCAACAGATTCAAGAATCTCCAAGTAACCACTTCAATCCATGCGCATGCACATGCTGCCAACTATTTGAGATACAGAATGCATGAATGTTTAAGCAAAAACAATTTATAGGGTATTCCAAAGATAAGAGAGACCTTAATTTTTCTTCTGTGTTCCCTTCTTGGAAACTACCTCTGCAGCAACAGAAGAGAATTTTGTAATATAAATTATAAAATATCTAATAGAGAAACTGACACGATATCCTTAGAGAACTTAGTTCTTCTACACTAAATTATAATATCATTTTTTACAGAACATATTTAAGAAAATCACTGAAATTATGTTATTGTGAGTTCTACTTCCCTCTATGTGACACATTAGCTTATAAAATCCAATTAGAAAAAAAATTATCTATATAAAACCACAAAAAGAGGAATAAGTATAACATTAAGAATTTTCACGTAAATCTTTTGAAATTAAGGAGTAAATCTGTACCTCAACTTCTTGGAGGGGCCTGAATTTTTGCCCATTGATATTGATAAATGGAAATAGTCCACTCCCAAATCCAATGCTTCAAACCAAACAGAGACAAGTCTTTTCCCTAATTTTGCTGAATTGGGGAAACAGAACATCTCCTACTTGCATTTTTAGGCATATCCCCAAAGGAGCCGGTCCTATCCTGCTCCTTTTAACATCCTCTTCTGCCTCTTTATAAAACTATCCATCATGGTGATGTAAGTAGACCTGTTTATGTCGATTCCCTTCTTCATCATCTCATCGAAGACGCGCCTGGCACTCTTAAACCTCCCCACGTCACAAAGCTCACGTATGTGCTTTGAATAATCCACAAATCACCTTCAATATCACTGCTCTTATTCTCATCGGATGCTGCCTTATCATTCTCATCTCCAACTTCAGGAAGTGTTTTATGTAACAGGGGGAATGCCATATTCTCAGGCAGCATCCCTAAACTAACCATCTTATCTAACAATTCCTGTGCCTCCTCTGCCCTGCCTGCATCAGAGAGCATGCATAGAATGGCACTGCATGTAAAGCAGCTAAGACCAAACCCTTTCACCTCCATCTCCTTAACCAGCTCCAATGCGGCCTCAAGTTTTCCTTCCTTGCACAACCCACCAATCAGTGTATTGTAAGTAACATCATTCACTACCTTTCCATGTGTGACCCGCATTCAAAAAGCTTCATTGCTTTGTTCACCATCCCCTCACTGCAAAGCCCCTTCATCAGTATATTACATGTGACGACATTCGGCTTGAACGAATTCTCAACCATCTGGTTATGAAATCGAAAAGCCTTCTCTAGGTTCCCTTCTTTACAATAAGCATGGATGAGTGTGTTGTACGTCATACCATCCGCAACCAACCCACTCTCGTGCAACTCATTAAGCTTCACTATCCCTGCCTCAATATTCCCTGCCTTACATAGCCCATCGATGATGGAATTATAGGTCACAATGCTCGGTAAAATTCTGCGACTCTTCATCTCCTCCCAAAGCTCCAACGCTCGGTCTACATTTCCGTTCCTAAGGTAGCCCATAATTACCGTGCCATAGCTGACCTCATTTGACACAATCCCCCTTTTGGGTGGTCCCCGGATCAACTCATAAGCCTCATCTATTCGGTTTTCCTTACAAAGGCTGTGCAAAACAGTATTGAATGTGACAGTGTCCAACTTGATGCCCCTCGACACCATCTCTTCCATCATTTCAAATGCCGCCTTCACATCCCCCGTTTTACAATAGCAATCAATCAGTGTATTATAAGTCACATGGTCCGGCGCAAAACCCTCCTCCACCATCACTTTCAAGGTGTCCATTGCCACGTCCATTCTCCCTTCCCTGCAAAGCCCCTTCACCACAATATTCCTCGTCACCATATTCTGCTGACTCCTCTCTCACCCATACTCTCCAACAACTCGAGTGCATCCGAAATCCTTCGACACTCAAAACACCCATTGATCAATGCATTATAAGTGACCACATCAGGAGAAACCCCCAATCCCTCCATCTCATCCTTCAATTCAAAAGCCTCATCTATCCTCCCAGCTTTACAAAGCCCGTGAATCAACACATTATAAGTCCAAACATCAGGTTGTATACCGTCCCTTACCATGAGCCTTACCGTCTCTACCGCTTCCTTGAGCCGTCTGAGCCTGCAATAACCACTGACCACAGTATTGTACGTGCTCAAGTTCGGCGACAGCCCGTTACTCCGCATATCCTCCAACAGGTCCTTCACTTCATCAAGCATTCCCCTCCTGCAGTATCCATTGATAATGGTGTTATAGCTGATGTTGTCCGGGGCGCACCCATACCGGTCCCTCATCGTGCGGAGGAGCTCCATCGCTTTCTCAAAATCCGACCTTGAGCAGTACCCACAGATAAGTATATTGAAGGTGCGGGTGTCGGGGAGCACGCGGAGGGCGACCATGTGGGAGAAGATCACGGCGGGGGCGGTGGGGGATGCGGTGGGCGGTGACTGGCGCACGAAAGCGTTAAGGAGGGCGTTGCACGTGGAGAGGTTCGGGCGGAGGCGGAGGCGTCTCATGGCCTTAAGACTCGTGCAGCCAATACCGGTTCGCGGGCCTCGATGTACGCGCTGACGGAGGTGTTGAGGAGGAGGCGGGAGAAGTTGGGGTGGTGGTTGTGGAGGAGGGCGTGGAGGAGGTGGTTGTGGGGGCGGTCGCGGCGGATGAAGGAGACGAGGAGGGACTTGGCTTCGGAGTAGTGGCGGTGATGGAGGAGGAGGGGGAGGAGGGTGAGGAGGGAGGGGAGGTGGGAGGAGAATAGCGGGATTTTGGAGTTGCAGAGATGGTAGAAGGTGAGGAGGTTGGAGGGGTTTGGGGTGGGGTTGCAGCGGGTGAGGATGTCGGGGATATGGGTTGGGGTGAGGCGGGGGAAGTAGGGGGTGAGGGAGTCCTGGAGGGGATGGGGTGGGGATGTGAGGATATGACTTTCTTGGGTCCTTCTCTTGCCATTGTTGGATGGCGGCGGTGAGGGGCGGATCGACACCATCGGAGACTTTCTTAAAATTCCGCCGATGTTTTAGGTCATTTCTTTATAAAAATTCTCTTCAATTAAGTATTTTATTATCTATCTATATTTATATTATCTAAATTATCATTGATACTTTGCCTCAAAATATGACTCACTCATAAGCTGTATCATCATCTAATTAGTTGGCTTGTTGACTTTTCAAAAAAGCTAAAAAGGCAAAATATAAATATGCCCTTCATTAAAAATCACTCTCATTAATCCAAATCCCCTTTTTTCTCTAATGAGTTATTAATTTTTCATATTTGCACCAAAATTTATGGATTTCAAAAGAATTTTGAAATCCTTATCTAATAACTCAATTTTCAATTTCAATTACATCCAGATCTTACCTAAATTACACCAAAACTTACCTAAATTATTTTTTTTGTCAAAATCTCAAATGGCTACTTTTTGAATTCGAATGACAAAAATAACCAGATTAAAAAATTAATTGACTGTTACATTTATTTTTTTAAAAAAAAATTTCATGTAGTTGGTTACAAAATGTAACAAATATAAATCAATACATGATGCGGTTGATTGTTGCATTTCGAATGTAACAAAAATACAGATTTAAAAAATGATTATTCTTAAAATGCAATTTTATCAAACAAACTACCTTTAAAAAAAGCAATAATATCAAATGTTACATTTAGATATTGAGCCAAAAATAAATCATTGGAAAATGATATTCAATTGAAAAACAAATGAAACCATGAAAAATCATTAAATACATAAAAAATTAGACATGAACACTCACATGATCATATAATTCATCCAAAAATAAAACATACAATTTCAATTATGAAATACAAAAATACAAAAATCTGATCTTTATAATAAGAGCCCCTCGTCGGAGGCTCAAACTAGCAAAAATGAAAAGCGAGGAGACAGGATTGTTGAAAAGAACTCACCGAGGTGGAATTCACCGCATTAGTTTGGCGATGGATCTCTTCCCAAATAAAAAAATAAATAAAAAAAGATTTGTCTTCCAAATTCATATAAAAAATAGAATTTATTAAAAATCAAAAATTTTATTTGCAATGGTGAAGAAATACAAGAATTAATGATATATTTATATCTTGAGATATATCAAATAAAGGGTATAATATATGTCCTGCCACCTCATGGGGCCTATACCTCTGAAATTTGGGTCTATAAATCATTATTGAAAATATCAATTCATAAAAAACATTCAATGGATATGTATACCCTTACTAATTAATGAAAATTCATTCATATTCCAAAAATTTTCTTCATATTAATAGAAATCAAATATGGACATTCATTACAAATGATATTTCTTTCAAATGATATTTTTAGACATATTTACCATTTTACATTCTTGAAATTCAATTACATGATTATATATGTAAAATTAATATATGTAATTTAATTTATACATTTTTTCGTATTTACCCTTTTACGTTCTTCAAATTCAATTACATGATTATATGTCTAAAATTAATATAATAAAACTATGTTGATTCATTTATATAAATTTATATTATATAAAAAAAAGACACAATAAAATGATTATATACAAAAACAATAATAGGATCAAGAGTGGTTGAACTAAGCCTGTTTATGCTAGTCTGGATACCAATCAGGACATGTTTTATATTAGGAATTTATGTGGGCCGATTTCCAAGCATAACTTTTTTGTATTTTCAGAGAAATGGGTGCGGTGTCTGCATCCAGTTTCAAACACTGGACTATAACTACATGTTTTAATTCAATTTGTCAATTTTTAAATATTCCATTTGCATCATCTCCCACATCCATTTATTCAGTAGCCTAGAAGTGTGATTTTTTTCTTCTTCCGTTGCACATCAGAATTATCATTTGTTTGATCTAAATCAGGGATGAAGAGGCTGAGGCACTTGAGAATTCACATTATGTACAAAACTAATTGTACACCATTCATTCCCTAGCCATATTTAAAAATTGTAATGATAACATTACAAATTGTAGGATACAATAAACTTTAATTTTAAGTCTCCAAGTTAATTCATTGAAATGATGCATTATGTGCATGACCATCCTAATTTCCAGGCATTGCTTGTCCATCATTAGAAAATGAAAGTAACTCTCCTAACCAATAGGTGGTGTTTGTTCAAACAAGACATAACAGATTTCTCTCTCAGAATACATGTTAATGAGAACGTGGAAGTGATATGCAATCCTCATTGTGTACAACAATTTTGTTCGGTATAACACGTGTATAGATCATGTGATATAAATGATAATACAGAGAAGATTTAACTATTTTCTACAAGCATGTATTATTATCATTAGTATGAGAAATATAAGTAATAATTGTTACATATAATGGTTGTTAAACAATTAGGCTCCGTTTGGTTCATGTCATTCTGGGATGGATTTTAATTTCGCATGAGATGACCAGGAAAGTGCGTAAAATGCAGTGTTTAATTAGTAATAATATTTATGGCAATTGTGTGGCTCCACTGTAATTAAAATTAATGCATGTGAGAAAATATGGTGGAATCAAGTTCCCACCTTTTTTGTGATAATCTTAAATTCCATTAGGATTATTAAATAAGATTACTATTCTACATTTATAAATTAATCAAACTACTATTTGTATCATATCTAAAATAAATAGCCTCCGCTTCTTCTTTTTTACTCACCGTTTATATATTTGTATCTATTTTATAACTAAGAAACTCTGTTATTTTTTGTTTTTGAATTCAGTTATTGGTATAATATGTGATGTGTGATGTGTGATGTGTTTAATTATATAGTCGGTTGTTTTATATATTTGCATTCGTAAAATATTTATAAAGAATTACTCTTTTTTATATAATTGTGATATGAGTAAAGAATTTTTTTTTGCAAGTACAGATATAATTTTAATTTTAAGGGTATTTTAGATATTTATATCAAATTTCTTAATATTTTTCATGTGTGAACTAAATACTGAAAAATGATTATTTGTTAGTTAATTCACTAGCGAATCAAACAATTTGATGAAATCTGCATTCCTGGTAAAATGATTCAAAACAACATATTATTGAGTAATGTTAAGGTTGAATGCATCTTTGTCATTATTTACTTATTCCTTCTATTAATTGGTTGTATTTATGCTGCATTTTCATTTACTTGACAAACAATTTTCCATTTGCGATATTTTATTTTATTTTTTTCCATTTGCGATATTACATGTTCATTAAATGATTAGTACCTACTAACTGTTGGATATTACATGTTCATTAAATGATTAGTACCTACTAACTGTTGGATTGTACATTAATTTCCAACGCCTTTGCTTTTGGACGTGGATCATAGATTTCATATTCCATAATATGAACATCAAAAATACTCTTAATATTGGATTCTCAATACTATGCAGATAGTTTGTGATCTATCTGCCAGCACCAATTGGAATTTTGATGTCCACTGCTACTCGAACATACGTGGAGTCATATCAGTTTCTTCCTTTGTTGTGAAAATTGGTATCTATAACAATAAGGTATATCAGTTTATTATAATTCTTTTTGTATTAGTACTACCATTTTATTTATTAAAAAGATGCAAAAGACCACTGATCAATCATGTCCACATTCAAATCCGATATTCGAAAAATCTGTATCCGTATTTAAAAAATTTTGGATCAGATACGGATATACCTGTATGTGTATGTGCAAATGCATATAAATAAAGTCTAATGTATTTTTGAGTAACATTCATTTCAATAGTTTAGTTACAATAACATCATATTCAAAATATGACTCTAAATGTAAAAAACCTAATGTCTATTTATTCATCCATTTAACCCAAATATATGTTTTTTTTCCAATGAAAATACCAAACTCACTATTATGTAGTTATAAAACTAATTATATATTACCCAATAGGTTATTCTAATTCTGATTGTCAAATGAAATATATACTTGAATAGAAACTCAAATGAATATATTTCATCTCATTTTAAAGAAGAAACTATTGAGAACCTTAGGTTAAAAGTCCTTATAACAAATGCAAATAGTTTGCCCAATCAAATGATAAAAATGTTGGCGCTAAACAGGCAAAAAAAACATATTGTGGTAGACAGTGTTCCACATGCGATTTTTTAATAAAGTTGATACACAGAAGAAAAAATACGAAAAAGTTTAAAAAAATAGACAACCAGAAAGTAAACCACGCTTGATAAGTACATTAGGCTCAAAAACATGATCTAAGCAAATGAATACAGTGTTCATACATAATTGATCAATTAAAAAAAACCAAATAATACACATACTCAAAAATATTTGTATCCAAAAATATTATTATATTATTATTTATTTAATTAGATATTTATATTTTTAGGATTAGTATAAGTTTTTATTATTATTTTTACTCTAAAACATGTAATGTTTTATGTTTATACTTATAATTGCAAGTTTTATACTCGGTAATTATTTGATTTTTTTACATATTTTAAATATTAGATATATGATTTTTATTTTTGAACATTGGATCTTTGAATATTTTAATAATTCAATATTCATTTTAAATTTTTGAATATTTTGGATAATTACATGTATCCGAATCCAGATTTTTGGATCGGATACGAATATTTATTTTCAATATTCGTCGGATATCGAATACAAATATTTTTTTTGGATATCCTAATTCGGATACGAATATGGATACGGGCATATTCGATCCATATCCGACCGATTGACAAAGCTTACATTCAAGTACTCATAATTGAGTAATTATTCTTCGGCTAAATGTTTACGACGACTTTTCATTTCTGATGGTAAAATACTTTTGAACTCATCTTTCTTTCTCTTTTTCGAAAGAATGACAACGAATGCATGTGATGAAAAATTGAAAGAAGTCATTACATGTGAGTCCAATTAACTTGAAAACGTAACAGACTTGTAATGATCTAAGGTTCTATGTAAATATAGGGCTTATCATTTCCACATATTTATGTGGATGACTCTGTGAATTGTGAATTGTGAAAAAGATTTTTTTATCCATATTTTACATCTCTTTTTTAATAACAACCATTAACTCTGCCTTTTAACAAATAATAACAGACCGAATAAAAAAATATTTTAAAACATTTTCAAAAAAAAAAACAAATAATAATAACCGACCTGAATCCAAACTTCCAACCCAATAAAAACCAAATCCACAATCTTCCCCAATCTCCACCAATTAAAAGTTAAAATTTCAATCTCCACCGATTAAAGCTGAAATAAAAAATATACCATCTCCACCAGTCGGCTATCTCCACACAGACCAATTTTTAATAAAACACACCAAGTAAGCCGAGACTTCTTACTTCATTTTTTTTTGTCATTTATCAATAAATATTATTTTGTGTTTATTAGATATTCATCAATGCATGTGATAGGCTTTGTTATTGATTTTTTTATTCCTTGATTTAATATGTCTTAGTTTTATCACCCATTTGATATGGATTAATCAATCGGTTTGATATAGATTTTTTAATCATTAGTTTAAATTTCAATGTTATAACATTGAAAAAATAAATCCTTGTTAATATTTTATTAAATAAAGGATAATTTTAGAAGATGTGTGTGTGTGTTAAATAATGTAAAATTGAATTTGAGTTAACATATATTAGATTTTGTAGAAAAGACATTTTTGAAAATATATATTTTTTATATTGTAAGCATTATCAAATACACGATTGAGATTGAGAATTTCAATCATATTTTCTGAATCATGTTTCATACCAAACAAGTTAATAGAATCTCAATCCACCTGGATTTGGAATCTCAGGATTCACACAATCTCAATCTCACTTGTCTAAGGATTTTCCTTGTGGCTCATAAAGAGAATCCCATTCTTGCCTAACTAGCAAACCAGATGTTTCTATGCCTTGTCTGTGATGTTGAACCTCGGCCAATCATCACATTAAGATTCAGCCATCAAATATGTAGAGCACTGGTAGTCCCCTGATAGCTTACCAGAACATCACAGTTGGTCGCTTCAATATGTAATATGGAGCTAGTGAGGAGGTACTTGGAATATTAGAACTAGTGAGGGGATGTCTCACTAACGAGGAAACCTGACAGTTCACGCTGTGGGTGACAGTTCACGCTGTGGGTGGAGAGGTTGGGCTCACACCACATAAGCTAAGGGGTTGAAGACAAGTTGGTTTGGTGGCCTAAAACATTGGTGGCTTAAACAATTAAAAATGGCTACTAGTGGTGGAGGAGGAGCACATTCACACAGTCGATATTTAGAGTTAATTTTGCCTAGATTTGAAAAACAAGGATACTAACAAAGATCAAGTTATTTCTTTGGCTCCTAATTCAAGAACACCTCCTTACCAAAGTGCATAGGGCAAAAAGGGTGTTAGGCAAGACAACAATGTGCTATTTCTTTGACTCATAACGAAGCCATCTTCAGAAGAAAAAAAACATATGGGAGCTCTTCTAGATGTGCTTTTAGGATTGGGGACACAGTATTATGGGAGCAAGGGGTGAAAATAATTAGGGAAGGGTAATTATAAGAAGTGAGTCATTCAGGCTGGCTCTGTTGGTCTACCGTGGCTCAATGTCTTATCTAACTAGAAGTTTACAGGCATTGTAACTTTTGATTTCTTCTTCTATTCCTCTCACATAGTTGAGAATTTACTACGCATTCAGAAATTAAATCGTAGTAACAATATCTATTTTTCCTTGAGAATTACATAAAATTATCAAATTGTGCAATTTCTTTTGATGAGTTTTTGTCCATAATAATAATTAAAAAAACAAGAAAGGTGACAAAGGAATAACGAGGCGACTCGACAGAGGAGAGAAGCACTCATCGAAAGACAGGGAGAGGGAAAAAAGAGGGAAAATCCATATAACCGTTTGTTAATTGATTGAAATCCATATAATCCCCTAACTTTTCTTAAAATTCATATAACCCCTTAAAAACACCTAGTAAATCCAAATAACCCTCTACATAAAATTTATGTTTATAGATGATAAATATTTTGTTAATATTATGTTTAATTAACACTGGTAGAAAACACAATACATCAAAAAAATCATACAATATGTTATAAATGTGAAAAATCTTTTGTAAATGATTATTTTACACCTTCAGATAGGATTTTATAATATATCCAAATAGAGTAAAATCGTTATTTTCATAAGGTTTTTTTATAATTTTAATACATTGTAGTTTTTTAATACATTGTCTTCAGTTGAGGTTAATAAAACAAAATATTCATCATCCACTAATAAAAATTTTAATATTGAGATTATTTAGATTTACTAGATGTTTTCAAATGATTATATGGATTTTAAGAAAGTCGGGGTTATATAAATTTCAATCAGATTTCAGGGGTTGTATAGATTTTTCCCTAAAAGAAATGCCATGTGGAAAGGTGACAGTGGGCATGAATGATTGCCTCCCTCCTGTTGTCACCCTCCTCCGCCCCACCATTCTCCTTTTTCTTCCTCCCCCCCCCCCCCCCCCCTCCCAACCCCCCCCAATTTGACGCTTTATATATGGGCAAGAAGACCTTAGTATCGGTTCACCTATGAAATTTGTAAAGCACCCTCCAGCACAACTTTCACCATTACCTATTTCCCACAAAAAATGGAGAGAACTGTGCCTACTAACAAAGAAAAATGGTCCAGGTTTTTCCATTCACATGATGGGTTCGGCTTACGTCAGATGCAAATATCTTCAATGTCACTCAATAGGCTAGCACTGCCTACTGATCTCTGCTCTGAGAGGTTCACCACCAACTGACCGCAAGCACCACTTATATCTTGACCCATCTGTTGCCGGATGGTCGTCCGAATGTTATATGTACCTCTCAGAATTTTCTGAAAACTTTTTACGTTCTCCTCAGTGCTGCTTTTGTAGCTGCTCAAGCCACCAATTGGATTGAAAGGAATCAAGTTTATAACCTGTTCATGAGAGATTACAGAATGAATATCTGATAGCTGACAACATATTCATAACCTTTCTCAATTGATGAAAGGGACATCTTTTTGCATATAAATCTGAACAACACACTTTCTGAGTAGAGGAACTGGGGGAGGAATAACAAATGCAGAGTGACAAACGAAAAACCAAATTGAACATAAGCACAGGATATAAAAGGACATTTATGAACTAGATAAAATGATGTGCGGCTTTTGCTATGACAGCATGGAAATCAATCACTCACATGATAAATATTTCTCATTCCTCACAAGTTTTTCTAGTTGCTTAAACTTTTGTCTGAGTTCTTTCTTTTCTATTCACTTATAGCTCATTAGGAAGTTGCAAACTAATGTGTTAATTGTCCAATATGTTTTGGCATGCTGATGATACCAGTAACTGTTCACATTAAAGGAATGAGGCTCACCACTTTAAGCACCTGTATCAATTTGCCAAGCTGATGAGCATGTTGCTCTTGATCGTTCACCCCATCAAGCATTATGTACTCAATAAAGATGCTTTGTTCACTGAAATCCAAATCAATGCATGAGAGACTTCCATGACTCTGAAATGTAACACAAAAAACAATACATTGCACAGACTCTACCTCTTCTTTTGATATGCCAGCAACGCATCCATGAGTTTTTCTATGGGAAAAGCTCTCCCTGCAGGCATTATTTGAGTGCGGATCTCTTGACTTGGTGCATGCAAAGATACTGCCAAATTCACATTTGGTATGTCATCTTGGAGCTTATTGATGGCATGAATAATCCCCACCTGCAGGAGTAGAAGAGATAAAAGTTAAATGAGAAAATAATAGATATAATCCACAGTTCTAATTGTGGCAGTGCAAACTCGCGGGTATGACATAGGTAGAGCATGTGTCCGCATGTGTCATGAATGTGCAACCAGTGCATTGCATATGTGCTGGGAGAACAACGAGAAGAAAATAAGGGAAGAGCAGAAATAAAGAACCACTATGGTAATTTTCTTTATTTTCTTGTGTTTCGGGAATGAATTGTGGAAGTGAATGTGATTGGAATAGGATGGATGAGTGGTCATGGAAGTGGTTTTGGTATGGAAACATAAGGGATATGTTGTCTTCTAGAAGACAATAAACACCTGATTCAAAGGGATGAAGAAACAACATGCATTGGAATACTGATGTGTGTATTTGAACATATTTTCTTGTGGGGACGTACTTGGACATTTCAAAATGAAGAAGAGATAAGATGTACTGCGATACTGACACATGTAATTGAACATCTCTTGTGAGGATGTACTCAGACACTTTAAATGAAGCAAATATGGCATGAAAAAGTGCTCCAAAGATTGGGCAATAGGTTCCTCATCGAGAGGAAGGACAAGTTAAATTAATGGATTTGCTATGGAAGCAGGATCTTGGACCTTTTGTTGTTTCATAAATTTTACGTTACTTGAAATAGTTTCAAATGTCATTTGATACGTGATATGAGACCGGTACTTTGACATGAAATATCTGTCTATTCAAATGTCAGTCAGTCATGATATTTGTAAGGCCGTGAAATATTTTGGGAATCTCATTCCACATCAATGCGTTGTTGACATTCCACTGATTGAAGCACATTATTGGATAACATCTTGCTATCAAATTCAACATCCATGCCTTAATTGGAATTAACTCCGGATGATAAAATTTGTTTCTCAGTGTGCTAGTGGTTAAAAAGGATTTCATCAACCCCTAGAATAAAGCTTAAGTGGGGTCAAACAATTTCCTTATAAATCACCTGAACATTCTTACAATCCCAACAGAATAATTTATTTTATCCACTCACTTAACTCGGAAAATAAACTCATCTTATTCTGTATAGGGCTAACCATGATAGCTTACCCATTTGGGATAAACTGCAAAAATTGAAATGAAAATGGAGTCACCTAAAGGCTGGCATTTTAAGTAAAAGATTGATGGAATGATCATCAAAACCTTAACCCCTTTGGCAGTCTAGCACAATCCATGTCGTAGTACTTAGGAAAGAATAGTTAATGCTACTAAGAAAGGAATGGTAGCAGATTGACTCAGTGTAAAGACAAAACGACCGAGACCACAGAAATAAAGGAAAGAAACTCGGGTGTTCGTTAGCCTAAAAGGTAATTAATACGGGACCCCAAAACTTAACTTCCCTAACCCATTACTCTTTGATAAAGAGTTTGCCCCTTACAAACATGACTTTATTGGCCCCTGTGCAAGTGCCTTCCTCGGTCCATAATAAACCGAGTGATCATCTCCCATATAATCTCCACATAAAGCTGCGTAGAGCTTTTGAGAAAACCAAATGGCCCAAACTGCAGCTGGAACAAAAGATCAAGAGATTTTCGTCTGGGCACTTTTGTCCCCTTTCTTCCTTAGATTCTTTCCTGCTTCCCACATGCCCTCCATCGTGGTAAAATTGTCCACTAAGCCCGTTGCCTCCTTACGTAACCTCCATATTCGTCTTTCGATCGGAAATAGCGCCATGATATGTTCGGTGGTTTCTTTGCTTCCATACACATTTTGCATATAACATCTTCCATTGGTGCCTATATCGCCCTATACGACTTATTAGAAGTTCGTTTCGTTACATTAACCAAGCAAACACCTTCACTTCAAAGGGATTTTGGAACCTCAAACCTCCTTTGACTTTCGCTCAAGAACCACCAATCTCTGTCTACTCAACCTATCATAGCATCTCCCTGGGATTGGGGGCCCACAAAACACAATATGGAGCATCTGGATCAATCACAAAGTCTTGGAATTCACGAACAACAAGCTCAACCTCCTCGTCATGAAGGTTTCCCCTGAGCTAGAGGTTCCAATGCCCCCAACCCCATAGGCCTCTCAAAAGTGAGCAACCACCCCATCCTTCGCAAGCGCCAGCTGGAAGAGACTCAGGAACCTCATCCTTATAGCGCTCTCGTCGAGCTAGATATCGTGCCAGAAAAAGAGCTCCTTCACATCCCCCACCCTCCAATGGATTGCCTCCTTGGTACTTTCAGATGCAATTAAAATGCCTTTTAGAAATTCTCCGAGGACACCTCGGAATTCTACCAACCTGGGAGGTTGGCCATCCAAATTTGGCCTCAACCACTCTGCACCACAACAAAGGTCTAAACGACAGCCACCTCCACATCCATTTGCTCAGAAGCGCTTTATTCATGTCCTCCAGGCTTCAGAATTCCTGCTCGTCCATCATGTTATCTATTGCAAACCACGTCCCATATAATGGAGATGCTTCTCACGACGATACCTAACAGTCCTCACTCATGCGAAAGTGGAAGAACTTGTGGAATACCCCTAGCAAAATTATGAAACTATGAAGGGGAACTTGGACAAACAACTGAGGGAGAGGAAGGATGCCAACTGACATCAATGATTCCTTATCTTCAACTAGGGAGACATGGTATAAGTGGTATGATGCAGATTGAATCAAGGGTTGTTTTGATTTTTTTTTATCTAGGTAATTGATTTAAATAATAAGTTAGTGATTTATCCCTTTGCAACCATTGATTTTATCTACATATTAGATAACAGTTTGTTAGGAATTTATTCAGAGTAGTAGTTAGGTTGTATAGTTCATATTGAGTTATTAGGCTGTTGGGACGATATTGGGCTATTGAGAGTAATTTAATATTTAGATTAGATCTTATATAATCTCAACGAATGTTCTATGTCCAGGAGATCTATAATTAATCCCAGTCGTTTTAGAGACAGTCAAGTTTAGAATTTACATCTCTATAATTATAAAGTTTACAGAGCTCTTTTAACTTATGATTTATGGGTAAGTCGAAGCAATAAAAGTCTTTTTCTCTTTACCATTAACTCTAAAGATCCTCTCTTCCCTTCTGGAATCTGTTGACAACAATGGTGCATCATCTAGTATTAGAGTTCAACATCCGTGATGTGCTAGGTGAGACCAAGGAGTGGTCTCTAACAATACGAATGGCGAAATGATGCGTGATGCAAATCCAACACAATCATATGAAATGCACATATCAGAGAGGAGAAATTTGGTGAAGCTCTAACCCGATGATTTGATTAAACATGGAAGATATAAAGTCAAAACAGGGGGAATGTGTATTGTCGACGGATAAAGACACCATTCATCAGTTGTGAGTTGTGACGGACGATGAGGGGATTCACCGGGTGCTCTAGAGGGACAACAAAAACACCTGTCACCTATGACAGATAGAGAATAAATTTGTCAATTGCAGAGATTGTTTCAAAAAACCAAAATTCAAATTGGCAAGGTATTTACGTGGAAGAGATCGCATGATCGTTAAAGAAGACAATCCACTAGTTCAAGATGGATGAACTCAAGTAATTGTCGACCAAAGACTACAAGAAGATCCTAAAGAAATTCAGGCTACAAACTAGAGACAGCTAGAGAAAACCATCTGCTGGTGGTGACGACTACATCAAACCATTCGTCTATCCAGTCAACATCCTTATCTCAGCCGCTAAGGGGATTTTGGGATTTTTAACCATTTGAAGTGCAACGATGGGGCAGTCATGTTTCCACCGTCCATGATGCAAACAGTGAAACATTGACTGGGTTGAATGTTGGAGAGCCCCACCCTTAAGGATCAGATTTAGGATGAATGATGATCTCCTTGCACTTTTTCCCTTCCACGCCACACTCGCTATGCTTGGCTCAACCATCATTTTCTACATATGGTATGGGTTGTCTCTTCATAAATAAATCTCTTCATGATGCATGGTCATTATAATATAATCGTAAATTATAGTAAAAAAAATAGCACAACACTTGCATAGAAAAATAATAAACCAAAATAAAACATCCATTCACAAGAAAAATAAAGCAAAACATACTTTCATTCAATGTCAAACTTCATAATGACCAACAAGCTGGCAAGACAAGTCAATAATCAAGCACAACGAAACACAATAAGATTGTCTGAAAATTATCATTGAAACCAATAAAATACATTTCGACCTAAAGGCACTAAGATTGTCTGAAAATGCCTAGGCATGCTAAATAGACAAGGGGCCTGCTTAGTTTGGGTAATGTCTGGGCAGATATCCAGAGGACACTCTAGCAGGCCTAGGGGATGCCTTAACAGCTATGCTAATACACTCTTCTTTCTTCCATTTAAATTGTGCAGACAAACAGACATATAAATAGCTTGACACAGTCAACTTGGTTGGCCTGAATTTACACCTCAATATTAGGGAAAATATGTCTAAAACCAAACAAATTATATGATTACAAATTTAAAGTAAATCAAATTGGTTTGGCTATAATTGAGATGGATGATAAAAAGATTCAGTAACCCAAGATTTGTGGACTTTGGATGTTTATCCTGAAATAGACACCAACAGATTTGTGGACTTTGGATGATGTAAGTTACTAATTCAAAATAATATTATAAATATAACTTCAGTTCTTAGTACCTACTGTTGACACTGTGATTCTCTTTGGTGAGAGCTGAATGGGGTAACCTGTCATGACCTGTATAGCTTTTACTACAGAAGAATAATTGTTCAAAGGTTCCCCCATTCCCTGCATTTCAACATACCAAAAATGTCAGAATATTTCAATATTGAGAAGATCTAAGAAAACTTACCTACATAGGGTTTAGAAACAACACTGCCAAATCATTGATAAAGTTGTTTGAAGCTTTCAACTCAATTACCTAAATGAAAGTGCAATTGCAAGAGAAACGATGCAATAATGCAGTCTGAAGAACTTTCAATGACAGCAATAAAATATCTATGCCATGCGTAATGAACTCAAACCCCAATAAGATCAGCAAGTCTTAAGATATATCAAATTTACATAAACATCTATGGATGTCGGACATTTGAACAACTGTCAGCCTGCACCTCCAAAAGATGCAGGACAAAACATGATAAGTGTACAAACAAAAGAAAATGTTGTAATAAAGCAGAGACCTATTGCCTATGTCCAACATGGCTTCAAATAGGAGATATAGCATGTTCCTGAAACATCACTGAATGATTCTGACCACACAACTTTATCAAACACTGTATGCACACAAGTAGTGTTTGAATGCTCACAAGTACAAGTCAATATAGGAATACCCTCTGTCTATCTTAAACTGAATATGAGTACCATTTATATGCACATTCAATAAGCCATCCAAAGGTGAACCAAAAGATGTGCCGCTACAGTACAATAACATCGTTCACATAGAGGAAGGGATAAAGTTGCCCAACATATAAAAATTTTGACATCATGGCAACAAAGACACTAAACATTAATAGAAAGTGCAGAAGACAATTTTAAATAACAACCAGTAGCTAAATATGGTGCATTATGCTCGTGCAATAAATGCATCTTCCAACACAAGAAGCTTTATTTGGAATACACTGGGATAGCTATCTCTTCACTTCTTAGAGATTGGGTCTCTATGATTTAAGTGTTGATCCACCTTCTACCATTATCTCAACATTGCTGTTTGGGAGGTGAATTTTTGGGACTTTCATTAGGTGGTCTCCTTTTTATGGAGTCCCACCTCCCTTCTTGTTTTTCCATTTCTTTTTATTGAGACCCCTCATCTCCTTTGTTCAGTGGATTCTTTTATTAATAATATAGCTCATATATCTTTTTCAAAAAAGCAGTAGCCAAATGTGACACTTCTCAAATTGTCCAAGTCCTTTGTCAAAGGCTCACAGCCAAAGATAACCATGCTCATGCAGCATAGACATGAACACAGACATGAACACAACATAGACAACAAATTTTGAAAATAGGACAAGCACACTGCAAGAACACAGCAAGAAATAGATAATATATTATACATATCTTATAAAAAAGAAAAAACAAGGAATCCACAAACAATAAGTTGATAGCCTGATATAAAAAAAAAAAAAGTTGATAGCTTGATATGGTGCGCATCGAGCATAAGAAAAGTGGAAAACAAAAAAATGGCACATACATACATTACATATATACATCATGCATACATGTATGTATGTATATATCACTTGTAGAAAAAAATGGCACAACCTACTCAATTTTCATCACTTGTGCATCCTGAATTTTAACAATGCAAACAACAACAAATAAATGAACCATTATGGGAAAAACATTGGTCAAATTACCTTAAAAACAGTGAATATGTTCTTTTAATTCCCATTCAAACCAACAGGGAACCAACCAATTGAGGAGGTTTTTGAGGGAGAACATTTTGAAACAATTTTGATAAACAGCAGCAATATTTTCAAATTAAATTCTGAATCAAGTGCAGCATGAATTTTCAAAAACAAAAAGGTAAAGCAGTGTCCAGGCCATGTCCGACGGCAATTTAATGGGTTCTTTTAACTGGACATGACCTGGACGGGTCATGTTTCGGGCACAGACATGGCATCCATTTTGGAGTGTCTGACTTAGAGCCCACAATGTTGGCATTCCTACAAAATCCTTGTGAGGAATACCTCAGACATAAAACTCTGACATAAATTCACAAGTAAAGGGAGCTACCCAAAAAAAAAAAGTGAGGAGAAATGAAATCAATAGCATGTTCTGTTTCTAGAAAAAACTAAAAGTATAGATATTTACCATGAAAACAACATTGCGTATTCTAGAAAAGCGAGAAGCATGAACCAACTGTTCCACAATTTCTCCTGAAGAAAGATTGCTTTTAAAACCCATGCTCCCGGTTGCACAGAATTTACAACCCATTTTGCAACCAACCTAAGAAAAAGATCAAACAGGAATAAAATGAGACCACAGTTTGCATGTGTATGAGTAAATATGTGAGAAGCTTCACATGAATATCTTAGGAGTTATCAGAATAATAAAGAACAAAAAAAATACCTGGGATGACACACACAAAGTTGACCTTTGGCCTCCAGGGCGAGGTTGTCCATCATACTTCCCAAGTCTTGTATCATATCTCATAATCACAGTTTCTACAGAGGCCCCATTCTGGCCAACAAAGTATAGAAATCATTATCTATCTGTTAAGCATGTAGAATACAGAAAATTGGAACACACAGCTGACAAGAGAGAATCTATAGATACATAAAATGTTAGGAATTAATAGATCACTCAAGATGGTCAAAATCTATTGATAATATAATCTATCAATTATTATTTTTTTTTTTGAATAAGGATAGGAACTTTTATTAATTAAAAGCCCCCGAACAAAGGAGATGAGGGATCTCCAAATAGTCACAATTATTAACTGGTGAAAAAAAACGAATAAAGCTTATACAAGAAGCCCAGTTGTATGCAAATATTAAAGGAAATGACATTAGATTATAAAACACAGAAAATTGGAACGCACAGTTGACATTAGAGAATCTATAGATCACAAAAGATGTTAAGGAATCCATAGACATTAAGATGGTAAAAATCTATAGATAATATAATTTATGTATTACAGACTGGTAAAAAAAGAATTTACTTTATACAAGAAACCTAGCTGAACGCAAATATTAAAGGAAATGACCCCATCATTTAGTGATTATTGGTTGTGTATCAAGTACAGGATAAATCATATGGATAAATTCAGTAAAAAAAGACACAAAAAGTATATGAACAATTAAAAGCAATGACATAAAATTTATATGAACAGATGTAGGAATGCAACTTGGGTCGGGCCTAACCCAAACCCGACCAATTGAACCCAATTTTTATGTGAATTCGGTTGTAAAAATCGGGTTTGAGTTCGAGTTGCTTAAGAAATTGGGTTGGGTTCGGGTTGTTCGGGTTGACACCACCGACAACCCGATAACATATAATATGAACCGTTGATGATAATCTTTTTTTTAAATATGGACCGTTCCTTAACTTGACAAAAGCCTAAACCTATCTCTCACAACCCTGCTGACATTGACTTCCCTTTGAACCCTCTCAACAAAAACACCTCCAAATAATGTCTCTCTGCCATCCTCCCTTCTCATAGAACCCACGGTGCGTTGCTGCCACCCTTTGCTCCCTCTGTAGAACCCAACCCCCACCCCCCCCCCCCCCCCAACCCAGGCCCCACCTCAAGTCCTCGACACTCCTAGCTCTTATAAAGGGATCCGCCGTGCCTCCAATTAGCTTGGTGGCATCAAGGACATCCGCCCCCATCTGTGTTTTGATTGTTGTGAGTGGCTGATTTTGATTTTGATTGGTGTATGTATTGTGTACCCTAACCAAAAATTCAAGCTCCTCGGGTTGGGTAAGGGTTATTCGATTTTACTATGGGTTGAGTTCGAATTAAGATCATCGGGTTGAAAATCAGATTGGGTTGGTTTATGATTGATCATTTTAAACCTCGGGTTGGGTTCAAGTTAGGGTTGAACATTTTAAACCTCGGGTTGGGTTCAGATTGACTCCAACTTGAACCCAACCCGCCCAAGTTGCAGCCCTTACATATGTAAAACATCATAAGTTGAACTCATGTATACCATCATGAATATAATGGTATTGTTGAGGGGGACTATAAGTGGACTTTGGAGGGACCCCATTTCGTTCATGTAATTTTTATTCCGTTTTCATAACATTTTTGTAAACTAATTAAGACACTCATGCAAACAGAAATAGGCAATCAACTACACTTCCTCCCAACTCTGTGTTCATATATGAAGAAATACACGAATGGGATCTTGGGCTGCCTTACTAGAGGAAATCAATGTTAAGGTGAAAATCCTAAATTTGAACAGACATGCCCCAGATGCGAGTGATCCTATATGGATTGTTGATCGGTCTCAAATGGTGGAGTACAGAGAGTCTCAAGCGAAGGAGTAGATCACAAATGTTAATCACGCTTCAGATCACACAGTCTTGAACATCAACTAGACCTTGCTAACTGACTCCTATTGTTAAAGGATGCAGTTATACGAAAAATTAAGAACAGATCCTGATTTTATTTTCTGATTCTATATGTCCTTTTTATTAATCTTCAGGAAATACCTTATCACCATAGTTTTGGAGAGGCATCACTACCTTCATTGTAGGAGTTTCATCTGATTTTTAAAAGAAAGCTAGAGGTTTTGAGCTCCACTCTTTACTAAAATTAGCACTAGTGCCCCTCATGCTACCAAAAGAAGGGAACAAACTTGCAATGCAAAGAAGAGCATAAACAAATGAAAATTCAATTAAAAACCTCCAAAGCTTAATTAGAAATAAAAAACGCTCGGATATGAGTAGAGAAAAAAACATATAAAAAAATCCACAAGACAAATATTCACAATAAAATTTGCAAACTCAGATACACAAAACCATAATATAGTAATAAACAGAAGCGAATAGAAAACTGAACACTATTCGGGTATCAGAGGGGTAGTAGGGTTGTTGGGGGCAGTGGGGGTGGGAGAAGGACAGAGGAAAAGAGTTTGAATATCTTAAATGAGGTTCGAAGCATATTATAGAATAATGATTTTTTTGATATATCAATGGGGTTCCCAAATGTTATCATTTACAAACACGCCATAACAAATAGCACCATCAGAGAAAGAACAGTAATTTCAGGAATATATAAATTGAAGAGAAAGGAAGGAAGAACAAAGCCCTAGCTTGATTCACCTGCAAGCGAATGAGGAGCTTGGTGGTGGACAGGTCCATGGACTCAGCGACGGACGCGAGGGATGACGTCAATGGCGTGAACTTGGACCGGAGGAGCTCGTAAGCCTTCGAAGGAAGCGAAGGGACCCCATCGAGCGATGGACTGGTAGGGTTTTGGATAACGTGCCTGTACAAAATGGGAAAAGAAGATCCATCAATCAAATTTTTCGAAAATTCAAGAGAGAGAGAGAGAGAGAGAGTTTTACTTCCAAATAGAGGCGATGAAGTGGGTATCAATTCCTGCGTTTTCGAACTCCCTCGTTATCTCCCCGACGTCAAAGACAGAACGAACCGCCATTGTTCCTTCTTCCCTCGCCCGAGTCTGGAGATGGACCGACCGAGGACAAACGCAGGTTTTGTAGGATAAAAAACAATAGGGTACGTCTATCCCCACCTGCCCATTTGCTGATCCCCCCAACAAAATAAAAATAAAAAGATTTGTGTTTGATCTAGTTTGTAGTCATTAACCCCACCACTCCGGCCACAAACGAAGCAAGAGACGCCGCTGCCGCTGCCGCTGCCACCTCTGCTGGAGGAGACCGCCGCCGACACCGCGCGATGGGCCATCATTTGCCGCTCCTTGGCCTCCTCGAAAGCGTGATTGTCTCTGATGACGAAGTACCTGGAGGCTGCGTTTAGGAGATAAAGGAATTCGACAACGAGAGCGAGGGTTGTTAAGGTTATGACAGATCCATTTTTTTTTGGGTTTTTCCATCGAATCGATCGAGGACGGATTGGGTTGTAGCAAAACATGGTCGATTCAAAAGTCTGCTTCAACGGGATGCTGTCGGCATATTTTACTCGGGATGACAAGAGGCCCATCGACCTAGGGCAAGGCTGTCGACATTATCCCTGTCGAACGTCCGTCGACACATCTTGGGTCGAGAGTCCTTGGTTAGTATGACAATACACCCGTCGATCTGGGCCGGCAAATTCGACTATGTCCTTGTCGAGCTAACGAATCAAAACTTTATTTGAATAAACCACAAGCTAACAACAATATGCTTTTAACATTGACCAAAAAAAACCCACAACATCCACGTCTTTAATAGAAATTACAAAACACAACCCCTAATGCACTTATTTCAAATTTACAATAAACCACCCACCCTCACTTGATCTTCCCCCTCGGCTTGACATCCAAAACCCGATGTAAGAGGGTTCATCCACATCTACACAGACAACATACATAGCAAGTTTGGACTTCGGAGATGGTGTAATGATAGTCATCCTAATCTAAACCAATAAACGGGTCGACAGATTCTTTGTCGCCGTATACTTCCTATGTCGACGTCATCCTGTCGAGTTTACATGCTCAGGTCGACACTCGACCTGTCGATCTAGTCAAGGATCCTCTATTTTTTTTTCTTTTATGTCATCGACGCATATGTATCGACCTGGAAGTCTTTCGTTGACCGAAGGTCCGTCGAATGATTTTTTTCAAAACATATTTCAAACGTTTTCAGGCGACCAAACCCATTTAGGTTGACCAGTGCTTCTTTTCTTATGAAGATTTGGTCGATAGACCGTGTCAGAACAGGTTGTGGGGATGAAGATACGATGGCAGGACTGTGGAGGCGCTCACTGAAATGCCGGAGGAAGATCGGCGACAGAGAGGACGCTTGAATGGGGAGCGGGGCTGGTGTGGATCTGCCAGGAGAGTGGAGGACGGGGTGGATTTGAATCTGCTGGGAGGGAGAGATGGGGAAGGGAAGAGAGAAGTGAAAAAGTTGTGGAAAAATGAGAGATTGGTGGGTTTAGGAGTTTTTGGGTTTTGATTATATAGATCGGTGGGATTAGAAATAACAAATATGTAGGGTGGTGTGTTTAATTAGGTGGGGGGATCAGCAAAAGAGGAGGTGGGTGTAGAGCTACCCAAAACAATAATGATTTTTAAGTCGCACAATTAGAAATCCCATGAGCTAAAGATGAAAATGATACGTCGAACACCCATTACAACCCTAATCACAGCTCATATCAATTTTTTTATATAAAAATAAATCATTCACTACCATGTGAATATTTTATATGAAATAAAGTATATATTGAGATATATTATAGTATTTTTTAAATTAAAAAAATAATAAAAATTTTATGACATATGCTATAATAACACAATATCTATTACATTATCATAACGTACGAGACAGCAAAATGGACTGAGTGTATCAACAATAAAAAAAGAAAAATGGTTAATACATGTTTTACCTTTTGTGTGTTTATTTGCTTTTTTTTGCTCTCCATGATCGAGGAGATGGTTACAATTCCTTCTTTATACCTCTAGAACCGTGCGGGCCATTTATAATGCACATTTTTTTTGGATTCCTTCTAATTGAATTGTTTATACATCCATAATTAATCGCTCAATCTATGTTTTTAAAACACAATTATTATTTTGAAAAACATGTAGTAGTAGATCGACAATTTTTTGTTAGGATTTTTCAGTCACTACTTTGATTTCGGACGATTTGGTTATCCTTTTTCAATATCAATATTTGTTGATTTAGGTCTAGCCTATGTTATTTTTATGTTTATACAGTTGTATTCAATTATCTGATTTACATATTTATATTTATTAACTTTGGTGTTTGATATTAAAGTATTTTATTGACATGTTATTTCTTTTTAGATGATATGAAATAAATCACATACATTTGTTTAAACATTTCTCTTTTGCTTGAAATTCAAGTTCATAAATAAATGTGTATTAACACTCATGCATTATTATTTTTTAAAATTCTTTGAAAGTCAGATGCATTTGAAATGTGATCCTCATATGCATTATTTTTTTATTCCTTTCTTTTATATTTCATATTTTCCCAAGTGCCTGTGAACTTCTTGTCGATTATTATATAAATGAAATCAAACAAATTAAGAGAGAGGTTGTGATTGTTTCCAAAAATAGTCTTGCCCTGCCATCCACCAGGTTGTTGCTTGGCATTCAGTTGCTTAGATGATATATTAATGGAACATAACAGTTATCAACTTTGGTTCATTAATGTCAAAAAGGAGAAATTTTCCCAAAAAAAAAGTGTAACAATGATAATTGAACTGTGTTTAATGCCAAGATGTCTGTGTGATATCACCTGTTGAAGCTTAATTTTGTGTACCTATCTTGCCTTTGTTTACTGCTTCTTGTTTCCCCCGAACATAAGATTTCAGTGGTTTCAGAAAATTTGGGTGAGATTCACCCTGTAGCCCTAACCATGTGTGAGTCCCAACCCTGTCCGGGGAGTAGCCAAACTCTCTCTTCTTTTCGGCAAAAAACTTCATAAAAAACAAAGATTTTCAGTGGTTTAGTTCAATCAGTCATCATCATCACCCTCATCAACAGGGCCTCATCCTACTAACAGCTAAGGCAATGGATGCAATCTTGAAACATGATTAACAGCACTTCACAGTGATTCACAGTGATTCTGGAGCTGATACAAGGACCAGCACTGTTACAATGACAATTCAAGTGTGGAAGTCATTTTTTTTACTTGTTACTTGTTAGGCATGCACTCAGTTATACAATCATACTCCTCTATCGGTTACCATCTAGATTATAATCATTAAATATCTATGATTGACCTTACATATAACTGCATTAATTAACCTCCCATGATTTTCAGACTATATACTGGTGAAGTTGGGTTTATCTACAAATACAGGAACACAAATGTCGATCTAAAAGTTGATGCAGCATCAAACATAACTTCCATGCCAATAAATTCTTCTACAGTTTTCCATTTTTCTGCTGGCAAGTCATAAACATTTGAGTTCTGAAAATGCTGTACAATGTGTGACTTTCATTTCAACAATTTCAATGTCAAGCTAAGCAACTGCTAATTTTGAGATTTGAATCTGCTACCCCACCTGAGCAGAAGTTGTTGAATGTCTGCGTCCATTCGAGTCCCTTTGCCTCCCCAGACCAACATATGTGCGAGGTCCTCCATTGATGATCCATCAATCTCACGAACAACTTCAAAACCCATTCTCTTATAAAATCTAACTAGCTGTAAAAAATAAAATAAAGTCACTACTCGCGTAATTGACATCATCTGCCCTTTCCAATAAAAAAAATTGAGTGTACACTGTTTTCCAGCTTATATGCTATTATAGGGCTAGTTTGAATGTTAAGTTTTGAGAATAAGTTGTTTTAATTTTAAAAGATAAAATGTCGAATTATGTCCATATTCATTTGTTAAAATTAGAATAAAAAGTAGATATAAATGTTTCCCAGCTTCTAGATGAAATAAGAATCTTTATTTTTATTTCAAAATAGAAACAATTATCCATGTTTTATCATAATTATTTTTTATATTGATATAATTACTTATTATTCCATCACTTATCATGTTATCCAATTATCAAACTAGCTCTATGGACATCATAAACTCACGTTAAATTTACGTGATGAATTCATACAATTCATCTAAGTATATATATATTTTTTAATAAAAACATATATATCATCAGAGATATATATATTATTCTAAAAAAAATTTGGGACTAAAAAGAATACGAAACATTACAGCACCTTGGAGTGGTAGAGATTGGAATCGTAGATAGCGAGGAGCTCCGAACGAGTGCAGCCGCAATCAAAGCCATGGCGGACAGCGACGGCACCAATGAAGAGCCCAAGACCGAAGATTGATCTCTTCATCCCAAGAGTCTCCCGCCGCAACCTGATCGAGTCGAGGTGCAGGATTCTTGTACCAGCCCAGGACCTTATGACCCCTTCTGCTCTCCCCAGCTCCGTTGATTCAGGTCCTCCCAAGCTCCTGGCCCGGACCCTGAAGAAGGGTCCTATTGTGTGAGCTCAAGGTGGAGATTCTGGGATTTTGAGGACTCCATGATGTCTGACATGGTTGGAATGGATGGGTCTCTCTTCTTGATGATGTTTCTGTCATTGTTGGGAGGATTTGCTTGTGTTGTGGTGGAGGGCTGTGGATTGGAATTTGGGAATTTGGAGCATGGGAAGGAGATGGAAGTCATTTTTGTTGGGGTTTTGTTTTTTGTATTGGAATCAGTGATATCCAAAGCTTGGAAGAGAGATGGAAATATGGTGTAGAATGTTAACACGTCAACGGGGGTTTAGTTTTTGGGCAATTATTATTATTAACCCTAATATTTTTATTAAATTAAAGATTAAATATTAAAAAAATACCACATTAAAAATAAAAATTTCTATTTATATTTGTGTAATTTTATTAGTGGTCTATTAGCCTTTTTATTTAAGAAAGGAAAGCTCGCCTACTAGTTCCGACTGGCTGGCTCAGGCATGGCTCGTTCATTGGAATACATGGGGCTAAGTCAATTTTCAAGTTTAAAACTTAATTCACGCATGTTTTTATTTATTTTAAAATAGTAAACATAATCTAATTAAGTATATGCTTTTATAAAAAATGCATATCGTTTTATTTTGAATTGAATAAAATCATTTTTAATAAATGCAAGAAAAAAATTAATGAGATGCATATGTTTTATTGAATTTTCAACGAGGTATATATAACTATATTTTTTATTGTAAAAAAAAATGAGTGTAATAACGCCCTTCATTCATAACACCAATGGCTAATTTGCGAGTGGTTAATTGGTGTAATGGAGTGGGCTAAAAGCAGGAAGGGGCGACCCTGCAGAGGTCGATTAATCACTGCACTAAAGTTTAACCCTTTCACAATTCACAAGGGTTGTTTTTAATTGCACCCCTCATTTTTAGGTGCATGCCCGTATTACTCGGGTTGCGTTAAAAAAAATCATTTGAATCACTGAAAAAATAAAGAATGAGATTAGTCTGTTAATATCAACACTTACATTGTCATCACATAGCTAACATGTTAACAATTAACACACAACATGTTGACACCTAGAAAATGATCTTTCGAGTTCACTTATTGTCTCTTCAACAAAACCACCATCGACGATAATAACAATCTGAAACAAACACGGTGTCGATGAAATTTATAGAGGGATGTTAGTTCTGCATTACCTTTAACTCAAAGAGGTGTCGATAGTTATACAATTTCTTCACATTACTAGTGTCGAACAGATTTTAGATACTACAGTTTAGTTCTGTGTCTCATTCGACACAAAAGTCGTTGATGGTGATACGAACTATCGACAAGTAGTAGTGTCGACCAGTTTTATGTCTCCTTCTATACAAAAAAAATATTGATTTTTCTACGATTATTTGAGAACATAGTGTCAAATAGAAGGGTGTGCATAAGATCTAAGTATAAATAAATGATTTTAACACAACCCGATTAACATGTCCTCGTGCACCTGAAAACAAGGGGTGCAAGTAGAGGCTTCACAAGAGGTTAACCCTGGTTTCAGGCCTGGCTCGTTCAACAGGTAGGATGGATAGTTCGAGCAGCAGCGACGGAGACGCCGAATGGAGGGCTGCGATCGATTCCATAGCATCCTCCGCCGTAGTTTTTCCGACCAAATCTGTATCAGAACACAGAGGAGACGGGGATCGTCCGATGGGGACCTCCCGTGGTCCCAACCTCTACCAACTCAAGGTATTTTTTTTATAAAAAAAGTATGACACCAATTGCTTCATCATTTATTTGTTGTTCGTCTCTTTCTTTTCGTTTGTCGAAGGGAAACCCATTTAGGTTTGGTTTTGAAGTTAGAAAAAGCAGTGAAGTTATGTAGTACAACAATGGAAAGGAATATAGTTTGAAGGATAAAAGCCTGGCTGTGACTGTGAGGGGTCCGGATCTAGTCAGGCTTGGGTACCATCATTATTAATCGAACTACACATCTTATGAATCGAACTACAGAGCTAATTATTAGGTACAATGTCAATGCCACTCTTTGTGTAGTTCGATTCATAGGCTGTGTAGTTCGATTCATAAGCTGTGCATTTTGATACTGATGGTACCAAGCTTGACTGGATCCGGAGTCGGCTGTGAGGTTTGAATGAACTACCAGAAAAACATGGATTGAAGGTTGGGCACTCTGCTAATGATTAATGGTATATGTTCGCGAGGATTATTAGAAGGATAGAGTGCATGCATTCAAGAAGCCACACAATGGTTGGAAATGGGGATGAAGTGATACACTAGATGGATATTGAATGAAAATTTGAGTTAGAGGCCCAAAAGTATAGGCTGAATGCAGTGCTCATGGATGTGAAATGTAATCAATTGCGCATTTAGAAAATGGTTGTAGTGGATATGTACTTTAAAAAAGGAATACATCTTATTAATATAGGAAGAGATGCACATGAAGTTTAATTACTTCATATGTATTTATATTATTTAAAAGAATGACTTCTGTTAGGGAAATTAATTTCAATGATAAAATAACAAACATATTTGTCCCATGTAAAAAAGAAGAGTTAAAATGCTACTTAGATGTTCCAATGACTATCATGGCTATATTCATAATGTTAACATGAATATTTTGGACGTAATGCAAAGAAAATCTAATTACTGCATACAAAATCACATAAAACAATTAATTCTAAGTCTCTTTGGGTATGGGGGTTGGGTGAAATTAAAGAAGCTGGGTTTTTTTAATTATGGTATAGGTAATTATGTTAATTTTTTTTCTATTTGTTTTTATTTATTATTTTTTGAGATTTCTCTCTTTCTTAAAAAACACTAAAAGTGTCCCAATTTTTTTGAGCAATCGATCGGAAATTATCATCAAATATAATTAAAGATTTGGGGTAAAAGTCCAAGAAAGGATTCAAGGAAAACAAGAAAATGAGAAGATAAAAGCCAAATAAATGTACAAACCAAAAAATATATATATAGATGTCCAAAACCAAAAACAACAGTAGATGAGACGTACTATTTCCATCCCCCAAGTCAGATTACAACATATCAACCCGATGGATAGACTGTCCTCAAATCTCGTGCTAGATACCCCAGCACATTCTGTATCCCAGTCCTTGATGAGCCTCACACACTCCTCTCAATTGTTTTCAGAATATGGAGACATGCCCTTGAGAACCACCTCATTACTACACTGCCAAATCACTTAGCACACTAAAGTGTCCAAATTAAACAAGATTCTCAACCATTCATTTGTGATGACATATAACCTCGCAACGGTTAAATAAGTTCAATAGGAATGCTTGATCACATAAAGAGGTCAGATGAATCACAGAGTTGTTTGAACTTCGAAATCAAGAACTTATATGAGCTTTGATAAGGTAATGACAGCGATAACCCGGTATGGTTGAGAACTTTGACATCTAAAGGGTGTAGAAGCTCTCGTCTACTTGACAGTTCTTTCGCAAGCCCCACAACAAGCAACCTCCAGAATATTGTAGCTCATAAGCTCTCCTCACTGTGCAAAAATGTCTAGCCTAGATAGGGGCCAACTGTGCTTTGATTCGGCCAACAACAATTGTGCTCATGACACGGTCAACAACCACTGATACCTTTGATATGGTTAGCCTGCCAGCAGTCATATGGACATACAATTGGCGATAGTTGGAGGACTCCCTAACTACCTATACAAGGATTGATGCTATAAATGAGCAATATATGAGATTCCATTTTTCAGTTTACTCTTTATTGAAATGATCTTGGCTTGAGCATTGAAGGTTCTTTGGTAGGCTTCACAGTAGTGCCGTCCACCACTTCGCCAACTAAATCAATTTCATAGGGACATCAATACTAGGGGATTGAGGATTCACTCTGTTGAAGCAAAGTGTTTATGTTGTTGACAATATGAGTGAAAAATAAGTCATGTAAAAGTCAAGTCTTATAAGAGTCATCATAATGTAACGGTCGAGTAGTTCTTAGGTGTGATTGAAATGAATATGAAAAACTACACATTGAAAGCCCTTCAAGAATGCTGAGTCATTCTCTTAATGACTTTCTGGTAAATCATACTTGGTCCTATAGTTTTGAAAATATCCCAATCCTAAGTGTTTTTAAATGTGAGTGAGATTGATTTTGAAAAAGATTTTTGAGTGAACCAAAAACATAATTTGAAAAATGATTTTAAAATGGTTTTAAATGAAAATTAACCGTATAAGAATTTTAAATTGATTATTCAGTGCTCTATTCAAATGGTTCATTTGAACCATACTCAAAGTAGTTTTAAAACTACATTTCTTGAGCACATTGTCCGAACACTCTTATGTCCTTTCAGACATTCTGATATTTATGCACAATCACTGAAAAGTTTCCTTATTTGGAATAAATTGGCCACAAATTCAAAAATGGTCAGAAATGTGTGATTAAAGTCCAGACGTGAAAATTCAAATTATCTGGTCAGCATGAATTAGAATCTCAAACCTTTGGGCGCTAGAAGGACCATCTGGACGTTTTTGAGATAATATTCAGGAAATATTCTTTTTCCCTCAAACACTATAAATAGGCATCCTGCATCCCATTTGCAATTAAGGTGTCTAAACTAAAAAAACTCAAAGAGAGCTTTTGGAGAGTAAAACCTAGCTCCTTTAACACCTTCAGAAACTTTTTGAAAACTCCATATCTGAGTCAGTGTTTACATACTACTTCAAAACTGAGTGAAAAAGTTGATCCAGCCTTGGATCTTATTATTTCCTGAGGAAACACAAAAGAAGCGAGAAGGATGACTAGCAAAGGAGGCATATGTTTTGCATCTAGATCCATCACTAAGGAAGAGGTCGTTTGGATGTATCGTCAATGAGGAGTTTGCAGCTTGGTGTCGCAGATACAATAGTCGTGGGGGTGTATAGGACAGCTCCAGGAGGGAGTCATTGTAATGAGGGTTGTAAGTCTACCTTTTACCTCATAGTGAATTGTTTCTAGATTATGTCCCATGGTTTTATACTATTGAGTTTTTCCACATTAATCCATATCTTGTCTCTTGTGTGTGGTTGTGAATGTCTGTGCTTTGATTGCTTATATTTTAAATATCTATGCATGATTGATTAATTATTTTAAGCAATCTGAATTAAAAGGTTTAAAATTTGGTTAGACCAAAAGGATTAGGGAACAAATAAACTAAGACCTATTCACTTCCTCTCTAGGTCTTTGGATCTCTACAAAAGGGTTCTTTCACACATCACCACATATTTATGAAACTAAATATTACTCATTGTGATGCATGATATAGAAACAATTCTCACTTAGGTGGTAAGATTTTTTAGATATCATTGGGATATTATTATTGAAAATCAATTGATGTAAATGCTATTGAGAAAAATAAAAAACATAAAAAAAAAACATAAAAGATTTTCTTTGGAATCAGTGTGGGGCAACCCTACTTGACCCTATCTCCCTCCACCCCTAAAATGATGTTGCATCAGGACTTATGAAATCAGTCATTAACTGGTAACCATGATTTCAACATCTGATTGGTACAAGAGAACATGCCAATCATATCTTTAATGGTTTGTTCACCTATTTCTTGTGCATACTTTTCCCAAAAGGTTAATTTGATGGAAAAAAAGAGCTGCTCCATTGACGTTTGCAGCAGGGATTTGTAATAGTGTTTTTTTTTTTTCATCACATGTTTTTGTAATAGTGTTTCTTGTGCATACTTTTCCCAATAGGTTAATTTGATGGGAAAAAAGAGCTGCTCCATTGACATTTGTAAATGTGTTTTTTTTTCATCTAATGTTTTTGTAAATGTGTTAGTTCAGAGTATTTACTGAGCACCAAAACACAAACAATTCCAAGAAATTCAATAGTTAGCAGAACTATGTTTCTTACTGGAACTTTTATTGGTAGAGTTCCGATGCTACTAGATGAGTCCATATGCCAAAGTTCATAATCCTGATTTGACATTTCACCATGTTAGCACATGCATGAAGCTCTATTTCCAAATCCAATGTATAATCAGTATTTTATTAAACAAGCAGTATTAACCCAGATTCTCCTCTCTGTGATGTTTGATTCCTCCTATGAATTGCAGAGAACCTGTTTGTGTAATGCTTATTCAGCCAGTAATTTGGGAAAGGGTGAAAGTGGCTTGGGGAAACTTTAAAGGTTTTCCAAGGCTGTGATACTTAATTAGATCTCAAAGAAAAAGGTGGTACGCTAGTAGAAAAAAAGTAAATTCATATAAATGATCCCGGTTCATTTGGCTCTCCAAGAATGATAAGGTCTTCAATGAACTGTGTGGAGAATACCTTGACCTCCGTGGTGTGTTTCCTAAGGGACTGGTGTAGACAGTCTTTAGGCGACATCTTTCTATTACTTGAGAGGATGCTTTCTTGTATAGTGAGAGATTTTTGTTATGTAGGGAGTGTGGGGTGTTCCTCATGCCCCCCATACCCTTTATTTTTCTTGTTCTTTCCCTTGTAACTTCTGTAGTTTTTTCAATTAATAATATTGTGCACCATCTTTCATAAAAGGACAGGATTTTAATAAAACGATTTTCATATAGCCAATATAAAGAAGAAATAATGGTATGACAGCAGCAATGAATGAAATGGAGAATTATTTGAGGTGTAATAGCATGTTGTTGGAATTTTGGCAGAAAACATTCTTGATATTAGGGGCTTAGACCCATAGCTCAATGGTTGACAATAAAATTTGCAACCATGAGGTTATGAGTTCGAGTCCAGTGCTGACCCATTAAAAATATAAAATTCTTCATATTACAATATGTTTTTAGCCATATTGGAACATTGCCCATATGATACTAGTTCTTTCTCTAACAGAGTGAAGGAATGCAGTTTGTTAACCTGTAGGGATCATGAGTCACAAGGATGACAAAAACACCTAGAAGGTAAAGGATTGAACTTTTTAAACACAAGGTGACCGCTTTCATGACTTGAACCCAAGTTTTGTCCATCTGTTGGATCACTTCGCCATTGCTCCAAGCAATAGTCCCACCCTGTCAACTATATCAGTCCAAATCATTTAGAGCAAAGTCATCCTTGAGGTCACATTAGGATCTTGATAACAAGATTCTTCAATGTGGCCCTATCATGGGTTACTGGATGGGTTTCAAAAAATGTTCAAAGTCAGTTTGAGCAATTGAAGCTTCAATTTCCTATTCCATTTTAGATAATCTAGTGGTTGTGATGTTTGATTAAGATTTTTGCATTTGACCTAAACTTATTTGGTTTCCAATGGAGATCATCTAGATTTTGTGTGAAAAAAACCGAAAGCCTGATATTATCAATCTCTATTTATTACTTGAATGGTCATATTTGAGGCACCACTTGAGAGAAAGAGTTACTCAGAAGATTGTAAGTATGATGGGTGTTTGCTTTTCCGGAATGTGTTTAAATTGATCTATCCTCATTTGTGTAGCACCATATATCTTCCATAAGTCCTGATAGCCTAAAAATACAGTGATAGCCACGCTTAAATAAGCCCTAATAGTTATAATTATTCCGCACGGGTTGGGGGGGGGGGGGGGTTAGCTATGTTGATGAATTAAAATACCTTTCTAGGTCATTTTTAAAAATTATCTTAGCTAGCACTCTCACACACCTCAAAATCTCTCTCAAAATTCTCACCTTCATTCCCAAGCACAAATAACTAATGTAAGGTAGATTTATCAATTAAAAAGTTATAATCCCTTATCAACATTTTATCCACAACTTATCTTTGATTTATCCAATGTGTATCAAACAACAAAAAATGACTTTTACATTTTCAAATTAGGAATAACAAAAGAGGTCACTAATAAAAAATCACTTATTTTGCATAGATTTTTTTTTTAAATGGTTTTTAGGGAATGTGCCACCAAATGTATTAAGATGGAGAAAGCCATTACAAGAAACTAAAAGAATTTGCATAAATTGTTGTATATCCTGCTATCGCTATGAAGAGCGAATAGATCTATGGAAATTCTAAAATGGGAGCTACGAGTCTCATTCAGAGAGAAATTGTACCGTGGAAACGAAATATGGGACACCAGATTAATGGGAACATTGTTTTAATTTAACAAATTGATGCATTACAAGGGAGTGGGACTATGAAATACAAGAAAGCATCACAAGTTTGCCAAAGAACATCAGATTGCTTGCTTAGAATTAGGAACCTCCTAACACTAATGAGATGAGGCATTGATAGAAATATCTTCCTGTAAGTAACGCGCATATATTAAAAATTCTATGCTTTTGTTGTATTTTTATTTCATATAAATCTGATACTTTTGTTGTTCGCAGGCACAGAAGCTTTTAGAAGGTATCTTGGACAAAAGTTTGGTCATGGTGAAAGATCCCATTCCATGCTCAGATGAGGATCCACAAGAAAATGAAGTTGGGATCAGATTATTCCAAAACGCACCTTCTGGAATAATATTTGATCCAATTGGTATGCATAATTTTTTATCCTCTCAGTGTAAACTGTGTTGTATATCAAGTTTGTTGAAGGTCTCTAATGATGATGACAGATGAGACTCAACCAATAAGGAGGAGACCAAGAATTCTTCCAGGAGAAGAAGTAGATGAGAAATCAAAAAAGGTTTAGATTATTAGTACTACTGTTGGCTCGTCTCTACAAGTATCCTTCTTCTAATCATCCTTATCATCCCTTGTACCGTTCCCTGGGTTGCAGTTTAAACGGCAAATAATATCTGTAGCTGTGGATGGCTATGATATCATGGCTGCTGCAAAACATGCATGTGAACGGTCATTTGCTAAATTCGAAACTAAGAATGCTGCGGCAGAAGCTGCAGCCAAGAGGGAAGAAGAACGAGTTGCAAAACTGAAAAAGCTCAGGGGAGAGAAGTGGCTACCTTCAGTTGCGAGAGAAATGAAGGTAAATTCTATAAACTGAAACTTCTTCCTTTGTAGAATCAAAGAGCTCTCAAAATCTACATCTTATTTTCTTTATGGCATTTTCCACAGACTGCAAAACTGCAGGATGATCTATTGCAAGGGAAGTGAAGTTTCCGAGGATGAAATGCTTGAATCATCTTCAATGTCAAAGTTGGAATGGTCCAGCCATGCAGGTGATGCCTTCATAGTTTACCCATACGTTTAGAATAGTGATATCTTTGTGTTTCTATTTTTGGAGCTATAAATTCAAATTCTTTGTATATCAACAGAAGAACAGTTCTCATCCGAGTTGAAGGGTGTCATTGCGTGACATTTTATAATGCTCCATTTGCAAGCATAGAGGACTAGTTTGTTGAGTTAATCCAAATTGTGGACTCACTTGATGTTGAATGCTGCTCAAGAGATTGCATATTTTTGTGTGTATCATCTGTAGCATTTCTAAATGTTGGAGCTTGGAGTTACATCTTAAGCACTACGAATAGTGTTTTTTTTTCCCATATTTTCTTGGAGCCTCTCGAATCCTATTAGTATGATTTTCATGGTGGGCGGAGTCTTTTTTCTTTTTCTTTTTGGTATTTTGATGTGTAAATATAGTGTATGAGCGAGATAGCTGAAATTAATGTCATACGCTGATATAAAGTTAACAAGGCCAATGTCTCATTTGGATCCACGTGGAAAAACCCACGTTCCAACGGATCAAACCCTGCGGTAGAGAAGCATTGTTTTGTGGGCATTTGAGAGAAGAAGAAACATTGCATAATGTATTTTGTGGTGTGCGACGGTGTAGATTCAGAAACAGAAAAGGTGTATAGATATGCGATGACATTTTTTTAATTTCTCCACTATTGAATTAGCGCCATCACAGATCAACCCTTAACGATAGATTTGTAAAATGGATTGAGTGTAGTAACGCTCAAAAGTAATCAATGCCCTCCTAGCCGCCTCAATGCTAATTAACCACGCTTGGTTAATATGGGAACCCTCTCTGCCGCCACCTTTCCAACACCATGCTTGGTTCTTCTTTGTTAAATATCACATGTCAACATACTGTATTTCCCAGATTTTTTGAGCTCACCATCACATGAAAACAGAATGAAATGAGTCATTGAGTAAAGTAGTAAACTAATGGTCGTTGGTTGGTTGGAATTAAGATGTGGGCCTTTTAGGTTTGGGTTGGATGGTGAGTGCTGTCGTGCATTTTCAAACTGCTAAATCGGATCTGCGCTGACGTCATCTAAAGTCACACCTCTCTCATTCTTGTTTTTGGGTTGTTGTGCGAAAAAGAAAAAAAAACCGTCTCACGGAGGGTATGCAATCTGTTCTTCGATTTCTTTGCTTCCCATTGCATCTAACTGTCTCTCTCTCTTGATAAAGCGAGTCATATAAAATAGAACCTTTTTTGGAGAATCTCTCTCTCTCTCTTTCTCTCTTGATAAAGTGAATCATTGATGATGAGGGTCATGGTGAAGGTATTGGAAGGGATGGGGGTCTGCGCATCGACGATCTGGGCGTTGCAGGAGAGGAGGTTCTCTATGGTTTTCGATGCGGCCACCTCCGCCGTCCGATCGGCTATCAACGCCATGATTTTCTGCTTGTTTGTCGCCAGGGGAAGGTCATAGCCCCCACACCATCTGTTTTGTAAATTTTTTTTTAATTTTTTCTTTGGTATGTGCGATCAGTAATTCCTTCACTGATTAGAGGATGATTTTTGTCTCGTCCGGTCAATAGTTATAATTGAAGTCGCCCAATTTGGGGTTTTGTTGTTTGTTATCCTCTATAGAGGGGTAAATTCTAGGAAACTTTGATCGTATCGAATCAACCGTTGGTTCCCCGTTTTAGTTATCGTACGGCTCTCATCGCTTGCATTTAGTAGTCCTAATTATTCCGATAAGCTCTTTTTTTTTTTTGGCAAGTGATAAACTCATGTTATCTGACGCCAATACTAATGTATGTTTTTGAAACAGATAAAAAGTCTCCTGAAATTAAATGGTGTGTTTGAATGTAAAGTTATAACATTAGTAATCCGTTTGGATATAGACGTAAATTATTATGGGGTTTATACTATTTCAAGAATTGTTAACTTTATCAATAGAATAAAATTTTGCATTTGGTTGTGTTTTTAGCTATTCTCATTGGGAAACGTAATAATAAAGGTCGGAGTGTTTGATTGATGAAGAATAAGATGTGAATAAGGTGTAAAAAGTTGATTTGACATGTATGCCTCATTAATGTATAAGAGGTGATGACAGATGATTTGATGTGATGATATGTGATTTGATAGGTGAATCTCCTTATTCCAATAAAGGAATAACACAATCCATGGGTGGACTTGGAATACAAATACCAGTTTATTCTCTCTTTATTCTGCATAGCTATATCTCTTTATTCCTTCTACCCAAACATTGTTTTACCTATTCCTCCCATATTCCTCCCCTATTCCACCTCTATTCCGCTAGCCAAACGGCCCCTAGGATTCTTAAATTTCGGCGTTTTAAATTCAACTTTTGATGGTTTGTTAATTTTTTAATTGTTAGTTTTTTTACTTTAAAAAATGTAAGGCAATGATTGAAAAAGCTAAATGTTGAAATGTGTTTGGATTTGTGTTATCAAACAAGTCTTTTAATTGAAAAATTGGATTCCAACAAAAAAGATGTCTTGAAAATTATGAATAATATGAAAAAACAGCTTTTGTTATCAGCAATAAATATGATTATTTGATTAAACAAAAAAACTCAAATGACTACATCATCAAAATACATGTAGAAAGTCAAAGTCACTTTTAATATCACTTTTTAATATGTGTTTTCACACGCAGCATAAATTCATTTTGCAGTCTAGAGGTGGACCCTGAGTGTACATTGTCTTAGGACAATGCATTCTTTATTAGTAAAATGTATGATGATCAATTTTTTTTTAAAAAAAAATATTGTACTGTTGATATATATTTAATTTTTTATAATAATATATATTTTTATTCGAGCAACATATATATATTTTAAGAAAAAAAAACAAATAGGAGGCTAATGTATCATTTAAAAAAAAAAGTGAATGATGCTACGTAGACGGCGAACGACAAAATCAGACGCCCAATAAAATCAGAACTATTCATTTTCTTACACAACTTCACTTATAATATTGAATTTAAATTTTTAATTGCTTTTGTTATATAGATTTCCCACAAGACAAATACAAAAAAAATCCATGTACCCCCTTCAACTGTCTGATATTATTATAATCCAATGACTTTTCTTGAAGTCTATATAACCCACTGAATTTTTTTGGAGTCTATAAAATATCTATATAAATCTAAATAACCCTATAGATTAGACTATTGAAATAGATGAGAAATATTTTGTTAATATTTTGTTACATGAAAACACAATATCCCAAAAAAAACTTGTACAATATGTTAAAAATATGAAAAATTCTCAATAAATAATAATTTTACCATTCTGGATATATTAAAATGTAAAAATGTAAATATTTCATTAGGTTTCAAATACGAAAAATGATTAAAAAAATCATCCCAATCAAGAAATTCAAATTGATGACCTTTTCTTCATTGAATAAAAAATTAAAATTGATGAACAATTTTTTTTTATCTTATTATCCTTTATTCCTCTCTATTCCCCCTATTCTCCCATCTGGGTGTAGTGTACCGTACGTTTAATTATTTTTTATTTCTTAAAAGTAAAAATATATATTGATTAATGTAAGTTTATACTTCTTCATTGTCCCCAGTGTCCATAACACAACGGTTCAGGGTTTAGTGGTGTTACCGATAGATCTTGGGTTCGAGTCTTGACGCTGAATTACCCACCTGTTTGTTGGCGATTATTCGAAAGAATTTTCCGTGGGACCGGGGCAAACAGGCGGAGGTAGCTTTCCCAGCTCGACCGTAAGGTCAGTCACGGGGAGTCCCTCCGATATCAAAAAAAAAAAAGTATATACTTCACTTTTCATAATGAGTGGTGTACCCGTTTTTAGTCTAAATTTCAACCTCATATGACTAGTTAGCGTCATACATTATATATAATTGATTCATACAATTCAATTATCTCATTAGATGATGCACATTATTTAAAAAAATAAAAAATGCGCGAATTCAAATTGAGGTAACATAAAAGACTGTAACATTTTTTTTCTCATATTTAGAGATGCGTATATAATTAAACAAACAAAAATGGCTGATGGATGTGCATCAAAACTAAATGCGCTCTATTACATTCAGTCTTTTTTATAGTACTAAATGTCATTTTACTTACTATAACGATATATATCATGTTAAAAATTATTCACTTAGTATCAGTAAGGAAGAGATGCAACAGTTCTCAATCCTCATAGAGCGTGTCAGGGAGCACGGAGAACTTGGCCAAAGGAAAGACACAATTCTATGGAGGAAACATCGAGCATGGAAATTCAAGATGAAATGGGCTCACAGGTGGTGGTACTTGGTCACTGTGGGTTCTCAACGGCCTTGTTTGAAGTTCTACCAAATATGGCGGACGAAGATTCCACTCAAAATCAAAGTTTTCACGTGGTTGCTAAACAAAGAATATCTCCTTACAAAGGTCTTTAGGGCCAAATGGGAGAAACGACGATTCAATGACATATGCGCTGAGAGGGCACCGGAGACCGTCCATCACTTATTCTGTGAGTGAGATGGTGAAGTAATTTTGGGTCGTGATAGGTGAGCACACGGGCATGACTACTTCATTCCTAACTTTGGAGGAGTTGTGAGAGGCGGAAAAAGATTTGAAACGAGGGGGGGACAACAAGGTGACGATGATAATATTACAATCCATTGTCCTGACGGTGGCATGAACGATTTGGCACACCCGCAATCAGAAGATCTTTAGAGATGCACGAATATACCGGGAGAATATGTGAGAGATATTCCTTACACTAGCGCATAAGTGGGGGACATGCATCACGTCGGCATGCGACATTCACTTCCACAACGGAAGGCTGAGGACGACAGTGTGAGGGTTGTTTTTAAGTCTCATCCGGATTAGATTTCTCTTCTACTCAAAAGATGGTTGGTGAGAACTTACCATGTCTTGTTTTATGTTTATTTTATCTATTATCCACCATTTAGAGTTTGCAATTCAATATTTTAGAAATAAAATTAGATAATAAATAGTTACCTTCAATTTAAAAATAAAAAAATTATTTACATTTTTTATAAATCATAAAATTCAATTCATACATAATTTTTTTTTTTTTTTTTTTTTTTTTTTTTTGTTGTAAAGAAAAGAAATGACAGCATTCAGTCCATGGGAGGAACCATTGGCGGACTGCATTTTAAGAATGTAAAGACTCGACATTTTCCTGAGGTGGTGTCGAATTCAAACGCCCCTTTCCACCGCCGCCATCAGCCACAACAATGGCTGAAGAGGAGGACCTAATACAGAAAGCCTCCGATATCCTCACATCCAACCACCCCAAAACATCCCTCCAGGACTCCCTCTCCCCCTACTCCCCCCGCCTCACCCCAACCCATATCCCCGACATCCTCACCCGCTGCAACCCCACCCCAAACCCCTCCAAACTCCTCACCTTCTACCACCTCTGCAACTCCCAAATCCCGCTATTCTCCTCCCACCTCCCCTCCCTCCTCACCCTCCTCTCCGTCCTCCTCCATCACCGCCACTACTCCGAAGCCAAGTCCCTCCTCGTCTCCTTCATCCACCGCGACCGCCCCCACAACCACCTCCTCCGCGCCCTCCTCCACAACCACCACCCCAACTTCTCCTGCCTCCTCCTCAACACCTCCGTCAGCGCGTACATTGAGGCCCGCGGACCGATATTGGCCGCACGAGTCCTTAAGGCCATGAGACGCCTCCGCTCTGCCCGAACCTCTCCACGTGCAATGCCCTCCTTAATGCTTTCGTGCGCCAGTCACCGCCCACCGCATCCCCCACCGCCCCCGCTGTGGTCTTCTCCCACATGATCGCCCTCCGCGTGCTCCCCGACACCCGCACCTTCAATATACTTATCTGTGGGTACTGCTCAAGGTCGGATTTTGAGAAAGCGATGGAGCTCCTCCGCACGATGAGGGACCGGTATGGGTGCGTCCCGGACAACATCAGCTATAACACCATTATCAATGGATACTGCAGGAGGGGAATGCTTGATGAAGTTAAGGAGTTGTTGGTGGATATGCGGAGGAACGGGCTTTCACCGAACTTGAGCACGTACAATACTGTGCTCAGTGGTTATTGCAGGCTCAGACGGCTCAAGGAAGCAGTAGAGACGGTAAGGCTCATGGTAAGGGACGGTATACAACCTGATGTTTGGACTTATAATGTGTTGATTCATGGGCTTTGTAAAGCTGGGAGGATAGATGAGGCTTTTGAATTGAAGGGTGAGATGGAGAGATTGGGGGTTTCTCCTGATGTGGTCACTTATAATGCATTGATCAATGGGTGTTTTGAGTGTCCAAGGATTTCGGATGCACTCGAGTTGTTGGAGAGTATGGTGAGAGAGGAGTCAGGCAGAATATGGTGACGAGGAATATTGTGGTGAAGGGGCTTTGCAGGGAAGGGAGAATGGACGCGGCAATGGACACCTTGAAAGTGATGGTGGAGGAGGGTTTTGCGCCGGACCATGTGACTTATAATACACTGATTGATTGCTATTGTAAAACGGGGGATGTGAAGGCGGCATTTGAAATGATGGATGAGATGGTGTCGAGGGGCATCAAGTTGGACACTGTCACATTCAATACTGTTTTGCATAGCCTTTGTAAGGAAAACCGAATAGATGAGGCTTATGAGTTGATCCGGGGACCACCCAAAAGGGGATTGTGCCAAATGAGGTCAGCTATGGCACGGTAATTATGGGCTACCTTAGGAACGGAAATGTAGACCGAGCGTTGGAGCTTTGGGAGGAGATGAAGAGTCACAAAATTTCACCGAGCATTGTAACCTATAATTCCATCATCGATGGGCTATGTAAGGCAGGGAATATTGAGGCAGGGAGAGTGAAGCTTAATGAGTTGCACGAGAGTGGGTTGGATGGTATGACGTACAACACACTCATCCATGCTTATTGTAAAGAAGGGAACCTAGAGAAGGCTTTTTTATTTCATAACCAGATGGTTGAGAATTCGTTCAAGCCGAATGTCGTCACATGTAATATACTGATGAAGGGGCTTTGCAGTGAGGGGATGGTGGACAAAGCAATGAAGCTTTTCGAAATGCGGGTCACACATGGAAAGGTGGTGAATGCTGTTACTTACAATACACTGATTGGTGGGTTGTGTAAGGAAGGAAAACTTGAGGCCGCATTGGAGCTGGTTAAGGAGATGGAGTAGAAAGGGTTTGGTCTTAGCTGCTTTACATGCAATGCCATTTTATGAATGCTCTCTGACGCAGGCAGGGAAGAGGAGGTGCAGGAGTTGTTAGATAAGATAGTTTAGGGATGCTGCCTGAGAATATGGAATTCCCCCTGTTACATAAAACACTTCCTGAAGTTGGAGATGAGAATGATAAGGCGGCATCCGACGAGAATAAGAGCAGTGATATTGAAGGTGATTCTGTGGATTATTCAAAGCACATATGTGAGCTTTGTGATGTGGGGAGGTTTAAGAGTGCCAGGCGCGTCTTTGATGAGATGATGAAGAAGGGAATCGACATAAACAGGTCTACTTACATCACCATGATGGATAGCTTTATAAAGAGGCAGAAGAGGATGTTAAAAGGAGCAGGATAGGACTGGCTCCTTTGGGGATATGCCTAAAAATGCAAGCAGGAGATGTGCTGTAAAAATAGGGAAAAGACTTGTCTCTGTATGGTTTGAAGCATTGGATTTGGGAGTGGAGTATTTCCATCTATCAATATCAATGGGCAAAAATTCAGGCCCCTCCAAGAAGTTGAGGTACAGATTTACTCCTTAATATCGACAGATTTACGTGAAAATTCTTATGTTATACTTATTCCTCTTTTTGTGGTTTTATAAGCTAATGTGTCACATAGAGGGAAGTAGAACTCACAATGACATAATTTCAGTGATTTTCTTAAATATGTTCTGCAAAAAAATGATATTATAATTTAGTGTAGAAGAACTAAGTTCTCTAAGAATATCACATCGGTTTCTCTATTAGATATTTTATAATTTATATTGCAAAATTCTCTTGTTGCTGCAGAGGTAGTTTCCAAGAAGGGAACACAGAAGAAAAATTAAGGTCTCTCTTATCTTTGGAATACCCTATAAATTGTTTTTGCTTAAACATTCATGCATTCTGTCTCTCAAATAGTTGGCAGCATGTGCATGCGCATGGATTGAAGTGTTTACTTGGAGATTCTTGAATCTGTTGCTATTACAAGTGCAATTGTGTCCTCATCATGCATTAAGTCTTGAAATAACATCTGAATATTTTCTAACTGATAGGTATGGCACAGAAAAAAAAAAGAAAAGCAAAGAAAAGACACAAACACGGACAATCACAAAACGCGTGCGCACACACACATGCAAATCTTCCATTTGAAACACAGATTATGCATCATGTAGAAATGGTATGTATGCTGTTTCCCACACCTAATATCATTCTAACATTGTATCAAGATCCCACCTGCTTCATGTTGTGCCTTACAACTAAAATGTACCCAAAAGGTTTTTTCATCTTAGCGTACTAATACTGAAATCTGTGCATATACCAAATATCTGACAACTAATGGGGAAATGGACCATGGATCATGGCATTTGCAGGACCACTTTTCCTTGCATGACCATTATGCATCTATTGGACATTGTTGCTTCTATTCCTTCCTGTGGTATGCATTATAGTGAATTCTCATCTGTCATCCATCTTTATTGTGTATCATTTCAAGTAAACCTCATGTCTGAAAGTGAAGAGATTGATTTCAAGCCTCTTGCACTTCCACAACATCCTGGTTTTACCATGCTTTACCATGCCAAAGTCAATTGCTAGTGAAATTGTCCAGCCTGTTCTTCCCATATCTGGTGTAGTAGATCATCATCCTGATGTTACCATGGCGAAGTCAATTTCCAGCGAAGTCTTCAAGCCCAACATGCCTGCTACATCTAATTTTTCAAGCTATGTGACTGCTTTTTCTGCCACCCTAAATAATGGCCATTTTCAAAGTACTTTGAGTGGAAGCCCACAATTAACTTCTGTCGATATTGGGCTCCATCCCCCACAACAGATAACTCTGTTTACTTCAAAGTGGTTTATGACGCAGGACATCCATTTAGCTGATGCACTGAATATACCAGAATTGTTGAAAATGGATATGATTCCAAGTCGGGTTTTGTAGTGGATATGACTTCCGTACAGCCGCCCAGTACAATATCACATGTGCTTCCACCATCTGCCTATCCAATTAATGTCAGCATGTCACATAAATTGATGGGTGCAGAACCTTTGTTGCCCTCTAGGCTTGATTTGGTGGTTCCGTCAGTGGCTTTATCTACTAAGGTGTCTCCTTTGCCAACATGCCCCAGTAAAAATCCAGTAAGTCGCCCTGTGAGACACTTTGGTCCTCCCCCTGGTTTCAGCACAATTTCTTCCAAACAACAGGAGGAACCCATCAACGGTAAGGCATTGACTGATAATCAGCCTCTTGAGGATGAGTATAGTTGGCTCAATGGGTATCAGTTTTCATCTACAACTGGCACGGGGACTGAAAAATCCCTAGCTCATATGGAAGAATTGGCCCCACAAATTCCTGCCAAGTGCAATAACATGGCAGGCATGATCAGGTTTCCTTTTCCTGGAAAACAAATTCCTACCATGCAGGCCCAGGTGGATCATGGAAAAAGATCACTGGACTCCCAGTTTATTGAGAATAGGAAGCTTTACACAGAGCAGCAGTTTTATCAAGAACCGCAGCTTGATACGCTGCCAGATCAGTATCAGGGGCAGTCTCTGTGGGCTGCGCGTTACTTCGTGTTAGGCTTTTTGCATCTTTTGAAGATGCGGCTGACTGTTAAAAGGAGGGGCAATATTGTCCAGCTAGTAGAATCTTTTCACTATTTGTTTGGAGTAGATGAAACATGTTTGCTTCAATCAGCTAGGCATATCAAATGGACTATGGTTGCTTTATTTCCTCAAAGGTGTGAAAGTTCTTCCACAAAATCAACATGGAAAAAATTTGGAGTCTTAAAGTAAAGTTCACGCAGTTGTTTCCTCATGCAGTATTTTGAAATATATGGCTAACAGGAAATCAGTATATTTTCCAAAAGAGTGGCAGAGCTACATGGAGAATGCTTAGGGTTGGATTCCTGGGCATCTGCTGGCATGAGGAATTATCATCTGGGTGTTGTTTTCTAGGGATAAACAGGGTCTGACTTTTTGTGATGGAGGGCCCTGTGTTGCTGGTTCTGTGAGTTCCTTACATTGAATTTTGGCTTTCCCTTTTTTTCAATATTTTATTTCCTATGGAGATGCCTTATCTTCTAGCCTCCTTGGAACATTTTCACCTGCTAATGGTTTCTGGTGGAACTCCCACCATTACTAAATAAAAAGTTTGACCATTGGGTTTCTTTTGATGCTAGTTGGCGGAATGAAGCGTAGAATGCTCAAAATTCACCCTCATTTTTTATTTCCTGTGGGAAATCCACTTTTTGACTGCGTGTTAAACATTTATTTCATGCTAATTAAGGTTCATATTTATACAAGATTAACTTTTAAAGAAAGGAATGGATACTTTATTGATATTTGAATCCCCTTAAAATGAATTTCATCAACAACATCAAAAAATGAAATTATGAGTCCATCTAATCTATTTCTTGAAACAGAAGCCACTTTCTCATGCATATAATTTAACATGGAAGGTTGGTTCTTGTTGAGTTTCATCTTGAGACACCTGGAAGCTTTGAGCCAACGAGGAATTCAAAGATGGATGCTCAATCAACACATCATAGTCCCCATGGAAGAGAGTGGCCTCAAAAACACCATCCATGTCTGTCACCCCTGTAATTGGATGGGTTTTCCATTCACTGATCAACTTGTCCACAACGTCTCCTGTTGGCAGGTTCTTGAAGTTGTTGTCTGTCAAGCACATCCTTGGACATCCCTCGGCACGCCAGCCAGCCCACATTACGATCCCTTGAATCGATGGATGAGCATAACCTTCTCTCAATACTTCTTCCAGGTACTGTGCCTATCAATAGGAATATATGCAATCTTGTAGATTATACATGCATATAATGTCTAGTCATCTTAATCAAAGGTTGTATTTTTTTTTTCAGGCTGGGAATTACCTGATTCGGGATGTTCGAGACATCCACTTCGGTAAGCCAGATAGGGAGCCGAGCGGCTGCAATCATGTCAATGGAAGACCTCATGTAGGGAATGTTGGGCACATTGAAATGCCCTTCCAATCCAATGGAAATTGGCACACCTCTGTTTAAGCTCTGTATCTCCTGCAGCTTCTTAAGGTACTTAGCTGGCACCGAGTCCCCATCTCTAGGCTCCTCAATAGTGTTATAGTCATTCATGAACAAAGGTGTCTTTGGGTCCAGTTGATGAGTTCTTTGGAAAGCTGCAGCCGACGCGTTCCAACCTAGATGGTCCTCAAAGAATGAGAAATGCAGGTTCTCGTTCATGACGTCCCAACCGATCACCTGACCAGCATATCTTGAGACGACCGAGGTGATCCTCCTCTCCACGGCCTGTCGCAGCTGATCGTTAGAAAGCGCGCTCACCCAGCCGAGCTGATACTTGGGGTCGTCCCATAGGATGTTGTGGCCACGGATGGAGATCCCATGCTGCTTTGCAAACGCAACCATCGCATCTGCGTCCGAGTAGTCCTCCTTTCCCTGTACTTTCTCTGTACTGTACCACTTCATTTCGTCCTCAAAGACTGTCACCTTGAATCTCGAGGCAAACCAGCTTTGGTATGCTGTGTTGCCAATTATGGCTTTTCGGATTGCGCAGCCGAATGGGAAACCTGGGCGTGTCTGCTCTAAGAGCACGGTTGCATTTGTCAGTGGGGATCCTTGGGCGTCCACCGCTTGGAGTCTCATTGTTCTCTTGCGTGCCTGATCAGTTTGTAAATGGGTTGTTTCAATGTTTGTGTAGTTGTAATCATATAATAGATTAAGGGCCTTTTGGAAACGGGTTTGGACAGTTGTTGAGCTTGCAGGAAGCTGTTTTTCTCAGATCCATTTTTAAACATAAAAACTGTCGGTCAAAAGCTTTAAATAGGTTTCCGTGAAAAAATGTTTAAAACCTGAGTTAAGCCTGCATTTTTAGGTAGAAACTGGGTTTAAAATTGATTTTACAAGAAATTGTCTCTCCACAGCGTTTGAAAATTCATGTTTTGAGCATTTTTTTTATAAAAATCTGTCTGCAGCTTTTGATCCTGATTTTTCTATTTAGAAATGGGTTTGAGAAAAACAGCTATCTACAAACGTAAAAGTTGTTCACTTTCAAACGGGTCTGAGTGGAGGTTGATATATACCTTCTCAGTGCTTTCAGTCTGGTGACCTTTCCACTGCCATTAGTGAATGGTTGCAGTGAGACGCTATCTACCCAAATATCCACATATGTGTTCTTGCTCTGCATGGAAAAGATGATCAATTGATTGTATGTTAGCATTTACAAAATGACAGTGAAGAAAACCAGAAAAGTAAGAACAACCTCAAAATATAGTTCTGCTGGACTGGATGAATAGGCAGTAAGGCCTCCTTTGATCATGGACCAACATCCGGACTCGGCGACAACCACACCGACATGTGTGTAACCATCTGTGGTCTTGACAATGGCTTTTACAGCAGCATTTCCTTGATTGACCTGTACCCAAGCTGAAAAAATGCAACATTTACTCATTTATTATGGAGCTCATGTTTATATGTCAATCAAGAGTGTAGTTGTGCTATTGATGCTACTATTTTAGCAACCTAGACAAGAATGTGCAAACAATGATGATGCATTAACTAGAATCTGGAGTTTAACCTGAAAAGGTGTAGTGGTTGCCTCTCTTCAAGTAGAACTTCTGTGAGAAACTATCATATGCTTGCTTTCTGTTGTGGGCGACGATGAATCGATTGCCCGTCTCTGATATTCTGTGTTCGATCTTGCGTCTCCGAACACTGTCCATCCTTTCAAACCGTGGTTGAACTCAGGATTGAGAAGGATCCCACCTCTATATTGAGGTTTGTGAGGATCACGCAAGCACTTCAAGGAAGAAAAACAAAGCAAGCACTTTATCTTCTTGTTAAATTTAGAATAACATTAAGGCAGTTCATGGGATACTTTCCAAACAAACTGACCGCACATGTTTTGATTTTCAATAAATGACCACTAATAAAATATATGCATTTATGAAAAATATATATAATTTCATGATATACCACATGGATCCATTGGATTAAAACAATAAAAAATTATTAATGGGAAATATACATCCATAGATGACTATTGAGTATGTGTATTGTTGTCGGACAACGTGTAACCATGCTCTTAAGTTTAACATATTTGAAAGTATGTATGTACACTCTTTGAATGATCATTTAGAAATTATTATATTTTCCTTGGTACACGACGATATATAAATTACAATCCTTCCCTCCTTACAAGAGCATGCACAAGGCTGGTGCTCCTAAAACTCGATTTTTCACTGAAAGATCATATATTCCACACCATAATCAAAATATAGACTAATTTGACACATTGCTTGAGGCACCTCGTATATTATTCACTGAAATGTCATATATTCAAGTGTTATTCTTGATGAAAAGAAAAGTTAAAATAGAAAATAAAATACAATAAATATTTAACTACAATAAAAGCATATTTAGCAATCCAACACCTCAAAATTCAATGTGGAAATAATATTTGAAATGTTAAAAAATACAGTGGTCCAAATTCCATTGTTCTAAAATATATTTCATTATTATAAATTGAAAAAAGTTGAAATTCGAATTTGACATACGGGAAAAAGAAGAAGAGATTGAACAACGTGGTTTATCATATAGGTTAGGGTTCTGGTTATAAGACCATTTCTTAAAAGAAGTAAGACATGTAAAAAAAAATTGAATTTCAAAGTCAAGGCTGACTATGAAAACATAGGGTGCGTTTGGTTGCGCGATTGCGCTGCGATTGCGATTACAGGAAGCTGCGTTTGCAATCGCGGAACCAAACAGTTTTGTAATCGCAGTTTTAAACTCAGCGATTGCAGGCAAATAGTGCTCAAAAGCTTCGATTTCAAAAAGCTGAGAAAGTGAGCTTCCTGCAGAATCAGGTTTGCAATCGCAGATTCCTGCAGAATCAGTTTTGCAATCGCGCAACCAAACGCACCCATAGTCAGCTAGGTAGAGCTCTAAGCAAATGTCAAAATATGGGGACCTAGTTCACACAATTCTTTTGTTAGAAGAGTGGCAAGCCATTAATCGCATTAGATGGACATGGGTCAACAAGAATCTTGAGTAGGGCAAGAGACCACAGTACCCAACTAAAAGGTCATATGCCAATTGTTTCTTCTCCAAGAATGATCTCACATCCCAAAAAAGGGGGTGTCCCTGTACCACTTCACATATTTTTAGGGATTATCATCACATAAATTTTTAGAACAATTTTTAAAATGTCCATAAAAATTATTTAGATTTTGATTAACGCAAAGTAAAAAAAAAAAATTAAATAAGAAATAAATAACAAAGAAATGGATACATTTTAGAAAGGAAATAAAAAATCAGAAAATGAAATAAAAAATCCCAATAGGATAAAAAATAAAAAAATTGTTTTTATGATTTGGGACCCTCCATGAATAGAGGCCCTAGATGACCTTGGTTGCCTGTCGCCTATACTCGGGATTGCCCTCTTCAAAGTGGACATGCAACCAAAAAAAAAAAAAAAAACACACCAAGTCCATTTCTTTTCTTTTTTGTGAAAAGAAAGAATTCATTGGATCAATGTTAAAAAAAATTATTTTAATTGACTAGAAGGGAATGGAAGAATTGTACCACCATTCACCAACATAATAACCAGGTGGAGCAAAATGTTTAATGGCAAAGGGACATCTTTTAATCTTTTCTTATCAGACCAATAGATAAATAAAATCTAGTTTATAACCAGATCAACGGTTCAAGATAATATGTAGGACTTACCTCTATGCTTGCTGTATAATCATAAGATAAAGCCTCAGCATTCTCACCTAAAAACACAAATAAACAAATCAAGTGCATATTTATGCAAATCAATCATAAAATAAAAATAAATGTTTAGGCCATAAGCTTTGACGAATATAGTTTACTTTATCACCCCATTGTGGTTAATTTGATGTTATATACAATATTTTTTTGTAAAAAAAGGGTAGACACACCACCTTCAAAATTTTAATAATTACAAAGAGATGTCCAATACGAAGCAAAAGAAAAGAAAAAGGAAGAAAATATTACAATAAAGATCCTAGCTCAAGAAAGAACGACCCGGTAGAGGGAGGATTCTTCGAATAAGCCCCCAAGCACCACCACTAATTACTCAGAGCATCTCCAATGTATATGTTAACCCACTAGTTAGTGTCATATGTTTACAAAAGATGTAAAAATAGTGCTCCAATGGAAGTGTTAAGGGAATGTTAAATGTGAGCCCCATCTGTCATATGCTATCTTCCATGTTAACTTTAACTAGTGCTTTAGCCAGCCAAATGTGGGCTCCACCATTTAAAATATTCAAAAAAATATTATTTTGGGTGAGTGGAGAGATTTGAGTGGGTGGAGAGGTGAGCCCACTATTATCTTGGCTAGCTATTTAGCTAGTCCATTGGAGCAACAACAACCAACTAAATGAGAGAGTAGTAAATGAGTGTCTAGTGGATGGTTAAAATGCTGACATGATACTTTAACATCTTGTTTAGTTAGCATATCCATTGAAGATGCTCTCATGTATATGAAACTTGCCCTCAGTCAACCGACCTTCTGTTATATACAATATTGAAACCCATATATACCAAGTCCTATCTTTCCATTGTTTACATTTTAAAAAAATATCCTATTTTTCCATTATTTTAGTAGTATACACTTTCTAGCTGACTTCCAACAATTTTCTTCTTTTGAATTAAACATGGAAAAATATTTCCCCCCAGTTTTTTTTTTGGTGTAAAATATTCCACAAAGTTGGTTAGGAGAGACAAACCTAGTATATTAACCCATAAAAACAAGACTACAACAAGCTTGGCCACGTAAATTTTCATCCTCGTAACTTCAAAGATTTCTCGAGACTGAAAATCAAAACAAGGAACATATAGGGATGAAAGAAAACGAAGAAACGATGATAGAAGAGAGCGAGGAAGTTGGAGAACACATACGTGTCAGGTTGGATATATGTAAGAAATCTGAGATTTGTGTAGGAGACTATGTTAAGTTTTTTATTAAATAATATTGGATTTTAACAAATCCATGAATCATTAATATCATAAATGTGTATCTTGAATTAGCCTTAAATTTACTTTTGAAAATGGTTTTGAAAATGATGCTTGGACCATTATATTTAATTAAAAATGTCAATTAGAAAGGTGGTTACTTTTATTCCTTTATAATGAGTGGAATAATGGAAACAAATAATAGAAACAAGTAAATGTTAATTCTAAAAAAAATACCTCGGCATGTGCCTTGCTTAGCTTTCTAATTAATAATATACATACTAGACAGATATAATTTTATTCATAATTATTCATCCAAAATTATATGTATATTTTAATAACACAAACGATAATTTTTTTTGTTTATCAAAATGAAGAAAAGAATAATAGCTAATTAGGAAGTCATCTATTATGTTTCTTTCTATCTTCTTGTATCCAAATAAGCTATTTGTGAACCAAACAAGATGATAATGCATTTATTTTCCATTTTTTTTTTGACCAAGTGGGTGTTTGGTTTGCCGAAAAATAAACATTTATTTGATTTATCACTTACAATAAGCACTTGTTTTTTTACTAATTTTGTAAAGAAAATTCAGTGTTACATACCCTCACAAAAAGCACATTCCAATGTAGCTAGCATGGCCTCTCCACTACAAGAACAATAACAGATGAACAATAATTGCACGCGCGCGCACACACACATGTATATGGTAAAAAGGCTCTGAACCAGAGCTTATATTTCATTGATCAAAAGGTTTGTACATAAACATCGGGTTCTAAACCTATATTCAAAGAACCCTGACGTAATACAGTAGCATATGGACAAAGTATACGACGAATAGTATCGTCATTCAAAAAGTCAGTAACACGAGACGTTTGTTTACGACATCCTATACGTGCAAGAGCATCAGGTCCCTGCACTACAGATCTGTCAACTTTTATAACTCGGCAAATCAAGCCGGACCTTAAGGCCTGTTATACTTGGGAGACGACATTTCGGAGGTTAGTGGTCCCGGGGCTTGGCTCAAAATAAGAGAAACTAATTGTTCTGCATCTGTACCTAGAGTGATCCTTGAATAACCTCTGCTTAGAGCTAACTCTATTGCAAACCTCATACCTTTAGCTTCAACTATAATAGGTGAGGCCCAAGGCCAACCAGAGTATCCTGCACTAAGCCTGAATGTAGATGTAGAAGTATAAATCCCGCTCCAGCTTTCCTCGTTTCAATCTCCACACTGCCATCACTAAGAAGCAGTAGTGAATTGTCCACGGAAGAAGAAATAGAGGGAGCCAGAGCAATTTTAAGAAATGTAATTGGCTCTGGTGGTATAGTATGATCCTGAAGAAGAGTAGAGCAGCACTCATAAGCATAAGCACATGCCCGTAACACCCCCGAGTATATTGGCTGATGGTCTCCATGAAACAATATGTGATTTCTTGCTTTCCACAAATGCCACAACATAGATATAAAATAAATTCTGTTAGAGGTTTTTCAAAATGTATTTTCATGTGTCTTGTAAGTTGGGTTTTGTTTGTAACTTTGAGTTGGGTTTTAGTCCCACATCGGTTAAAGAGGAAAAAGTTTCTCACTATATAAAGTGAAGTGTGTATAAAGTAATGTTTATTTTAGGAATGGTAAGGTGTTATGCACACGGTGCTTTAACACCGTCCGCACACGCGTGTGCGATGGGCGCAATGTGGCGCTTTGATGGTGCACTTGGCACGTACGCATTGTCGTTAGGAGCTGAAGCCTTTTCTTTTTGGCTAATCAGACGGTGGAGATCGTTCCATCAGATGCGATCTGGACCGTCCAGATGGTGGACCCGTCCGATGCAACGTGCACCGTTGGATCGATCAAGAAACGGTTACACTGATCGAAGGGGTGCCATCGAAAAGGGTGCATCGGATGGTGATCGATCTGGACCGTCGATCTTGTAACTGAAGATCCAACGGTCAAGATCGGATGGTGGTCGATCTGGACCGTCGATTTTGTAACTGAAGATCCAACGGTCCAGATTGGAGGTGGTTAAACCTCAAGAGATGCATTGAAAATGTGCTCCTATGTCTATAAATAGACATGATTTCCTACCATTCAAATCATCAATAAAAAACATTCTCTTTTTCCTAAGTGTGTTCTTGTATTGGGTTTCTGCAGAGCCTAATACAAGGGTCTTGGTTCATTTGGGTTTCATCAGTATTCTGTTCACCATCGTCCGTGAAAATTTCTTCGAGTTATCCTGCAGACAGATTTGCAGTACCCTGTGCACACTGTATAAGGGCAAATACTGTTTTAAGGAGAGCGACATCGTAACGCGACTCGAAGTGTTCAACAGAAATCTGTATCAATTTCCAACAAATTCTTCTAAAAGCTCCTGAAGAAACCCTGTCCCAATCCGGGTGAAATAGCATTTCAGACCAAGAAGAGTTGGAGTTGTAATACGCCAGCACTCCGCCGCAGAAAAACATTCAAGTAATAAATGTTTTGGAGTTTCATAGCTCTGTTCACACCATGGACAGCTCAATTCTACATAAACTCCAATTTGGTTTAAGTACGAACGTGTAGGCAAACGCTCTCCCAGAAGCAACCACTGAAAAGTTTTAAACTTTGGTACCACTGGTAACTTCCATAGCTTCTTCCAGGCTGGATTATTTTCCTCCAAAGTGACGGGCTCAATCACTGAGCATATTCCAGAGATACGTGGGCATGGAGAACCTAATTCCACCCAATACCAGGCAGGTGAGTCCGCACCCTGTTTCGGTGGTGTTGACTCCAATATACGATGCAGCCAGTAAGGAGGAAAGATAGAACTCAAAATTTCTTTCCACTCATCATTTTGATAAACATCGGAAAGACGATAACCCAATGAAATCATGTCCATGTTAAGTAGAGTAGGAATCCGAGAGAAAGGTAGAGGCATTAACCATAGGTCTGCGATATATATTAACCCCCGTTTGGATTGATGAATTGAGTTATTCTGGATATATAACTGTAGAGGTAAGAAAAATATCCTCCTCAGTAACTATACCAGTATAAATAACAATTCTACAGTAATAAGCTATTTTTTGTTTGGTTGTTTTTTATTATTCTAATTGGAAAACGTAAGAATAAATGTTGAGTTGTTTGGTTGATAAAGAATAAAATATAAATAAAGTGTGAAAAAATTGATTTGACATGTGACCCTTTAATGTATAAGAAGTATTGATAGGTGATTTGATGTGATAAGGTGTAAAAAGTTGATTTGACATGTGGGTCCATGGGAATAGATAAAGTGAGTATAGCTTATCCTATGAGTTACTTAGAATTGTTATACTCTTTTATACTCATTTATACTGGTATAGTAATTCCAACCTATACTCTTTAAACAAACACTATTTCCCTATCTATTCTTATCCCACCTTATGCCACCCTTAAACCACTCTTATTCACAATACAAACGGGGACTAAAAGAATGGGGTGTGAATAACACTTTAACCGGGCATTTGCAGATAGGATCCTAGATCTCTCATATTTATAACTAGGCCTCTGAAATTGCAAAGGCACATGATTCATATTTTTTGATTACATGTGTCTTTTTCTTTTTTTTTGTTTCTTTGAAGAGGGCAGAATTCTCTCTCTACTATTATAGCTATATATATGTACAATGATTTTAGATTTTTTTTATGTATTGCTCATATATAGTTGGTTGTAGATTATATATGTATTGCTCATGTATATGATTCATTTGTTTATAGAGATTTTATTTGTTTTCATATAGAGATTTTAGTTTTTATATTTTTTGTATGTATTGCTAATTGCTCATATACAGGGATTTAGGATTTTGGTATGTATTTTTTATGTATGGTTGGTTATATATTATATATGTATTGCTCATATACAAGGATTTTATTTATTTTAATGTAGGAATTTTAGTTTTCATATTTTTTGTATGTATTAATCATGTATTTTTTTGTATATATTGATCATGCATGCATTGCTCATGTATTTTTGTACAACTGCTCATATATAGGGATTTTATTATTCACATTACATTGCAGATATCTTATTTTTCATGTATATACAACTCATATAAGGTGGTTTTGTATATGCTTTATAAACCTTTTCAATTTATTTTCTATTAAAAGGCATTTTGTAAACATTTTCAATTTTTTATTTATTTAAAGTTAATTTGTTTTTATTTTGTGGGGACTCTCAAATTTATCATCTCATGGAGCCGACTTCATTTATGTAGCCATAGTAGAATTCAATTAAGATATAATCACTACTATTTATTTTTCATAACAAAGGTAAAATAACATAATGACTGATTTTGAAAAATTATAAGCTCATTTTAAAATAATTTTTTAAAACAATATGCATTTTAATTTTGTTATTCATAATGCATCTATGATTAATAATTAACACGCGTATTAACACATACATTTAAACTAGTATATATTTATTAGTATTTATTTGATTTGAATCAGTACTAATTGACAGAGCTCCATTGAAAATGCAGGAGAGGGCCTAAACATTCAAAGCTGATGCTGTTGAATTTGTCAATGCATGGGAATTAAGATTTTTATTCTGATTTTATTCTTCTTGATTTTTTTCTTTTGTGAAGAAGAAGAAGAAGAAATAAACATGTGAATATTGTGACTAGCTAGATTTTGAAATGTTATCAATTAGTCCCTCGAAAAGCATATTTTAAAAATATATACATCAAAACTATTTGAACTCAAATTGAATTTCGGGGGAGTTTGGTTCGGCGGATTGCTGATTTAAAGTGTTAATTTATAAGTGCTGATAATATAAGTTCTCATATTTTAAGTAAAAACTGTTTAGTTCGATAAAAAAATAAATTCATATTTGTAGTGCTTATAGAATGGTATTTATGTCCATTTTATGAAATATTTTTATTATTAATAATTAGTTCATCACTTTTTATAAAATGAAAAGATAGAGCAAAATGATTTTCAACAATAAAAAAAGTAAAGTGTTTTTTAAATAAGCATCAAATTATTTAAGCACTTAAAACAAACACCAAAAATGTTTTATATGATTCCCCATTTCTCTAATTTGGATGACAAAAGAAATGGAGGGGTCTGGTTTTGAGAAAAACTATCACTGAAGTAATATATAAAGAATTAATCATTATTAGCCAATCATTACACAGTCCCTAAACATTAAACTGTCCTTTTCTCCTTAATAATGTGATAAATAATCAAACATAGGTGCTTGAGGAAATCCATTTAACTATTATATATATATAACAACCAAATCATTAAGAAACAATAAGTCATTTTACAGTCTAAAATACAATTATACATATCTCATTAGCGCTATCTACTCACTGTAATGAAGTGTATATCTTATTATAATTTTTTACATATTTTAAAAATTATATCATTCAATTTATTGGAGTATATATATCACTTTTTATAAGAACAAATACATCATTATATTAGATAAATTATATAATTTAAAAATAAAATAAAAACATTTGCATCTTTAAAATATAAAATTGATCGAGTGTAACATTTTTGAATCGTGTTTAATGTACACGAGTATGCCACAGATTAGTGTTCTTGGGAGAGCCTCACCAGACATCTCTGCTCGACGACTTCAGGACAAGTGCTTATTTACGAAGGGACTTCACAAATCTTCTAAGTTCCAAATAGTAGTGGTCATCTACTTAGATGCACCCCAATTTGTAAATGCTTTTGATGATTGTATAAATCAAGCCCAAGGGGTACTCTTACTGGAAAAAAACAAAGCTCTAAATTATTTAGGATTAGTCATTTTGTTAGGCAGCATTTGACAGTGGGATTGCAAAATTGATTTTCTGCAAACAGCAGATTTAAAACTATTTGCAGAAAGTTATCTTCCATCAGCTTTTGAAAAATATAACTTTTGGGTGTTATTTGCCCAAAATATGTATGTCTATAGGAAGCTGCTCCAGTTTTCCTATTTGGTTGTCGAAGCTGTTCCAATTTTTATGTTTGGTTGCATGGTAGGAAAACAATTTTCTACAAACGCAAAAGCTGCTTAATCGTGCAAGCCAAGCCTGTCAATCCCTTATGGACTTAATCTCTTATGAGACTTTTATAAAAAAAAAATCCAAATATTGGATATCCATTAATGGTATATTGTATGCATGTCCATTAATGGTATGATGTGGCGGTTTATGAATTTCCGCGTATACAATGCATATTATAAGATATAAAAATATATTTGTGCCCCAAATACAATGCATATTTTCCTTGAATCACAAAAGATAGTAGAAATACTAAATTTATACCAAATAAAAGATAAATCCAGTAAAATGATAAATTTTATCAGTATTTGTCAATCTTGAATGATGAACAAATGTCCAAATCATCATTAAATTAAATCTCTCACATGATAAACATGTGAGTGAATATTTGTCAGTCTTATTAAAGATTGACAAGCATTAATGATATTAAACACTAACTAATCCCATCTTCAAAATAAATCACACATAAATACTAAATTTGCACTAATCGCACATGTACTAGATGGTGTGATAATTCATCATGATAAACAGACTAATCCTCAAAGTAACCTAACGAGATGGGGCCTAGGCTAACTTATGAACCTTTGTTCTCACAATTTAAAATTGAGTGTTATTGTTTCTTAAATATTGCTTGATTTCCATTTCTGAAACATAGATCTTCAATTTGAGGTGGTAAGATAAATTGAGTGCTTTATTTTCCTTGGTTTTTGCTCTTCTTGTTTATTATGATCATCAAAAAATATCATGTGTACATTCACCTCTTTCTATATATACATGTTTTTACTAGTTTCATGTGCAGTAGTGTACACGCATACAAACATTTGTTCACTCATCATACTTTTCAAATTTAAACAAGACTAACGTGAGCAAGGAATTATTTATTTTTATCGCCATTTACATCACCTTCAATTGAATTTCAGCAACAACATTGATACATCAATTATCAATCCCCTACTTTTTTATCTGTATCTTGAAACAAAAGTCACACTCTCATGTATATAATTTAACAAGGAAGGTTGATTCTGGTTGAGTTTCTTCTTTAGCCACTTCGAAGCTTTGAGCGAACGACGAATTCAAGGATGGTGCTCAATCAACACATCGTAGTCCCCATGGAAGAGAGTAGCCTCAAAAAATCCATCCATGTCTGTAACCCCTCTAATTGGATGGATCTTCCATTCATTGATCAGCTTGTCCACCACATCTCCTGTAGGCAGGTTCTTAAAGTTGTTGTCCGTCAAGCATATCCTATCACATCCTTCAGCATGCCAACCAGCCCACATCACAATCCCTTGAACCGATGAGTGCGCATAACCTTCTCTTAGTACTTCTTCCAGATACCGTGCCTGATTCGGGATCTTTGCAATGTCCACTTCAGTAAGCCAGATGGGAAGCCCAGTTGCTGCAAGAATGTCAATGGAAGCCCTCATGTAGGGAATGTTGGGCACGTTGAAATGCCCTTCCAATCCAATGGAAATCGGCACACCTCTGTTTAAGCTCTGTATCTCCCTCAGCTTCTTAAGGTACTTAGCCGGCACCGAATCCCAATCTCTAGGCTCCTCAATTGTGTTGTAGTCATTCATGAACAAGGGTGTCTTTGGGTCCAGTTGGTGGGCTCTTTGGAAACTCAAAGCCGACGCGTTCCAACCAAGATGGTCTTCAAAGAAGGAGAAATGCAGGTTCTCGTTCATGACGTCCCAACCGATCACCTGACCAGCGTATCTCGAGACGACTGAGGTAATTCTCCTCTCTACGGCCTGTCGCAGCTGATCGGCGGGAAGCGCTCTCACCCAGCCGAGCTGATACTTGGGGTCGTCCCACAGGATGTTGTGGCCGCGGATGGAGATCCCATGCTGCTTCGCAAATGCTACCATCGCGTCCGCGAGCGAGTAGTCTTCCTTGCCGGGGACATTCTCCGTACTGTACCACTTCATCTCGTTCTCAAATACTGTCACTTTGAATCTCGAGGCGAACCAGCTCTGGTATGCCCTGTTGTCGATTATGGATTTCCCAATCGCGCATCCAAACGGAAAACCTGGGCGTGTCTGCTTTACGAACACGGTTGCGTTAGCTAGTGGGTTTCCTTGCTTGTTCACTGCATGGAGTCTCGTTGTTCTCTTGCGTGCCTTATCCGTGCTTTCCATCTGGTGAGCTCTCCATTGATCCTTAGTGAATGGTTGTAGTGAGATGCTGTCTACCCAAATGTCCACGGATGTGTTCTTGCTCTGCATGGAAAAGATGATCGAATCAATGATCTGTTAGTATTTACGAAACAACATTGAAGGAAACCAGAAAAGTTGAGGAAAAAAACCTCAAAATATAGTTCTCCTGGACTGGACGAATAGGCAGTAAGGCCTCCTTTGATCATGGACCAACATCCGGACTCGGCAACAACCGCACCAACATGCGTGTACCCGTCCTTGGTCTTGAATATGGCTTTTACAGCAGCATTTCCTTCATTGATCTGCACCCAAGCTGAAAAGTTGCACATTCTCTCAGTTATAGAGCTACAGTTTCTATGTCAATCAACAAGAGTGTATATATGCACAAAATGATATGTATTCAATAGAATAGAGAGTTTAATTACCTGAAAAGGTGTAGTGGTTGCCTCTCTTCAAGTAGAACTTCTGTGAGAAACTATCATGTGCTTGCTTCCTGCTGTGGGCGACGACGAATCGATTGCCCGTCTCTGATATTCTGTGTTCAATCTTTGCGCCTCCAAATACCATCCATCCTTTCAAACCGCGGTTGAATTCCGGGTTTAGAACGATCCCACCTCTATATTGGGGTTTGTGAGGATCACGCAAGCACTTCAAGGAAGAAAACAAAAACATTCACTTTAGATCTTCCTGTTCTTGTAAGAGCAGGTACAAGGCTGGTTATCGTGGAACTCAGTTTTTCTCCCCAGCATTTGATTGTATGATTACAAAACTGATTATCCAGGGATTGAGTTTTAAAACTGATTTTGCCGGAAGCTTACCTCTCAGCTTTTGAATCTATATGTAGAAAATTGTTTGGATTGCACAATTACAGAAACAACTTCCTGAAAACGCAAAAGCTGCACAATTGTGTAACCAAACATTGCCTTAATGAAAAATAATACATGTGGTCCTAAAATCACCTAAAAATGTCATGTACTTTTTGTTTGATGTAATATACACTTTGATGAATTTTTTTCTTCTTTATTTTTTAAATGTATATAACTCTCAAATAAGTGTATATGATCTGAAGACAATTTTAAAACTTAGATTTAATAGGTTCCAAACACCAAAATCAACTCTAAAGACCAACAATGAATCACTTTTTGACAAGTTGACCAAATGACCATGTACTTTCTTTCATGTAAAAGTTAATGTTAGTCTTATTTTCATTGATAAAAAAATTAATCAAAAATGAAATAAAATATTTAACTACAACCACAAAATTACATTAATTACATTAAAAATGTCTCATAATCCAAGGCAAAACTGAAATTTGAAAAGAAAAAAAAAACATTAAATGGTCCAAATGCCGTTAGTCTAAATTATTTTTTATTTTATACTTTGGAAAATTTTATATTTCACATTGGACAAGCAAGAAATAAGGGACAAGCAGGAAAAATGTGAAGATCTCTTTTCTTTTCTTTTGAAAAGAAATAAATTTCACTGGTCCAAGCTAAGAATTGTCACCAACACATTAACCGGGGTAAAAAAAAATGTGGTGCCTTCTGATCAGACCAATATCTTTATAACTAGTTCAACGGATCATAATAATAGAACTTACCTCTATGCTTGCCGTATAATCATATGATAAAGCCTCAGATTCCTCACCTAAAAACACAAATTAAAAGAACAGAAAGAAAATCACATGTTTATGTAATTCAATCATAAGAGAAGAACAAGCTAAGCTAGAGTGCTATGAGTGAAAAGTTTAGGTCATGAGCTTTGCTGAAATCGTTTACTCTCTATCACCCCAATAATGTTGCTCATCTCCTACTACAGATTAAACAATGTATACAATTCCTATTTTTTCATATTGTAGTAAATACACACACACACATGCACACATATACGCTTTATAGCAGTTAATATAAATCACGTAATAATGGTGTATATTCTATAGTTAGGGACATCCAACATTTTCTTTCCTCAAATTATGAAGTGTTTATCAAAGTTGGAACTAATGAATTGAGCCATTTTGTGCCAATCCTAAATTTAGAAAGAAGTAGAGCCATCTATCTTGTTTGGAATTAAACGGGGAAAAATATAAGGGTCTTTATATAACCTTCAAATAAATGTGATTTGAATTTATAACACTACGTATATATAATCTATTTATTGATATATAATTCAAATATTCCTAATAGAAATGTGTCATTATGTTAGAGTTAACTCTTAAGTAGAGGGTCAAAAGGACAAAAATGACCTAGCTAGCCTAATATTTCAATAATAACAACAGTATAAATAATTGATCATTATGCTTTTGAATATCAATAAGCATTAATTGGTTGAATTTAAATTATATAATTCTTGTTGGCACAAATTTAAATATCATATTTTGTGAAAGTAAAAATATATATAAAAAGAGAGAAAAAATGATACTTTGGTTTTTTTGTGTCACTTCAACGGTGTTAAGAGACATTTATCAAAATTTGATTGAATTTAAGTAGAGTGATAAAGATATAAATTTAAAGTAGAAAACTAAATAAGTGATACATAGTGTTATACAAATAAAGCCCAAAATATGTATATGAACCTAATGGGGTGACTTGTAAAATGTGACATATATCCACAAAAAATAAATTAACACCGTGACTTGTAGCATGTGACATATATCCACAAAAAATAAATTAACACCTCATTGTGAGAAATTTACATTAGTTAATTACAATTTACAAGGAAATCGATTATATTATCACTCCCCTCATTGTAATGTAGTCAAATGAATACTAAGTTACGTTATACACATGTTGTAGAAGTTAATTAAAATATCATTGTGAATTTTACTCATGCAAAAATGTTGCCTTGTTCTCTTGTAAGATCATCCATGTATATATATGTTAGTCATAATCGTCTCCTAAAACAGTATTACAAACTTTCACATAAATGAACAAGATTTAATTTATTTCAATTTTCAAAATATGGACCACTTTAGCTTCTTGGATAACTATCAAGTGCTTAAAATAAGGAAAATGTTAAGTACAACCCATTTTTCAACCCAATTCCAATCTACACCGGTTTCAAAATTTAAAAAAATAATATATCTAATCTAATAAGGTATATGCATTTATAAAAAATGAAGTATATATTTTAATGAATTGTATAAATATGTTTATAAAAAATGTGAATAATTTCTATTGAAATATATACCATGTTAATTTGTAAGTATATGCTCTGGTGATTTTCAATCGACGCATATAAGACTGAAATTGTGGACTGGAAAAAAAAGTTGTAACGGCACTTCAAAAATAAACTATATTTAACTTGAATTTAATAAAACTAAACTCTATCTAGGTTGACTCCATTTTTATGGAGCCAAGCAAAAACTTAAAAGGAACTTTTTTGTGGTTAATTAAATGGATCATGAGCTCAGGATAGATTGGTTTGATTTTTATAAAAACGAGCTCCATTATTTCATGTAAAAAAAAAAACTGACAAGACCCATGTATCAATATTTTTGGAATTTTGGATGTATAGCAACTGACATGACTTGAATGTATAATAATCTTATTCATGACGATACATGCATGCATGGTAAAAACGGGAGAAAAAAATTGAACAATACTGTTACACATGTTCCACTATTTTAGACTTCATTGACAAGATCCATGATATGTCATTCCTCTCATTGATTGATTGTTTGACTTTTAAAACAATGGTTAAAAGAGTAAAATATAATATTACCTTCATTTAAAAACTCATGTTTTTCCTCCTTCATTAAACCCTTCCTTACATGTCAAACTATTTAATCTATTTTAAGGAAACCTAGATTTTTTCAAAACAAATTCAAAATAAAAAAAAACCATTCATTCATGAAAACCAAAACTAAAATTTAAATCCTCTAGGTGTATTCTAAAAAGATATAAACTAAAAAACGAAATCGTTTAAAAAATTGAAATCTCATTTTACCAGAAACACCAAAATAGATCGAGTTTCATTTCGTTTTGGTTGTCTGACCTAATTTTTGTTTACAACCTCTCATTCTACTAGGTAATGGCGAGAAGGAGTAAACAATCATTTTTTTTTTGAAATGTTGTTATTAATTTGATGATTATTGGATTCCAATCATCATAAAAATATTTGCAATGGACGCAATATTTTTTTTTTTTTTTATGAATGATATATGTCATTGACAAATCCACAATGTAATTGACTTTTGGTAAATATAACTGAATTTCATGTATTCCCTACATTCAAATTACATAACTAAATAAATGTAACAGAAATCCAAGTATGTAATTAAAGTACGCATATATTCACTATGATCAAGATCAAAAGTTGGTTACATTGTTTAGAGTTCAGTTACATTTTGAAAATGTAACTAACTTTTATTATATAATGCATGTAATTGACATTTTAAAATATTGCATAATATGATCAAAATAGTTTAACATATAACTGATTTATGAATATTACACACATTTTTAATATGAACTTCACTCAATGGCGAAATGTTTAAAATGAATGAAGATGATTTGTTTTAGATCATTTAAAAATAAGCAAACATGTCAATAAAAAACAATTTAACATCAAACACCATTTTCAACAAAAAAAAAAATGTAAAAATTGGGTGATTAAATCTCAATTGTATAACCAAACAAATAAAAAAGACACATATGAATTGACGAATATTAAAATGATAACCAAAATCATTCAAATCAAATAAGTGATTAATGAATCTTCCAAAAAAAATTCGATTGGTTGGTAGGTGTTCTTAGAGACAATAATAGTAATTAAAAAATCGATTAATATGTATGTATAACAATTGAAGAGTAAAAAACAAAAAAAAAAACGTGAATTATGACCCCACTAGTCACACAATTCCAAATGTGGAAAATTAACAAACTCATTGATTAGGGGAGGAGTTACTGAAAATAAAAGAGACGGATATATCAGACATCTGTTCCATGCCATCTCATGGGGATTACAATGAGACCTATAAGATTGGGTGTGTGAATCATTATTGAAATTTGAATTGAAAACATAACTGACTTAAATTTAAAACATAAAAGAAACATAAAATATTGACGCACTCATGCACACCTCCTTTTCATCGTGATATAAAAATATAAATATTTTCAACAAATTAATTTCGTTAGGAGAGACAAACCTAGAATATTAACCACACAGAAAAATAAGACTATGAGCTCGGCCACAGAGCTTTTCATCCTCGAACTTCAGAGATTTTGACTCAGCTGAAAAACCAATCAAAAGTACAAATCATGCATGGTGAATAACATATATATAAAAATGAAACATAAACGGATGAAAGGAAAAAAAATGAAAAGATAATAGAAGAGAGAGGGAGAGAGTTTGTGAACCCATACATGATGTTTGATACGATACGTAAGAATGAGAACGGATTGAAATATGTTAACATTTACGTGCATATTTTTTCTGACTTATAAGCAAAAACCAAATCTTATATAGCGTTTTGGGAGTTATGGATGGAGGGATTGTGTATAAGTTTAGAAAATGAGTTAATCCGTCATTAAATTTGTAGGGACTTTATGAAACATGATTGAATTGTTTGAGACGTTATTTTGGAAATTACATTTAATGACCATAGCTGGAAAGTGCTGTCTATTTGTAGCAAAAAATCGCATTTTTTTCAAGTTTTATCTTTTGAAATTATAGAAATGTCATCCATATCCCGAATGAAATTTATTTTCCTATCATTTTATGACGTTACATTATCATGAGGAAGGTGAATTGAAAGTAAACTACTTGTGAGGGAAGCTAATTAACATTCATGTGATTTCCATATCCTAGTTTAAGTATTGGCATAAGATATATAATTATTCCAATATTATAGATAACTATACCACTTGAATAAGCCATTTTATGTTAATTTGGTTGTTGTGAGTACAAAATTCTAGATAACTGCTTAGACAGTCGATCGTGCAACGTCTATTCATCTACTCAATTGTTGCTTCGACGATAACACCTGAAGTCGGCACCGTGAAGGAAAGCGGAGGAGTTGTCCCTACCAAATACACTCCGACAACAAGTCAGTGGGAGTCTTTGTAGACAGGAACTGAGATTAGAATACTTATTTTCATTTCATGCATCGCTTTTTATATATCTCTTTTGATGTGGTTGTCTCATCATATCCCCTCTGTCAATCAGATTTGTTTTCTCTTATCCCCATATGAAACCGTCTTGACGTTATTATAGGAGTTACACATTATGATCCATTAGTGGGCGGGAAAACATCCGGATTTGAATATGGGGGAGGATATAACACTATTAGAAAATGGACTTTTAGCGACGGCTAATATTGTAGCTGAAAATTGAAAAGCCGTTGCTAGTTCCTCGAGCAATTGCTGTTGCCTGTCGCTGAGCGTCACTAAAAAACTTTGGCTGAAGAATACAGTGACAGCCTTGGCAATTGCAAAATCACCTTACAAACCCAACCGCCAACCCATGGTTAAGCTGCTTATAAGAAGCTATTATTTATATTAGCGACAATGATGGCTGTCACTATTTTGGTTGGGTGGGTTTTTAAATAAGCTATAGCGACGGCTGCAATTGTGGCTAGTTTCCTTTAACATTTTAGATAATTTTTTTCTCCTTTAACATTTTATATAATTTTTTTTATTGAACTATTAAATTTTTAACATATCTTCATGTTACAAATGTCATACAACCATTCTAAATTTTACATTACTCTCATAAGTTAAAATCCTCACACAACATTAAATCATTATACCCATAAATTTTTTAAAAAATATTACAACGTTCCATCATCGGAAAAAAAAATGACATGAAAAGAAAAAATAATACAATTATTAGCCAAGAAGGCAAGAAACATAGTCCATATGATCAGTCTTGTAAAAAGAAAACAGAAGATGATGGTTATATATTAATTGTTAATTATCTTATTAAAAAACATCACTATATATCCACATAAGAGTTAGGTTGATTGATTAATAATACAATGTATATGAATCAAACCTTTTTGTGAAAGAGATCAGGGTATAAAATCCCGAGGAGTACCAATTTTCAAAATAAAAAAGAAATAAGAAATTATAATAAATATGAATCAAGCTAGCTGCCTAGATATTAAATGGCCAAGTTGGTGGATTACCCTTATCTTATTATTTGTTTAAAGCCCTTTATATTATTATATGTACTTAATCTTGTCAAATCTTATGCGATTCAAATAAGTTAATAATCATATTAATTATTAACCATTCGACTTTCTTCAAAGTGGGATAACTTCTTATTAACCGTAAATCAGATTTATGCTTTTCAAAAATACTCAACTGGCACAAATTTCATAAATTTGTAAGATTATATGATCTACACTGACAAAGTCGTACATAAATAAAGGGGCATTTGAAAACTTATTTAAAAGTATGATTTTATATAAAATAGCTTAATAAAACTCAATTCTTAGAAAACTCACTTTCTTTGCTTTTAAAAAAACACATTTTTTTGTATTAAAAGTTACAATTTTTTTAATTAAACATACTTTTCTAGAACCGTTTAAAAACATGTTTAGTTTTTTTCTGTAAAATTAAAGCTAACCAAATGTATTTTCAAACGGTCAAATAAAAGAACCACTGACCTAGTACTCAACACTATTTTACAGTTAAACAATTACCATACAAGAAATTTTATATCGTGAGAGTTTTTAAACGAATTTTGCATGGCATAAATACAATAGATTATATATTTCAAATAATTGATAAGTTTAGTTTAAGCAACATTTTTAGGGATATTCATGGCCACAATGTATCTCTTAAGTCTTAACCAATTTCCCGGTGATTTATGATTCTTCAAGTGGGTTTGACAACGTAACTGGGGTTACTTTAGCTTCTTTAAATGCTAAAAGCTTCAAATAAGTTGCTACTAAACAAGTTCACTTATTGAAAATATGCCCTCATTATTACATCAAAAAAGATGTTTCAAAAATATGTTTATTACAACAAAAGCATCTTCTATTATCAACAATAATTGAATTAAAAAGCAACTCTCATCATTACATTCTAAAAAAATATGTATAAAGCATAAAACTGCTTTTCAAATTATGTTTCAGGCACACCCTTCAAAAACTTAAGCGTCATTCTTTTCCCTTTTGCTCTGTTTTGAGCAAATCAAAGTTCACTCCTAGTTCTTCCCATAATATTTTCTCAATGTCCTACCCCAAATCAATTTTATTGAATCTTCATATCCATGAATTAAGTACATCAGAGTCATAATTAAGGCAGTCGAAAGTGCTTACAAAGCAACAATTGCTTCACTACATACAATGGGTAAAAAAAAAAATCGGAAATGACAACATGAATGCAAACACTTCCCACATAAATCAAACAATTGAATCTGCTAGAACATAAGAATAGATGCACTATGTGCAGAGAACAAATTTGTCCAACCGATAATTTGGCTTCTCTTCTGAGAAACATAGTACATCTTGAATGATGTAGACCATCATCGACTGGCTGAAACAGTTCCCTCGTTTATTGTGATTACAGGCTTCAAGGTCTGCTCTGGTAGCGTTCAGGAGAGTTCGCGAGATGCGAAGGGGCATAAAGTGAATCTCTATGCCTCAAGGAAGCCCTTCTCAGCCAAGTACGTCACCACTTTCTCGGCCATGGCACTAGGGGAAGCACACAATCCATCTCTCAGCTGAATCTCTATCTGAGAAGAGCAAGCTTCAAATTGCAGTTAACACCAGGATATCAAGGGGGTTTGGATTGGAAATCTCATGGAAACAAAGGTATCAAGTAAATGAGAAAAAAATCATGCAAGGAACCTAATATATATAAGCTGGTAAATTTAATCAAAACCCACTCAATGAAGTAAGAGAATCTTCAATGACGGCGATGCTGGACACAACTGGCATGTAAAAGGAAAGCTGTCTTGAACTTGATAGTAAAGGTGCTTGTACAAAACAAGTATCAACTTTTCCAAATTGATTTTCTCATCTAGAACATGTACCGTTAAAAACAATAATATTTGAAAAAATGGCACTCAGCAGTCAAATTTTCTATTCATGAATCTTTAGACACCAAGACAGCATACTTTAACTTAAAGGTTCAATATGGAGGTGCAACCCATTGTTATCAGACAGCAGACAAATATTAGTTGGTGGCTTTGGAAAAGATAGATAGACTTGGCAGCTATTATTATATTATATTTACAAATGCCCCAGGTCCAATATTCTTACAGTTGTAGATATGACCTTATTTCTGAGCGTAGCCTTAACTTAAAGGTTCAATATGGAGGTGCAACCCATTGTTATCAGACAGCAGAAATATATTAGTTGGTGGCTTTGGCAAAAATAGATAGATAGACTTGGCAGTTATTGTTATTTTGTATTTAAAAATGCCCCAGGTCCAGTATTCTTACAGCTGTAGATATGATCCTATTTCTGAGTGTAGCCCAGCATTCCCGTGACCAAATAACCCACCAAATCCCATCAACAGGTGTTTGTGTTTTTTTGTTGGCATGGGGTTGCAAACATCACAGCCATCCAAAACATACAAAAAAAGATAATGGAAAAAATGACTTAGCTCATTGGTCACCACCTGACCGGGGATGGACACGATGTGTGCGTTGTGCCACTTGGAGGAGGAGACTGTTGATCACCTCTTTGTGACGTGCCCTATTGTTCGGCAGGTGTGGGGATGTCTGAGAATGGTTACAGGCTTGGGGGATGGTTTTGATGACGTTGATTGGATGTGGGAGGCGGGCAGAAGGTTGTGGTCAGCAGGGGATCGGTCTTTGAAGGCCAAGATCTCGCAATCTTATATTCCAGCAGTGGTGTGGGCTGTGTGGCTGTACCGGAACTCAACCATCTTTAGAGCACATATGCCATATGCCAAAAACATTTGGGAGATGGTGATTAGCTTCATTCAAGAGTGGGAAAGATTTTGCGGTGGGGCAGGGTGGGTGAGGGTGTTGGCGGGAGGGGTGGTGGTCTCTTAGGTGGTCTCTATCTTAGGAGGGTATGGGGAGGGAGTCGTTTGTGGTCCATGCGTAGACATCTCATACTAATGGGGCGATGGTCCTCCTCCCTCCCATGGGTTTCTTTGTTAGCTTTGTTTTAATTTCTTGGCTTCTTTGTTTGTAATTTCTCTTTCGGCCTTTGCCTTTTATTAATACAAGGGTGATTGCCTACCGTTTTTATTATAAAAAAAATGTGAACTAGGCTATAAATGTATTGTCTAGATAGTAAAAATAAATCAGCATATTTTTCCATTATCTTGTCATTTTTTTATGATGGAAATGGTAGCCATTATCTTGTCATTCATAACATGATTGATTAGTTAGGATATATAGAGATGCACCAGGTTTTTTAAAATCTATCAATTTAAAAGCAATTATAAAACTGCTTGTCTGCTATGCTCGGGTTCAGCAGCAAGTTTTTCGAATAATCAGATGCATAATCAAGCATGCCAGCCAAATGCCTTTCTTTTCCAATCAAACATGTCATGAAAAGACATACCTCACAGTTTATAGGAGGTTCATAGGGATCATCAATACCAGTAAATCCTGCATAAAACAAAGTATTTTTTATACTAAAGTAATCCAATTCAAAAACATATATAACAAAGAAAAAATAGTAACAGGCCAACCATAGATGCCCAGATGAATAATGTGTGCAGGATCCTAAATAACACAACTAATATCTTATACTCAACATAACAATCAAACATTTGTTGAATCTCTAATGGGATTTCTATCATCATGATTTGATATGTATGGCACTCTGTACATATCCTCTATCTAGGAGCCATTCACAGTAATAATTTAAACCAAACACTATATTGCCAATGTAAAGGTGATGAATTTAGGAACTAAATTTCTTGTTTGGTATCCCCATTTTCAATCCATGATCATCACCATAATGGACTTGTCCATGATATCCGGTTTTTGATATATTTATAGAATATTATGACAACAATCTGACACAGTATGTTTGAGAAGACCAATATCCAGATATAAAATATTTTGTCTTATGGTTTATCCAGGTAAACATATCTCCATAACAGTCCAATAAGAATAAAGTTTCTTATGGAAAATTTTCAACATGTGCACATCATATGCGCATCTGGAACCTAATGATGCAAGCATAAGTGGTTGCTGATCTTGGTGACACATGCAATTATTATAGACTGGTTTAAACATAATTCATTTAATTGAATTCATCAAGACATACCTTTGATCTTCCCCGAACGAGCAAGCTTATACAGACCCTTTGGGTCCCTTGCCTCGCATATTTCAAGTGGTATGTTCATAAAAACCTAAAAATGGTCTAATTGTATGAGTAAAACATCCCATGGGAACCAAAAAAATATGCCACAGGGAGAAATACCAACTTCAATAAAATTATTCTCGGGCAACAGCGCACGACAAGCGTCACGATCTTCTCTGTATGGTGAAATCAGGCTAGCAATGCAGATGACACCAGCATCAGCAAAGAGCTTCGCTACCTCCCCTGAATAAATGAGAACTCGGTTTGAAGAAGGAAATAAAAAAGTATATTTGCAGTGTGTATAGTGCATCTACTTGCAAAAAAAAAAAAGCAGCAATGAAATGAAAGACTCATAAGAAATAATCACAGATCAATGTTATTCCACCAAGCATAATTAGCTCAAAATTGTCATACAAATTAGCTGGGGTGAACAATATGGTTTCCCATTGAAATACAACTGCAAGAAATGTTTACCAGTCCGACGTATATTTTCTACACGATCTTCTGCTTTGAAACTAAGATCTCGATTGAGGCCATGCCTAATGTTATCACCATCAAGGACATAAGTGAGCTTTCCTCTGCAATGCAGTTCCCGACTCAATGCACACGCCAATGTGCTTTTACCTGAAATGAGGTTTCCAAAAGTCCCTTAAAATGAAATTAGCCATAAATTATCTAAAAGGCAAACATTTTCACAATTACAATGGAATGACAAAACGAAATATAATTAGGTGTACGAGCAATGCAACTGGCACTGGAAATTTCATTCTGCTCCCAACCGCTTTCCCAATTACAAATTTACAGGAAAAATAGCAACGGTTAAGAATGGACAATTTCAGAATCATAACCAAGGGCCATTGCAAAATGACATGAACCTCCAATGTGATCCAACAATTAAAAAAAGGAACCAGAAGCATGCTCCTGGTATAATGAAAACCTATACCAATGTTTGATCTAGTTGCTCTGTCAAATTTATATGCCTATCTGTTGTTCAAATCAGCTGCATATCTTTTATATTTAAAATATATTGGGGCAAGCATCTAGGTTTGGCAACCAAAGCAGCGATCCAGCCTAGATGAGAGTAGGGAAAGGTTATCAGCTCGATTTGCATGCTATGACATGTCGTATCCTGTGGTTTTCTACTGGCTTGCATATTTGTGTCGGGTACTCCAATTTTAATTATACATATGCATCCTTATCACCCCATATCTGGTCTGGTATATTGGTGTTACCATTCCAGTCAAAACCAATTGCTATTGCATTTAAATTATAATGCAATGCTAGATTTAGATCAAGTAGATACCTATAATTAATTGCTTCTCAATTCCTCAATTCTAGACTCGGTAATCTCAGGTCCACTTTAGACTTTGTACAGAATGTGAAAGGTTGATATTTGACACAATAGACGTCAAAATCACAAAGTTCAGTTTACTTGAACAATTTCTAGTTACCCTACAAACTCACCATCACTTCTCAACTACTCATTGGTACTAAATTTATCCCAAGGTGTAAGAAAATTGTAAATGCACACTGGTTGTGGTGAATATTAGACAGGTCTTGCATGTTTAAAAATTTCTAATGAACATTTTCAAAAATATAGAGCGAAATTTTTATTCAAACACTGATATATTAAGGAAGCCAATGATCCACTTATGTCTAAGATATGCACAGAGAAGATTAAGAACAAGCTTTGATGGGAAATTGAACCACTGTGGCAGTGAGAATTGTTCGGCATAAATTGCAGAAGAGCTAATTTGGAAAAAAAAAAACATTTGCTGAAATGTTATATAAAATGGATCGAACAAGAACAGAACAAACACAAGCATACCTGAACCACTAAGACCCGTAATCCAAATGACACATCCCTTCTGACGGAGCAACTTCTGCCTCTCAGGTTTACCGACCGGGCACTCATGCCAAACAATGTTCGTCGATTTCCCAATAGTCGACATCACCAGCTGATTCGTCCCTGAAGATCAAGGTGCCCGCCCAATTCAACAATCGAATTCGGAACAACATCGTCCAATAAATTACAAACCAACAACAACAACAGCAATCACAATTTTCCATCCAGTGAAGACCCAATCCAAAATAAAACCCCTACCAATATCAATAGACTCCAAGCCAGCGGGGCCTCCACCTGCCGCCGCCATGAAAGTCAACCGTACGGGGGAGGGAATAGGGAGGGAGGTCGCCTTGAGAGGCGATAGGTCACGGAGAGGGAAACGGAGGCTGGATCCGGCACCGATCGACGTCATCTCAAGATCCGGAGAGGAGAATCTCGAAACATGCTCTCTCCGAGTGGGATTTTTAGGGTTTTTTTAATCGTCGAATGCGACAGAAAACGAGGTGGGAGGGAAAATTGGGGGAGGCGCAAAAAACGTGTTATTTTATTTTATTTATATATATATATTTTTGGAACCAATGATTTTCTCCTTCTTTCATGGGGATGGATGGGTCTAATCTTGGAAAATTTTAGCTTACCTTCGATGACCTGACTTTCAGCTCATTTTCGTTGTTGCTTAAAAAATTGATTTAGCTTACCTTCGATGACCTGACTTTCAGCTCATTTTCGTTGTTGCTTAAAAAATTGATTTAGCTTACCTTCGATGACCTGACTTTCAGCTCGTATTCTACGGTTCAAGGTAGCAGGCCCTACTTGGAGATACTTAGGACTCATTATATGGGGTTCGCGATCAAGACGAATTCGCACGAAGTCAGTACTCGATCAAGCAGCCCATAGGTTCCAGGGATGGAAATCTCAGCTGTTGTCTATGGCAGGGAGGGCAGAATTGATTCGGTCAGTGATAAACGCATTACCTACACATCATATGCATGCGGCTTTAATGCCCAAAGCCACAATTAGCCAATTAGAAACAATGGCTCGCTCATTTTTGTGGCAGGGCACAAGAGAACATCGTACAATTCATCTTATTAATTGGGAGACCATCACAACTAAGAAATCCAATGGAGGTTTGGGATTTCGCAGAGCTATTCTTGGCAAGATTGCTTTCACTTTCCTTCTCCGGCCAACACTAGTAAGTGAAGCTTTCAAGTTTAAATACAGATGGAACGGGAACCCGTGGGAACTACATTCCACCACTCGTTCATCTCAAGTTTGGCGTGAATTATGCCATGGCCTGAAGCTTATTCATCCATATATACGTAAGATCCCAACTAGTTATGCAGAGGTGGATTTTTATCGAGACCCCTGGTTTATTAATATTCCTTTTTCAAGGATCCCTACATTTATTAACATGGAGGAGGTCATACTGGACTACCGATTGTCAGACATGATTCAAAATGGGATGTGGCAGGAGCACAATCTTTCTAAACTTCTTCCTCCATTTTGGGTGAATCAAATTTTAAGCTCTTCTATCCCTGCTTGTCAACCTGGAGTTGATGCCACATGGACTTGGGAGGGATCGGTCTCTGTGACACCACGAACAATCGATATATATAATCTTATTCAACCTATGGAGCTGTCAAGTTTTCAAGATCAATGGAAAAGGCTATGGAGGATCCATGTGACCCCTCGCATCAAATTTTTTCTTTGGAAACTATGCTGGGATCGTCTACCTACACGGGCTTATTTGGACTCCATTGGTATGTATATGAATCATATGTGCCCTCTCTGTGAAGCTTCTTCTGAAACTTCGGTTCATTTATTTCTTCAATGCCCGTTCTCTATGGATTGCTGGTCTCTTATTTCTCCCGAGGCTCGTCCATTACAATTACTATGGGAGGAGTCGAGTTGGCTACGTGCTCTCACTGTAGATGAATGGTATTCTGACTATTGTAAAAAATTCAAACAAATCGTATGCTGCACCATGTTGTGGAGTATATGGAAAACTAGAAATGCTTTCTTATTTCAGGGTGTTAAACCTTGTGCACACTATACTGTGATGCGTGCGGTTTCCTTTGCCGAAGAGTGTGCGTCAGTGCTCTCTAACAACCCTCTTACTCCACTTTTTGGCATGGCAAAACGTAAATGTGCTTCTTCGGGTATGCAGGTGCAATATCCTCAGTTCCAAATTCCAGGCCATCAGATTATCACATTGACGGATGGAAGTGTACATTCCAGAAACTTATCAGGAGGTGCCGCGCGCATCGTCGCTAGGAGCTGGAGCCTTTTCTTTTTGGACCTTTTGTCTGATCGGACGGTGGAGATCATTCTGATCAAATGAAATCCGGACCGTCGATCGGCAGATGAGATATGGATGATCGGATTAAATCCGGACCGCCTCGAGGAGCCTAGCTTGTTGAAACTGAAAAAAGGTTATCTTAAACTGTGATTTTCGACATATACAGCAATCCCCACCGGCCATTCTTGGGGCTGGTTTTTCTAGTTGGCCTTGGACCACTCCGATTCGGGCAGAAGCGGAGGCTATACGTCTGGGCCTGAAATTTGCATGTAGTCGCGGAATGCAGAACATCAAGGTCTATTCAGATTCAGCTCAAGTAATACAACTTCTTAATAGTGTTGGGGATGGTCCACCTCAATTAAGGGAGTTAATATCTCAAATTAAACAAAACAATCAAAATTTAGCCCATGTTGAATATATTAAGGTCCCTCGGGAGTGGGTGGCAGGCCCAGACTTGTTGGCTCGGCACGCTCGTCATATGCAAAGTGAAGTGATAACGGACGGTCTCAGACATGATCTTATCCGATGTTTACTCCAACCAGTAAAGCATACTTTGTATTTTTGTATAAATCACAGGTCTGATCCTGGGTCTCCTATGTAAATACTTGGAGGTTCTATTTTTTGTTAGTTAGTTAATATAAGCCCACTCTATGGGCCTTTCTCCTGTCAAAAAAAAAAAAAAAATGATTTCAATGGACTATGAAATTGGAGGTGTAGATTTTGGTGCATGAATTTTATTCAACAATATTCTATTTTTCTTAACAAGCCTCACATTATTGACATGTAGAATAATTTATGTACCTTCGTTGCTAGTAGAGTGAGACTGGAGAGAGAACACGTGACGAACTGAAGATGACATAAGACTAAAATTTTAATAGAACACAACAAAAAGGCTTATAAATATATGGGTGTTGATAAATGAAAAATCATTGAAGTAATTGTGAGATTGCACTATAATCATTATTTGTTAGCAACTCTACAATTAATTAGACATCAACATGGTCTCTGAACAAGAGTGGGCGAGGGCCACTGACAACAAGCCCAACTAGGCTTGTATAGTACTGTTTTTTTCCACCTTGGACAAGCAAGGATTGAACACGGGTAAAAGATCCCAGACAGTGAGGCGTCCACCACTGGGCCAAGGCCAACTGGGACTCTAAATTCAACATATTTGAAGCATCAGAGCTATACTTTTTTCTTTAAACCCCCTTTTGGACATGGAACAATTTATGGAATAAGTGATAATAAAGCAGAATAAATGTTGTTGTTGTTTGGATGTTGAGAATACTCAGGGATAAACTATATAAAAAAAACTAATATAAAGTGGTATAAAAGTGTGTTTGTACATAACTTTGCATGAAAAATAAAAGAAAGTGAAGGAATTTGTAACAAAGAAAAAATGATTAAAAAAAAAAAAAATTTCTTTTGACTATTTTTATGTTATTTGTGAATGTGATGAAAAGTAACAGAAAATAAAAACTATATTTGTGTCTATGATTGAAAATAACAAATAATATTTGTTATTTGTGCTGTCGCATAATGCAATGGAAAACAAACTGTCACTTAGTTAATTGACAAAATTGTTCATGTGCTAATTTAATTATGATATAATAAAATAATTTAAAAACATTGTGTAAACATGTCACAATGCACTCATTTTCTCAAACCATCAAATGAAAACAAAACCTTCATTATATCATAACATATCACCCTAATAAAGTAACTATATATGATTGAAAATTCTTACGGACATAACTAAATATTTATTACCCTCATAAATATAAGAATTACTCATATTTATTTATTCAAAATTTAAGATTTCAAATAGTAAATTGTAAATCATAATTATATTTTAAGAAGTCAAAATCAGATTTAAATAAATCATATCAATCTATTCAATATTTAATCATTAAAAATATTCAATAAACCAATCTAAATTGAATTATATAAAGATTTTTTATGTTATTTTTTTATTATAAAAAACCTATTACATGATATACAAAGTTACTCCCTTTATGTTAAATGAGATGAGATTTTTGGATGGTTCAATATTTAATTAAATATTTCATCTACATCATGCTATTCATATCAATGTTATATTTCATCTTCTACATTAAGTGCATTTAGCACAAATATAAAACTAACATACACGTATATCTGTATATGAACATATTCCTTTCAGAGAAATGTAAGAATATAAAAAAAAATTCCCAAAAAAAAAGGATATAAAATAATGATATTAAGCAATTTTACACCTTATCTTAGGACTTCATACTTCTATATATCATATTATGAATATGGATACTTATGAAAATTGTATGTGTGATTAAAAAAAATTGAAGAAAACTACAGGCAACCAAACACAGTTTCTTTAAGAAAATGGAAGCTTACCAAAGATTACAACCGATTAGAAAAACTAAAAACCCACCACACCCCGGATGGGGATAGTAGAAGATGTGACTGTTAGAACCCACCCCAGACCAAACAAACAAAACACCACTCTCAATGATAAGCAAATTCCTCTTGAAGGCAATTTGCATTTAAGCCTGTCAATTATTTAAAAAAAATTTGAATATGTATCCTAAATATTAGAAATATTCAATATTCGAAGATCCGAAGTGTGAATATGGATATGAGTATATCCGATCTAAAAAGTATCTATATCTGACATTTATTATAAAAATATATATTAGTTTTATATATTATTCATATTTGTTATCTTGTATGATTAATCACAATCATGATATAATATATTACTATTAAATTTCTGATGTATGATATCTAAAAGAGAGAATAAACCTTAAAATCTCAATTTTAATTTTCACATCTTTCTAACATATTATTTGATTATCCAATTTAATATTAATATTTAAACATGTCAATTATCCGAAAACATATGTATCCGATTCATATCCGAAGAGATCCAAATCCAAAAATTAATATCCAAATCCGAATCCAAAAGTTAGGATATAGATATTAACATATCTGATCTGTATTCGTGTAATTGATAAGCTTAGTTGTACTCGCACAACACAGAATTTACCCTAGTCCTAAATTAACCTCTCTTCATGCTACTGCTTGTAGAACAAAATTACATTAAGATATCGTTTGGGTAGTGGAATAGAGAGATAATAAGGGGATAATATGTCTAAAAACTTGTTTGGGTGAAAGGATAGATAAGTATAGCTTTGCCAGAATATGTGAGAGTAAGTTTGTATTTATATTCCACGTCACCCTGAAATTGTGTTATTCACCCTATCCATTCCACTAGTATGAAAGGGATTTATTGTCAAATTAGTTGGTATTACCTTTTATAAATCATGGGGGCCACACGTTAAATCATTTTTTTTTCACATTTTATAAATCTTTATCCACACCTTATTCACATTTTATCTACAATTTATCCATGATCAACTAAACAATAAAAATTTCATTGTTATATTTCTCAACAAGAATCACTTAAAACACAACTAAATAGAAAATCACTTATTCCACTGACATAATTATATATTCCAAGGGATAAAAGGTTGGGATAAGGAAATAATTGAGTTAAATCACATGTTATCTCATAAGGTATAAGAAAAAAATAAAAAATAAAACATGAACAATTATCTGTATTTTGAGAGAAAAAGTGAGGATATTTTGTTCCAGATAAAAAGTGGAATAGACTTTATCTCCATTTTTTTAACCTTATTTTGTAAAACATGAACAACATTTATTATTGTCTTTCCCAAAAAACCAAAAAACCAAAAACTTCATAAAACTAAAACCAACAGTATTAATAATACTAATATCCCTTTAATAGAAATGGTAGACTTGATATTTTTAATTTTTTTTGAAGTTATCTCATATTTTACATCATGTGATCCAAATGCAAAGTTAAGGATAAGAACACAAAAAAATGGAGATAACAAAATGCATTACCAAATATAAATATGGATAAAAATAATGAACTTTTTATCCTCATAAATTAGACTAATTGATCCTAAATATTTATCCATTTACCAAACTAAGTCTTATGGTCGAATCTCTCTCGTCACAAAGAAAATAGGTTCAAAATTAATTTCAATGAATCCAAAAAAAACCAAACAAAGGAATTAAAAAAAAAAACACAACTAACAAGTGTGAATATTACCTAGCAAGCAAAAAAAACAACATAAACGTGCGAATACTGTTATATTGGTGCAACAACCCATTCAATGCTAATGTTTGTAATAACATAATATTCATAACAGTAATAGCGATTCAATCAATATGACTCATGCTTGAGTGAGAGATGAAAAATTTTCATATCTATTAATGAGAAACTCATGAATACATGTTTAGATCGGTGACACATATCCATCAAAAAAATTAAAAATATTTTATTAATAAAATGCTCATTAATATATTTTAGTAGATACGTGTTATCCCTCCAAACATATTATAATGAAATTCTCTATGAAATTTGTTCTATGAGATGAAGCAATACCATTAATGGCGGTGGCTTCCAATTCTGCTGGTTCTTTCCCGGCCGCCTTGATCAAGACTGGAGCCTCGACCTCGCTCGAATCTCGAGGCACCCATTCCTCCGGCCGTGCACAGTCTCCAAGACAGACGGAAATCCCTCTCTACGTAGAGGGATACGCGCTCCAGGCGTCAACGAGGCGGCCATTTTTTTTTTCTTTCAAATGATGAGTAGGGAGAGAGAGACTTCCGCCATGATTTATACTGGTCATATATGGACTTCAATGAGGGTGGGAGGAGTCTCTTACCAAAAATAATAAAATAAATAAGGGTGGGAGGAGTCTATCAAAGTATGGTGAATCAGCAGCTTTTAATGGAGATTTCTTTCCCTGATTGGATCAATATTGTGAAACGTAATAAGCAACTTCCATTTCACCTTACTGACATGGAATCCACGTTTTTATTCTTTTATTATATTCACAATTGGATTCAAATTGGACAAGCCACTCATGGAAAGATGTGCATGTGGATCATGACAGGTCATTTAATAACCATCAATGTGAACCTTCCACTATGATTTAACTCACCTTCTTATTTAATATTTGTAACAGTCCTTACTTATTATTCATAATGCAATTTTAGTCATTCAAGAAAGATATGTATAGTATATATATATCTCATTACATTTTTAAATTTGATAAAAATAGTTACATTCAATTTGAAATGGATCAATATATATTTTTAAATTATTTATAGGGAAAATGATAAAAAAAAATCTTCTAAGAGTTTGAAATACTCAAATCAGTCATTTTTTAAAACTATACATAAAAAGTCTCATTTCACAGTTTTTGAAACTTAAAAGACTAATCTGCCCTTATATAATTAAATTTTTAATATTCCTCTTTATTTCACACTATAAATCTATTTTTCCTACAAAACAACAATCTCCCTATACATAATGAAAATCAATCATGAGGTTTTGTTATTATATATCATACTGTATGTTTCTTATATATATCTTACATGATATTGCTTATCATTTTTCATTGTGTATAATCATAATATGTAATTTAAATTTATGTTGTGCCCTAATGCAAAAGATGATATTTTATTATTCTACATCTTTATTCACATTTTTTTAGCTATTTACATATTTTTATGATATCATTAGTACATATCCATTTAAAAAAAACATCAATATTTAATGTAGTTCATCATAAAAAAACTCAAATTATATTGGTACATATTTTACAAAATTCATATAATCACAAAAAATTTACAATAAAAAAAATTTGATCTACATGAAAATGTGTGAAATATATTAATAAAATTAAGAGAGTGAAATATTTTAACAAAGTTAAGAGATATAAAATGTATTAAAGATTTAATTGCATAAAGGTAGATTAATCTTTTATGTTTCCAAAATTATAAAATAAGATTTTTTTAGGTATAATTTTAAAAAATGACTGATTTGAGTATTTCTAACATTTGAGAGATTTTTTTAGTCATTTTCCCTTATTTATATATATATACCATTGTTAGAATTTAATTTTGTAGACCGCTTAAATTCACTCCGACAATAATATCCCTAAAATTTTCATAAATCTACAATGATGTGCTTGTGAGGTTTGAGTTGCATGCTGTGGTAGAGGTTGAACACCTTCTGCACCAATATCTTCTCTTCTTTTTGGATTACTCATGTTTTTTTTATGTTTTACAAATGGATCTGTATTTCAAAAAAAAAAATTTCAGGTAGTGAGAGAGTATGGGCAATGAGAGAGGGGACGAGTGAGAGAAAGAAACAGATAGTGAGAGAGAGATAGAGAGAGACGGGTATTGAGAGAGAGGACAAATAGTGAGAGAAAGAGACAAGTAGTGAGAGAGGAACGATTAATGAGAGCTATAGAGAGACAGGTAGTGAGAAAGAGACGGTAGTGAGAGAGAACATCTAGTGAGAGAGAGAAAACTACGGAGGGAGGGGATGAGTGATGAAAACTATGGTGAGACAGGTAGTGAGAGAGAGAACGAGTAATGAAAGCTATAGTGATTGAGAGAGAACGGGTAGTGAGAGAGAAAATCAGAGAGGGAGTATTGGGTGGCTACCTCATATTGAAGGGCAAAGAAGTCAATTCAGGTTTGGTTAACAAATTAACCATGGTTCAATGTGGATTACGAAGGGCGATTAATGGAGGGGAGTTGTTGTACTATTTTTTAAAATTTTAGGGTATTTTTGTTAGAACCAATGTAGACGGGGTAATTCCACAAAATCATATTCCAACGGGGTACAAAATTCACTTTTTTTTAGGATAATCAGCACTTTTAGCCCCTGAAAATTAAAAAATTGTAAAAATAGCGGCCCGTCGAATATTAACAAAAACTAACCCCGTTGACCTGGTCAGCGCTGCCACATCAGTGCTGGCTGTTTTTTTTTTGTGTTTATACGGGAGACATCTTACATATGTACCGTCTCCACCTTGTAATTTTTTCGACGATGGATTTTTTTCCTGTTTTTGTTGAAAGACATCATAAATCCTGCTTTAACAACTTAACTGAAATTCATATATAATTTTTATATATATTCAATCACTATATTTCATTACATCACTGATTTATCAGTTAAACCTTCTCAACTTTCTGGGTGAACATTTTTCAAAGACTGGATCATTTTCTGGTGAATTATCAACTACTCATTATTCATGTAAGGAACTAATTCGATCTAATGAACGAATTCACAGGCTCCTAACAAACTCAAAACAACTTAAAAATAGTAAAAATAACTTTGAACTGTCAATTTGACCTCCAAAACGATTTCAGAACGCTCCAAAAAATGGCGTAGAGGCTATGATGTTGATACGAATGTGTGGACATATTATAATAGCGATTCTGATCTATGGTTCAAAAGTTATAGCCGTTTGAAGTCACGGTACTCCCAATCAATCAATTTTCTTCTTTTTGTTCCATTTGATCTCGACTGTCCATACTGTATGGCTATGATGTCTGCATCAATTTTTCTCAATTTTGATTTCAACACGACCATCTTTTACAAAAATTGATAAAGCAAATACATTCTCCACCGTCTGTGCAAACGGGGCTCGATTCAATATAAGACCTTAAAATAACATTTCTCTTCTTCCTCAAGATTTCAAACATGGTTGACATGTTCTTGTCGGTGTCTGTTTTCTCCCCTTTCACTACCTCAACAAACGGTTGACATGTTCTTGTCAGTGTCTGTTTTCTCCCCTTTCACTACCTCAACAAACGGTTGACATGTTCTTGTCAGTGTCTGTTTTCTCCCCTTTCACTACCTCAACAAACTATATGAGGATAAACAATAAATCTTGGAGACAATCATGCTAAATGATAGCAAAACATAAACAAACACTCAATGTAAAATTACAAGGTAGAGACGGTACATATATAAGCTGTCTCCAGTAGACGGCATATATATACACCGTTTCCTGGAGACGATATATACTGTCTCCCGTATAAACACACAAAAAAGGTCAGCGCTAACGTGGCAGCGCTGATCGAGTCAATGGGGCTAGTTTTTGCTAATATTCGACGGGCGGGGCTATTTTTACAAATATTCAATTCTCAGGGGTTAAAAGTGCTAATTACCCTTTTTTAATCAAAATGTATACACCATATTATAGGATGTTTGCTATTTTTGAAAAAATTAATTAGGAGTTCTTAATTATAGTTGCTCTTCTATTAGTTTTAAATATCTGGCTTGTTTGGAGATATCTTTGTATTCCTATTTTTCAATCCTACTATTTCTAGGTCAAAACTAATGGTTTTTGTCTATAATGTTCAGTTCGTATACCCAAAATACTCTTTCAACATTCAAGTATACTCCAATCATTCAAATCCTTGATAGGTTTTCCATCTGCATTGTTTGAGTACACTATTAGGTTTATTGAGTACACTGTTAGGCATCTGGGTACATTATTGGGCAATATATGTACATTGTTAATTTGTATTTGTAGATTCTTCTCCTTCTTCTTCACTCATTTACCCCATTGTATGGGGTGTGACATTGATTTATTCGCTCCTGATAGCTATACTGGGATAGATAAGAATCCAGGTTGAATAAACAACTTTTTGTTTAGTTGTCTTTTCTGTTATTCTCATTGATAAACGTAAAAATGACTTTTTTGTTATTTGGTTTACTTTAGATAAAGTGATGATAAATTGTTAATAAGGGATAAATAAGAGTTTATGATTTTTAAATGACAACTATATCCCTTGGGAATAGTGTAAAAGATGTATGATTGATTTGATATATGTGACAGTTCTTAGAATCTGTGTGAGACTGTTTAATGAGATAAAAAAAATTTAGAGTATTTTTATCAATTGGCATATATAGATAAGCTTTGATAAGCAATTCCAACATTTCCTTAGAATAGTTATCAGATTTTATCTTAGCTTATGCAGACATAACTATCAGGGTTTGTTCTATCAAAACAAACACCTTTTTGAGCTATTCTCATGTATTCTTCATTATTCTTGCCTTATGTTCCATGCCACACGGGGGGTTAGTGTTTTACCATCAATTTCTTCTCTTCCATCTCATGAATCTTCTTCTTCACCACTTTAACCTCCTTCTAAAAATTCATATTTTTAATAATGTGACCCTTTCAAAACCCAAAAAGGATAGAGAATCCAAGGAAAAATAGATGAAGAGGTTTTCACCTTATTGAGAGAGAGAGAGAGAGAGAGAGAGAGAGAGAATCAGGGTTTTAAGATGTTGAAGAAAGTGTTTAGGAGACAGATCTAGGAAGAGAGTGGAAGGGTATTTTCAGAACAACAAACACCCTCTAATAGGCTTGTCAACGGGTCGTGGGTCGACCTGGACCCCACTTGGACCTGACCCGATAAAAGGCGTAAATATCTGACCCGATGGACCCAACAATTAAAACTGGTCGGGTCTGGTTTCACCCTGACCTGATCTTATGGACCCGTTGGACGCGATTGACTCAATCCAAATATTATGTGATTTTTTAAATTTATGATCCAACCTAGAACTTATGATTCAATCAAACATTTATAACTAAATATTGAATATTTATTTAAAATTTTAAACATTTACAATATTTTTACAATCTTTTGACTTCATGTAAAAGTATAATAATTCAAACTATATTTCAAATGTTCTCTCATAAAATATTTAAAAATCAAAATAGTGAAGAAATATTTATAACTACAATATATTCTATTAAAAAGAAAAAAATGAAGTCATTGTATGCTCTTAAAAAGTTCTTCAACTTCTCTTCGTCTGGCCTGAGCTTGTTAATGGGTTAATCCGACCCGAGAACCGATATGGACCTGAAAATCAAACGGGTCAGGTCCGGATACACCGAACCTAATCCGTTGACACTCTAACATATGCTACCCCAAGGGTCTAGAAATAACAAGATTCAAAAATTGGGGCCTAAAGATATATGATCTATCCAAACAAATTGGGGACCTAAAATTAATAGAAGAATGACTAGAAGGACCCCAAATTAATATTTTTGTTTTTTTTTAAATAAAACATGTGTGATTTGCATTTGGGACTTTACCAAACATTATCCTTTCTTCTCTAAGTCCACCGTAATTTTTTAACTCATCTTCAGAATCTTTGAGACCACCAGGAGGTCTTAAATAAGCATTAAAAGAAAATCTTGGACACCACCATGAGGTCTTAAAAAATCTTAAAATCATTAAAAGAAAACCTTGGAGACCACCAGAAGGTCTTAAATAATCATAATTGTGAAACCTTCCACCGTGTTTTTTTTAGGTTTTTTTTACATTTATATACCATCCAAAAACATATATTTTATTGTTATATCATTTTAAATAATATATTTATTTTTATATCATTAGTATTTATATAAATTATACATATTTACTGTAAGAGAACAATTTGATTAGAATGGCGAATAAGGAATATGGTAGAATAAACGCAAGGATTCACCGAGGAATAGCCTATTTCAATAAAAAGGACATGGGCCTAGGAGGAAAAAGGTCCATGGACTCAGGACTTGACGGCCGCCAGGGTAGGATCCCCTCATCCTCGAAACGGACGATTAGTCAGTCCCGATTTAGTCAAGTCGGACAAAGGTTATAAGTCGACCAGAGTGAGTCGGGCAAAATATGTGCCCGACCAAGATACGTCAGACACAATTGTGCCCGACCAAGGCGGGTCAACCAATCAGCGAAATCATAAGAATGGGTAGCTTACGAGGACTGACCTAGATCACGGAACACAGTAAAGCCCGAACTAAATAGCAGGTCGGCTATAAGTCATTCCTCAAAGTAAAACGGCTAGCAAAAAGAATATTCCCTGACACCAAAAAGGACAGTACGTTAGAAAAACCGTTATAGGGTGATGATCCCTAGGCGTCATGCGTCCTAGGATTCAGAGGTCACGTGGAGATTCCATATTGTGTTATGGTCACTCTACAAAGTCTAAACCGGCACGTCCCAATCAAGTATAAAAGGGAGGCGTCACCTCTCTCTCTGGGTATGTGAAAAACTTTGTCTCTCTCTTTCTCTCTTCTTCTGACTCTCAAGTGTCCTAAATTCTTCTTCTTCTTCTTCTTTAAAAGAGAAGGATCACTGACTTGAGCATCGGAGGGGTGTTAACCGGTACCGCACTGGTGTAAGTTGCAGGTACGCAAGACGAGGAGGGACGACGAGGAACGGGAGTCAAAGTTCTAGATGGACCGACGTGGAAGAGAGTCCAAGCCCACACCGTCCCGGGACTATTTCCAAAGCCCGGATCGAAGAAGGTCCGACCCAAGAGGGGACAACCGAAAATTTCATCCCCCACATTTACCATTCTAGTTAACTTCTATCAAAAAAATTATTAGAACCATTATAGTGTTAGAGAAATGACCAAAGTATTCTTATTTTTTATTTTACATATTTTTACCTTACCAAATACAACATTTATAAAAATAAAAATATTAAATTTAACTTGAAAATGATAAAATCATCTAAAATCTATAAAACATGAAAATTAAGCATAAAAACTATTTATTAATAAAGACATAATAATTATTAATACTTGCATTGGTAGAAATAAAATAAAAATTGTTTTGAGATAAACTAATCATATATATATATATTACAAAATGAAATATTAAAAAAAATCTAGATCTTGATTGGAAAAAAAAGGAGTAAGATTGAATGGTTCACAGTTGATTTGGAAAAAGTATAAGATTAATGAGGTTATTATGTTTAATTATTTTTATTGTGATGCATATTAGTTTTAGGTTATTTATTTTATTTCTTGGTTGATAACTAACTATAGTTAAGTTAATTTTAGTTAAAAAAGATAACAAAGGGGTACATTTTCATTAAGAAAAATTCTATTGGTATAAAAACAAATATTTATTTGTGATGATATAAAAATAAATGACATATTTTTTATTGTATAGATGCAAAAAATATTTATTTTAACTCACCTAGTTCAATATTTTCTTTTTTTTTATAAACAAAATCTTGGAGACCACCAAGAAGGTTTTATATAAGGATAATGTTATATACCGACTTTTTTTCCGGCGCAATTCCAATCCACTTATGTTTTTATTTTTTTAATATAGTATACGTAATCTAATAAGATACATGTTTTTATACTAAAAAAATTTATACTCCAATAAATTGCATAAAAACATTTATAAAAACTAAAAAAAATTATATTAAAATATATAACCTGTTAATGTGAGTATATGATACTAATAAAACATGTGAGATTAAAATTAAAACTAAAAATTAAAATGATTTGGATCATCATGGATCTAGAACAAACTTTAGAAATATAACCCACAAAGCAGCCCAATGAGCTTTTCTACACAAATGCTAATCATGTTGGAAGCGGAGTCCCTCGTGTGTCTCCTTTACATTATGGAAAATGTTATATTCAGTGCAGTCTCAATTCCAATCATAAAGTACATGTTTTTATAAAAGATGGAGCATATACTCTAATGAATTGCATAAATGCATTTATAAAAAATGTTAAAAATTTCTTTCAAAACACGTACCCTGTTAATATATGCATATAGGGCTAGAATTGGAGCTAAAAATAGATCTAGGTGTAACAGCTAATCTCACCCATTAGAACTATAAGTAAAATGTTATACTCAATCACATTCACCAATCTAAACTCAGACCTCACTTATTTTCATTTTTTTTTAAATAGCAAACATCATCTAATATTTAGATATATACTTTCACATGCTTCATTTTAAAAAAAAATAGCAATCATCATCTAATGAGGTATATGGCTTGATAAAAAGTGCATATCGCTTTATTTTGAATTTAATGAATCCATTTTTAATAAGTGTAATAAAATATTTAATAAAGTATATACAATATCTAACTAGAAAAATCTTCATTGAATTTCTAACATGGTATGCATATTGTATTTTTTACTAAAAAAAATTGAAAGTAAGAATACTCAAACTATAATAAATTAATAAATATAATAATATCCCACGTGCAATTTCATATGATTTGAAAAATTAATATCACTCATCTAATAAAATATACATTTTTATTAAATATAAATATTATGATGAAAAATAAAATATTTTAAAAACATTTATACCGTGTTTAAGAATAATAACAACAAAGGGGTACATTAATGTCATGCTTTCCCACACAAACAAATTAATGAAGGCAAATATAATATTAAGTTTATAACGACGACCTCAAGGGGACCGCTGACAAAATCCAATGAAAAGCTATAAGAAAATGTTAGATTCTCATGCACATTCATTGATTAAAATTCAGATTTTATATATTTTTATTTTTTTAAATAATAAATATCTAATAAAATATATATTTTAATAAAAAAATTATAAATCAGTTTATTTCAAATTGAATAAATTTATTTTTAATAAATATAAAAAAATATTTAATGTGGTATATACAACTTATAAGGAAGAGGTATATGTTTCACTAAAAAAGAAAATGAAACGTAAAAACACTCAAAACTTTATTATAACCCAAAAAGAAATGAAAAACTATATTATATTATGTAAAAAAGGGCAAAATGGTACATTTATGCTTTCGCTTCTAGCAAATTCAGATGATGACTCCCACCCTTTCAGGCAATCAAACATCTGTGATAATGTATACTTGGAAAGACAGATTTAAGTTGTAAATCAGATGGTCTGATACCCTTTAAGGGAAGCCATTTTGTAGTTCACACAATCCAACAAGAGCCACTCTTTATATCAGCAAAGCAAGATTTTTCATTTTTGATGGTGAGTATGGAAATTGTGTGTTTGTTGAAGGTTGGCAGATCTTGAATTTTTTTGGGAAGGACAAAGATGGTTGTGCGGTTGACAAGTAGGCTCATGTCTGGAAATTCTCACTGGATTGGTACATTAACAGGTCGGCTTGGTGGACCCTTCCGTCTCTCGATTTGTTCCTTTTTTTTTAATAGATGGGTATGGTGGGATTGTGTTATTTGTGGATCTGAAACATGGGTTTGTTGTTTTGGAGGAGTTTTGATTGTTGGATTGTGATTTGGGGTGAAGAGAATAGGTTTTGGAGGAGTTATCAGTCTTAAGGGTTGGATATTTTTTATTCTCTTGGCCTGCCCAAATCTGTTTATTTATTTATTTATTATTATTGTACTACTCTCTGAAATTCTTCGTTTTAATGGTGCTGGTTTGAATTTTCCCTTGATGTGCTTTTTTTGCTATTTCTTTGAAATATTAGTCCTTTTGAAGTGAACTTGAATGAGTTATTAATTGTTGTCAGTTTATCTATTTAGTTTGTTATTATGGAGAAAGCTTACATAATATGAATTTTTTTTTTTTTTTTTTTGCTAAAACTATGAATGGACTGAATTTATTATCAGACACATATTTGCCAAAATGCAGCTCATTCCACTTTAATATATTATCCTACAAAAGGAAATTGTGTTTTTCATCATGCTAGAGGGCAAATTTTTGGCTTATTTAGACCCACAATTTGGCTTTTAGGTGGCAAATTGCTAAGAATATCATTCACCTGTTTATCATAATATACTCTTCATTCTTATTTGGTGTTCACTTCTGTTTAATAACTGTATCCTTTGGAGTTTGCATGAGGTTGTGGAAGATGTGGAAATTTATTCAAAGATTTTATGTAGTTGAATTTTCTTTTCGGTGCAGCATTGTCTTGGTGATAAGGGGGAGATGAGGATGAGACACAAATATCGGAAATCATCTGCTTTCCATTGCAATGCAGGGAGCCCATGCGCACTGCTTGCTGTGGTTTGGAGTCTGGTGGCATGTACCCTCATGGTCCAATTTTACTGCTACACTCGACATGATGACAAGGTGGAACATCCAATCCGCCTAAACCATCGCCCTCTTACCAGAGAACTTGAGGAGGTCGAGGAGGAAAATTTTCAGATGCCACCTCCGAGAGGAAAGAGATCGCCTCGTGCAATAAAAAGGAGAGGGCCAAGACGACCTCCTTCGGCAATTGATGAATTTTTAGATGAGTCTTCCGAGCTCAGGAATTTCTTCTTTCCCGATAGGAGAACAGCAATTGATCCATTTAAGGAAGGGAACAATAGCATGTATTTTTATCCGGGTCAGCAGTGGTTAGACACGGATGGGAATCCAATTCAGGCTCATGGGGGAGGGCTCTTGTACGATGAGAATTCTGAGACATACTACTGGTACGGAGAAAACAAGGATGGACCGACTTACCAAGCACATAGTGGAGGAGCTGCACGGGTATGTTAGAATTCACGAGGTCTATTGCATGTGTAATTTAGAAGCATTCATGTGGTATATGGTAAATTTTCTTCAAGAACACCCAACATGCATCCTTTTTGGATGACTTCACATAAGCCTTTTATGCAATTTTAAGTTTGATAACTGGTTTTATTTCAGATTGTGTTGACTTAAAACACTTGTTGAATAGCTATATAAAAAGTGCCAGAAATGTTAAAAATAAAATATTAGAGAAGATATGATTTGATCTTGATAGACGTAAAATCAAAAGGACTGCCATAATTCCATGTCTCTCTAGAGTGGTAGGCTGTTAGCTTTATATTGATATGAAAGAGTATCGTATCTGGTTATTGGGTGGTGAATATCAAATATAATGTATTATATATTGGGTGGGATCTGATTAAACCAAGTTTCCACTTACATTTTTAGTTATGTGGGCATACATGTTGATATAGTTAATGGATAGCCACATTAAGAAACAATGTACAAAATCAGTATATACTTTTAAATGTTGAAAAGTACTATCATTTAAGAACAAATGAAAAATGGATAACTATTGTGTGTACTTTATTGATGGCCCTGTTTATCCATTTCAATGGTACTTGTTGCTTTGGGATATATATAATACACATGCATAAATCCTTGCCACTTTTCCAAGTTAACAAATTAGTTCTTTCCAAATAATTAGAAAGAAATTTTTCTCTTAGCTTGTAAAAAACCCCTGTACATAAGTTGTGCACCATTATTAATTGCAATCCAATTGCAAAGATTTGAGAAACCATGCTTCTACTTATTTTCAAGAATTTATTCGTAATTATAAGAGCATTGTCATCATTTTTGTCTAAAAAAAACAAATCGAGTATCTGCGCACCAAAACAGGTATGAAATGGAAATAGATGTAACAGGTAAACCCAAAGGCCAATCCCATCCTTGTCAGGTAGATTCCCACCGTCTTTTCTTTCAGATACATAATTATAGGAATGAAAATCTCTCTTAGTTTTTATATTACGTCAAAAGTTCTCATCTTCCAGTGCTGTTTGGTGATTTCATCAACTGCCCTATAATTTAATGTGTCGAAGAGTGCTTCACTCTGTTGTGCGAGGTACAATAAGCCTCTATTTGATAAGATCATGTAGTCATTGTCTTTTTCCCCATAAGTAATGAAACAAACCTTTCTTATTTTACATAGAATTAAATGAAAATGCATCTTTCTAGGAGTGAAGATCAGGAATGCTTCCTAATACGTGTGTATTTTTCATTTTTGAGGTGGCAAGCAAAGAGTACTGGCTGCATAAGAATCTGAGGAAGCCTTAGGAGGGGGGTACTCTTTGTGATAATTTGAAATTTAACGTGGAGAAACAATCATTTATTGGTCCTGTATATATCAACCAAGGGAATTATATGTAGTGAGTTTTTAGGCATCGCTTTGAGCTTGCGTGGGGCTTTTATCCTAGTTCCCCAGTATTGATTCAATTTCTTTCATTAAATTACGGTTCCTAAGATTATGCTTATCCATTTCTATGTGCACTCTTGTAAGTTCCTCTGTTTATCTGGTTTTTTTCAGTTGTCTTTTACATTTTATAAGTATCATTATAGAATTCAGCTATTCTTTGCATACTTTACTTTTCTTACTTCACTGGGCATCAGTGACACATTTAGATTAAGTTTTTTTCGTTCACATCGTGATGTTTGAAAATACTTAGGCAATAGATTCCAAGTTGATACACACAAGTAGATCTGATTGCATCATCATAAAATAATTGAAGCACTTCCATAGCAGGACTTCTGTTAGTCAGAGGTTTACCTATGAATGACAGCAAAATCAATCAATCCTGCTCTTAAATTAAAATTAATAATTGATCTTTTATGCTTGGGTGTAAAATTAGATAATGAAGATGAGACTCTTCTTCTTACCTCACTATAACTTCATTATGAGCATTTGGTGACTATCATTTTACATGAAAAAGACACTGTAGATACAAAGGATGTTTCTTTTCTAATGAGATCAAAATGAGACCCTCAAACCAAGAAAACCCATGTGCAAGCTTGATATCCAATATGTTGAAGATAGAGGAAGAGGAAACTAATTCAAATTTAAATCAAAAGAGAAGATCGATACTTTTTGAAAATTGGTGCCCCCTTGTGCACATTTGACATGTTGTGGTTTGATCTCCTGACCTTCTTTTCGGAGTTGGGTGGTGTTAACCGGCTAACCAAAGCTTTGTGAAAAGATCAATACTTAATGTTACTTCTTTAAGAAAGTGGAACACCTCAAAAGGGATCGCAGCTCATACAAGAGCATTTTTTGGGGGCTAAAAAAGAGAAAACCAAGGAGAAGGATCAAGGCATTTTTTTTGTACGTAAAGTTAGGAGCTTCTATTCCATAAGAAATCCTCAACACTGCTAGGAAGGGGTACCGGGACTGCTACCTAAAGATGCAGAGTGACAGGGACGTCATTGTCTACCGCAAAGATGGAAGCCACCGGCTATGGTCGTCCCACACAGGCGACGGTGGTCACAAAAACTATGAACTGATCCTTCAGCCAAACTGGAACGTGGTCATCTATGGCCTGGTTATTTGGCAAGCCAACACGCATGCTGTGAGCAGTCATACCAATGACATCGTAATGGTGACTGAGGTTTGAGTGGAAGGAATGGATATGGCCAGGCCAGATGCCGCAAAATGTTCCATATGTGTGTGTTGTGTTCTTGTTGGGTATGTGTGTAGAATCTTTGTACATTAGAAAGAGGGAGAAGGAAGAAAGATAAGAAAAAAGGAAGGGGGGGGGGGACCCTGATACAACGCACCCGTTACATGACCTTCCTAACCACAAAGGAATTATAGATGAAGGAGAATTTTCTCTTTAAATAATAACCACCCATCCACAAAGAAGAAAGAAAACCACCACCCATGTTTTTTCCAAATAGACTCTCATATGCTGGAGGGCACTTTCATTGCAAGTTAGCTAAATACCCCAACATATCGAACAAGCCGTTGGAACTTAGCCATGTCACTATGGTCACCACGTTTAAGTCTTCTCCGAAACCCCCTCCACATGCTCTATGTATCAAAGAGCAATGTGATCCAAGAGCCACGCCTTCTCCCAATTCTTTCCTCTGAATACACAAGTATAATATAGGTGGTCTCTAGTCTCCGTCTCTGTCTCCGAACTACACAACTTGCAACAAGTATTGTCATCGTTGCAACAAGTCAACTATCCAAATAGTATTTTCCATAGTTGTGCAATCATTGACATAGAACGATGATAAAAATTCAACACTCATTTATTGTCAAAGGGTATGCATAAATGAAGTATAGAGTATAATTAAATATTCTAACATGTGGTAAAGCATACATCTATCCGAATACTATTGTCCATAATTGGGATGAATGATACAGAGTGAAGCAACTTTATATGCTTAGAGAAGAGATCTATAGGCAACAACCAAAATATGGCATGCAGATTGATAAAGTTTCTTTATGCTTGAAGCAATCTCCAGGACAATGATATACATGCTGTGTGTCATTCGTGATGAGCAAATTCGCTTAATATGAGTATAATAATTGTGTTTACCTCAAGATTGTTAATAATCTTCATATATTTTCTTGCTTTTATATGTGGATTATATGCTGATTGTTTCCAATAGATGCATGATATAACTTGACTGAAAGGTCAATTGAGTGAGAAATTTGGTATGAAAGATCTAAGTGTTGGAAAAAAGTAGTATTAATTGGATATTCATCGGGATAGGAAGGCAGACAAGTTATGGTTCTATCAAGGAGGATATGTTGACAGTGTATTCGAAAGATTCTAAAGGTAGAATGTAAAACATGCAATTCTCATATTGGTGCATATTTTAGATTCTGTACAATTATGTACTGGTATCGCGAAATAGAGAAGATTTCTTGGGTGCCTTATGCTAGTGGTGGGGTCATTGGTGTACGTCATGGTTTGTACTAGATCAGATATTTCACACGTTATCAGCTTAATTTGCATATATATGTCAAATCCAAGAAAAGAAAGTTGAAATGATGTCTAAACGGATTTTTAGATATCTTAGAGGTACAATGGATGTTGGAATCATGTATGGCAAAGACATTGGCACCAGAAAGTTGGTTAATTATGTTGATTCGAATCGTGTGGGAGATTCTTGGCAAAAGATGGTTTGCTATAGGATGTTATTACACTGTCAGGGATTCTCATCAGTTGGGAATCTATGATGTAAGTGACAATTTCGCTTTCCACCACTGATCAATATACATGCTAGGACTTGAAGCATCAAAAGAGACTATTTGGCTGATGGTTGGTTGGAAGTCTTAGTCAAGTGTAGAATGTGATCAATTTACATTATGATAATTATTCATTTGAGAAAGAATTTAGAGTTCCAAAAATGGACCAAGTACATTGAGAAGAAATTTCACAAGATTCGAGACTGGATTGATGAAAGATACATCTTCAGAAGATCGGCACACTGAAGAACTTAGAGATATGTTTACTATGCCTATCCTCATAGAGATGTTCAAGTCAAGCTTGGACTTCATCAAAATTCTTCATGTGGCAATGCAGGTGTGACATCTATAGTTATGTCAGCTAATCTACTCTCAATAGCCCTAGTTTTTCATATATGCTTTCTACTTTCCGGCTTGAATCTCACAATCACTTTTCTGATTCTACATGTTGATCATTTTGAACTAAAATCAAGGTATACTCAATTAGGGGATTTGAAGGGTATCTTAGGAGAGGGGGGTATACATCATGGCAAGTATTTAATTTCTCAGCTTCATAGCTGCTATGTAGAACTCAAGCCAAGGTGGAATTTGTTTATTGATGTTTTGCATTCTGGTGTCTCAACACCAAGGAAAAACCGCATGCAAAAGAGGATTATGTACTCTTATTCAATTGGGGACACACGTAATATGAGTTCTATAAATGCTCTGCTATGTGGGGACATGGTGGTAATGTAATATGGGATCTTTATATACTCTTTTTATGAGTAAGGATTTCTCGTACCATTGAGAGTTCTCAATGATGTATGGTTGATTCTAGGGCTGTGAGATGGAGATTCAAATCTGTAGCCCACTGAGTCTGTAATCCAGAAAGATGGAGGAAAAAAAATCTTACTTTACTCTCCACGAATATAGGAATCGTTTTGCAAACCACGTAAATATTGTCATGTGGTTTGAGTTTTTTTTTTCCTGATTCAATTCCTAGATCTATTTTTCAACAATTTTAAACTATTATAAGAATATAAAACACAGTTCAGTTCCCTCAAAAGAGGAAAAGGAAAGAAAAACAAATAAATAAGGCAGGCTCCTCTATTCTCTCAGAAAGTGCAATTGAACAATCTCTTAAGAAGCATCATCCCCTATTTGCAACTTGAATTCTCATTATGTGACCCCATGTTTATGTGGCTTAATCAACTTTCTATGCTATGAGCTAAACCATCTTTTGCCCCTCAATATGTCATAATCAGCTCTAAAGTTGTCTTGAAAGGATTATTTGATTTCTCTCATGATTGTT